>OZ025261.1:34999559-35200167 GCA_964019135.1 Arenicola marina
CTCTCAATAACAAATTAAGGTCAAGTTTACTTTAAGCTGTTAATTCTAAATAGGTAATTTAATTCCCAGAGGGGGAGGGGGTACTTAATACATATATATCCGCGGTAAATCCCCGCCCCCTTTCTTCACCTCTAAAACCTGCTCGAAAGGGGCGTTTTATGCCAAAATCTGCTCGGAAGACCCACTCTTTTTTCACGGTAAACCAGCTCTGTAAACGAGTCCCCCCCGCCCGGGTCGCAAGTTTCAGAGTCGACCCCCGCCCCACCTCCCGGTCGAAAGTTTTAAAATATCCGCTCTATAGGGCTATATTTTTTATCACAAATGTCCGCACTCTCATCAGTGTATCAATGGGCTCCGCGGAACCCCCCACCCCCCACCCCCACCAGATTTGCATAACAGTACTCCCCGGTAGAATAAAAATGTCTCTCTCGTACATGTATCTATCGTTGGTAAGCAGGCAAGTGGCATAAAACACCAACACTGCTTGGAATAAACAAGTTTTAAGTAACGTTGTAAATAAGGAAATGTAACAGCGAGGACTCAGGTTCTGATCCAAGCAGATGACAAGACTATATAGGATCATATGGTGCAGATGACAGGACTTACGTGCAGTCGACTCGCCGGCCGCTGACTATATAGGATCATATGGTGCAGATGACAGGACTTACGTGCAGTCGACTCGCCGGCCGCTGGCTATATAGGATCATATGGTGCAGATGACAGGACTTACGTGCAGTCGACCCGCCGGCCGCTGACTATATAGGATCATATGGCGCAGATGACAGGACTTACGTGCAGTCGACCCGCCGGCCGCTGACTATATAGGATCATATGGCGCAGATGACAGGACTTACGTGCAGTCGACCCGCCGGCCGCTGACTATATAGGATCATATGGTGCAGATGACAGGACTTACGTGCAGTCGACCCGCCGGCCGCTGACTATATAGGATCATATGGTGCAGATGACAGGACTTACGTGCAGTCGACCCGCCGGCCGCTGACTATATAGGATCATATGGCGCAGATGACAGGACTTACGTGCAGTCGACCCGCCGGCCGCTGACTATATAGGATCATATGGCGCAGATGACAGGACTTACGTGCAGTCGACCCGCCGGCCGCTGACTATATAGGATCATATGGTGCAGATGACAGGACTTACGTGCAGTCGACTCGCCGGCCGCTGACTATATAGGATCATATGGTGCAGATGACAGGACTTACGTGCAGTCGACCCGCCGGCCGCTGACTATATAGGATCATATGGCGCAGATGACAGGACTTACGTGCAGTCGACCCGCCAGCCGCTGACTATATAGGATCATATGGTGCAGATGACAGGACTTACGTGCAGTCGACCCGCCGGCCGCTGACTATATAGGATCATATGGTGCAGATGACAGGACTTACGTGCAGTCGACTCGCCGGCCGCTGACTATATAGGATCATATGGTGCAGATGACAGGACTTACGTGCAGTCGACTCGCCGGCCGCTGACTATATAGGATCATATGGTGCAGATGACAGGACTTACGTGCAGTCGACCCGCCGGCCGCTGACTATATAGGATCATATGGTGCAGATGACAGGACTTACGTGCAGTCGGCCCGCCAGCCGCTGACTATATAGGATCATATGGTGCAGATGACCGGACTTACGTGCAGTCGACCCGCCGGCCGCTGACTATATAGGATCATATGGTGCAGATGACAGGACTTACGTGCAGTCGACCGCCGGCCGCTGAATATATAGGATCATATGGTGCAGATGACAGGACTTACGTGCAGTCGACCCGCCGGCCGCTGACTATATAGGATAATATGGTGCAGATGACAGGACTTACGTGCAGTCGGCCCGCCGGCCGCTGACTATATAGGATCATATGGTGCAGATGACAGGACTTACGTGCAGTCGACCCGCCGGCCGCTGGCTATATAGGATCATATGGTGCAGATGACAGGACTTACGTGCAGTCGACCCGCCGGCCGCTGACTATATAGGATCATATGGTGCAGATGACAGGACTTACGTGCAGTCGACCCGCCGGCCGCTGACTATATAGGATCATATGGTGCAGATGACAGGACTTACGTGCAGTCGGCCCGCCAGCCGCTGACTATATAGGATCATATGGTGCAGATGACCGGACTTACGTGCAGTCGACCCGCCGGCCGCTGACTATATAGGATCATATGGTGCAGATGACAGGACTTACGTGCAGTCGACCCGCCGGCCGCTGAATATATAGGATCATATGGTGCAGATGACAGGACTTACGTGCAGTCGACCCGCCGGCCGCTGACTATATAGGATCATATGGCGCAGATGACAGGACTTACGTGCAGTCGACCCGCCGGCCGCTGACTATATAGGATCATATGGTGCAGATGACAGGACTTACGTGCAGTCGACTCGCCGGCCGCTGGCTATATAGGATCATATGGTGCAGATGACAGGACTTACGTGCAGTCGACCCGCCGGCCGCTGACTATATAGGATCATATGGCGCAGATGACAGGACTTACGTGCAGTCGACCCGCCGGCCGCTGACTATATAGGATCATATGGTGCAGATGACAGGACTTACGTGCAGTCGACTCGCCGGCCGCTGGCTATATAGGATCATATGGTGCAGATGACAGGACTTACGTGCAGTCGGCCCGCCGGCCGCTGGCTATATAGGATCATATGGTGCAGATGACAGGACTTACGTGCAGTCGACCCGCCGGCCGCTGACTATATAGGATCATATGGTGCAGATGACAGGACTTACGTGCAGTCGACCCGCCAGCCGCTGACTATATAGGATCATATGGTGCAGATGACAGGACTTACGTGCAGTCGACCCGCCGGCCGCTGACTATATAGGATCATATGGTGCAGATGACAGGACTTACGTGCAGTCGACCCGCCGGCCGCTGGCTATATAGGATCATATGGTGCAGATGACAGGACTTACGTGCAGTCGACCCGCCGGCCGCTGACTATATAGGATCATATGGCGCAGATGACAGGACTTACGTGCAGTCGACCCGCCGGCCGCTGACTATATAGGATCATATGGTGCAGATGACAGGACTTACGTGCAGTCGACCCGCCGGCCGCTGACTATATAGGATCATATGGTGCAGATGACAGGACTTACGTGCAGTCGACTCGCCGGCCGCTAACTATATAGGATCATATGGTGCAGATGACCGGACTTACGTGCAGTCGACCCGCCGGCCGCTGGCTATATAGGATCATATGGTGCAGATGACAGGACTTACGTGCAGTCGGCCCGCCGGCCGCTGACTATATAGGATCATATGGTGCAGATGACAGGACTTACGTGCAGTCGACCCGCCGGCCGCTGACTATATAGGATCATATGGTGCAGATGACAGGACTTACGTGCAGTCGACTCGCCGGCCGCTAACTATATAGGATCATATGGTGCAGATGACATGACTTACGTGCAGTCGACTCGCCGGCCGCTGACTATATAGGATCATATGGTGCAAATGACAGGACTTACGTGCAGTCGACCCGCCGGCCGCTGACTATATAGGATCATATGGCGCAGATGACAGGACTTACGTGCAGTCGACCCGCCGGCCGCTGACTATATAGGATCATATGGTGCAAATGACAGGACTTACGTGCAGTCGACCCGCCGGCCGCTGGTTATATAGGATCATATGGCGCAGATGACAGGACTTACGTGCAGTCGACCCGCCGGCCGCTGACTATATAGGATCATATGGTGCAGATGACAGGACTTACGTGCAGTCGACCCGCCGGCCGCTGACTATATAGGATCATATGGTGCAGATGACAGGACTTACGTGCAGTCGACCCGCCGGCCGCTGGCTATATAAGATCATATGGTGCAGATGACAGGACTTACGTGCAGTCGGCCCGCCGGCCGCTGACTATATAGGATCATATGGCGCAGATGACAGGACTTACGTGCAGTCGACCCGCCGGCCGCTGACTATATAGGATCATATGGTGCAGATGACAGGACTTACGTGCAGTCGACCCGCCGGCCGCTGGTTATATAGGATCATATGGCGCAGATGACAGGACTTACGTGCAGTCGACCCGCCGGCCGCTGACTATATAGGATCATATGGTGCAGATGACAGGACTTACGTGCAGTCGACCCGCCGGCCGCTGACTATATAGGATCATATGGTGCAAATGACAGGACTTACGTGCAGTCGACCCGCCGGCCGCTGACTATATAGGATCATATGGTGCAGATGACAGGACTTACGTGCAGTCGGCCCGCCGGCCGCTGACTATATAGGATCATATGGTGCAAATGACAGGACTTACGTGCAGTCGACCCGCCGGCCGCTGACTATATAGGATCATATGGTGCAGATGACAGGACTTACGTGCAGTCGACCCGCCGGCCGCTGACTATATAGGATCATATGGTGCAGATGACAGGACTTACGTGCAGTCGACCCGCCGGCCGCTGGTTATATAGGATCATATGGCGCAGATGACAGGACTTACGTGCAGTCGACCCGCCGGCCGCTGACTATATAGGATCATATGGTGCAGATGACAGGACTTACGTGCAGTCGACCCGCCGGCCGCTGACTATATAGGATCATATGGTGCAGATGACAGGACTTACGTGCAGTCGACCCGCCGGCCGCTGACTATATAGGATCATATGGTGCAGATGACAGGACTTACGTGCAGTCGGCCCGCCGGCCGCTGACTATATAGGATCATATGGTGCAGATGACAGGACTTACGTGCAGTCGACCCGCCGGCCGCTGACTATATAGGATCATATGGTGCAGATGACAGGACTTACGTGCAGTCGACCCGCCGGCCGCTGACTATATAGGATCATATGGTGCAGATGACAGGACTTACGTGCAGTCGGCCCGCCAGCCGCTGACTATATAGGATCATATGGTGCAGATGACAGGACTTACGTGCAGTCGACCCGCCGGCCGCTGACTATATAGGATCATATGGTGCAGATGACAGGACTTACGTGCAGTCGACCCGCCGGCCGCTGACTATATAGGATCATATGGTGCAGATGACAGGACTTACGTGCAGTCGACCCGCCGGCCGCTGACTATATAGGATCATATGGTGCAGATGACAGGACTTACGTGCAGTCGACCCGCCGGCCGCTGACTATATAGGATCATATGGTGCAGATGACAGGACTTACGTGCAGTCGACCCGCCGGCCGCTGACTATATAGGATCATATGGTGCAGATGACAGGACTTACGTGCAGTCGACCCGCCGGCCGCTGGCTATATAGGATCATATGGCGCAGATGACAGGACTTACGTGCAGTCGACCCGCCGGCCGCTGGCTATATAGGATCATATGGCGCAGATGACAGGACTTACGTGCAGTCGACCCGCCGGCCGCTGAATATATAGGATCATATGGTGCAGATGACCGGACTTACGTGCAGTCGACCCGCCAGCCGCTGACTATATAGGATCATATGGTGCAGATGACAGGACTTACGTGCAGTCGGCCCGCCAGCCGCTGACTATATAGGATCATATGGTGCAGATGACAGGACTTACGTGCAGTCGACCCGCCGGCCGCTGAATATATAGGATCATATGGTGCAGATGACCGGACTTACGTGCAGTCGACCCGCCAGCCGCTGACTATATAGGATCATATGGTGCAGATGACAGGACTTACGTGCAGTCGGCCCGCCAGCCGCTGACTATATAGGATCATATGGTGCAGATGACAGGACTTACGTGCAGTCGGCCCGCCAGCCGCTGACTATATAGGATCATATGGTGCAGATGACAGGACTTACGTGCAGTCGACTCGCCGGCCGCTGACTATATAGGATCATATGGTGCAGATGACAGGACTTGCGTGCAGTCGACTCGCCAGCCGCTGACTATATAGGATCATATGGTGCAGATGACAGGACTTACGTGCAGTCGACCCGACGGCCGCTGACTATATAGGATCATATGGTGCAGATGACAGGACTTACGTGCAGTCGACCCGCCGGCCGCTGACTATATAGGATCATATGGTGCAGATGACCGGACTTACGTGCAGTCGACTCGCCGGCCGCTGACTATATAGGATCATATGGTGCAGATGACAGGACTTACGTGCAGTCGACCCGCCGGCCGCTGACTATATAGGATCATATGGTGCAGATGACAGGACTTACGTGCAGTCGACTCGCCGGCCGCTGACTATATAGGATCATATGGTGCAGATGACAGGACTTACGTGCAGTCGACCCGCCGGCCGCTGACTATATAGGATCATATGGTGCAGATGACAGGACTTACGTGCAGTCGACTCGTCGGCCGCTGACTATATAGGATCATATGGTGCAGATGACAGGACTTACGTGCAGTCGACTCGCCGGCCGCTGACTATATAGGATCATATGGGACAGATGACCGGACTTACGTGCAGTCGACCCGCCGGCCGCTGACTATATAGGATCATATGGTGCAGATGACCGGACTTACGTGCAGTCGACTCGCCGGCCGCTGACTATATAGGATCATATGGTGCAGATGACCGGACTTACGTGCAGTCGACCCGCCGGCCGCTGACTATATAGGATCATATGGCGCAGATGACAGGACTTACGTGCAGTCGACCCGCCGGCCGCTGACTATATAGGATCATATGGTGCAGATGACAGGACTTACGTGCAGTCGACCCGCCGGCCGCTGACTATATAGGATCATATGGTGCAGATGACAGGACTTACGTGCAGTCGACTCGCCAGCCGCTGGCTATATAGGATCATATGGTGCAGATGACAGGACTTACGTGCAGTCGACCCGCCGGCCGCTGGCTATATAGGATCATATGGCGCAGATGACAGGACTTACGTGCAGTCGACCCGCCGGCCGCTGACTATATAGGATCATATGGCGCAGATGACAGGACTTACGTGCAGTCGACCCGCCGGCCGCTGACTATATAGGATCATATGGCGCAGATGACAGGACTTACGTGCAGTCGACTCGCCGGCCGCTGACTATATAGGATCATATGGTGCAGATGACCGGACTTACGTGCAGTCGACCCGCCGGCCGCTGACTATATAGGATCATATGGCGCAGATGACAGGACTTACGTGCAGTCGACCCGCCGGCCGCTGACTATATAGGATCATATGGTGCAGATGACAGGACTTACGTGCAGTCGACCCGCCGGCCGCTGACTATATAGGATCATATGGCGCAGATGACAGGACTTACGTGCAGTCGACTCGCCGGCCGCTGACTATATAGGATCATATGGTGCAGATGACCGGACTTACGTGCAGTCGACCCGCCGGCCGCTGACTATATAGGATCATATGGTGCAGATGACAGGACTTACGTGCAGTCGACCCGCCGGCCGCTGACTATATAGGATCATATGGCGCAGATGACAGGACTTACGTGCAGTCGACTCGCCGGCCGCTGACTATATAGGATCATATGGTGCAGATGACAGGACTTACGTGCAGTCGACTCGCCGGCCGCTGACTATATAGGATCATATGGTGCAGATGACAGGACTTACGTGCAGTCGACCCGCCGGCCGCTGACTATATAGGATCATATGGTGCAGATGACAGGACTTACGTGCAGTCGACTCGCCAGCCGCTGGCTATATAGGATCATATGGTGCAGATGACAGGACTTACGTGCAGTCGACTCGCCAGCCGCTGGCTATATAGGATCATATGGTGCAGATGACAGGACTTACGTGCAGTCGACCCGCCGGCCGCTGGCTATATAGGATCATATGGCGCAGATGACAGGACTTACGTGCAGTCGACTCGCCGGCCGCTGACTATATAGGATCATATGGCGCAGATGACAGGACTTACGTGCAGTCGACCCGCCGGCCGCTGACTATATAGGATCATATGGCGCAGATGACAGGACTTACGTGCAGTCGACCCGCCGGCCGCTGACTATATAGGATCATATGGCGCAGATGACAGGACTTACGTGCAGTCGACTCGCCGGCCGCTGACTATATAGGATCATATGGCGCAGATGACAGGACTTACGTGCAGTCGACCCGCCGGCCGCTGACTATATAGGATCATATGGCGCAGATGACAGGACTTACGTGCAGTCGACCCGCCGGCCGCTGACTATATAGGATCATATGGTGCAGATGACAGGACTTACGTGCAGTCGACTCGCCAGCCGCTGACTATATAGGATCATATGGTGCAGATGACAGGACTTACGTGCAGTCGACCCGCCGGCCGCTGACTATATAGGATCATATGGCGCAGATGACAGGACTTACGTGCAGTCGACCCGCCGGCCGCTGGCTATATAGGATCATATGGTGCAGATGACAGGACTTACGTGCAGTCGACCCGCCAGCCGCTGGCTATATAGGATCATATGGCGCAGATGACAGGACTTACGTGCAGTCGACTCGCCGGCCGCTGACTATATAGGATCATATGGCGCAGATGACAGGACTTACGTGCAGTCGACTCGCCGGCCGCTGACTATATAGGATCATATGGTGCAGATGACAGGACTTACGTGCAGTCGACTCGCCGGCCGCTGACTATATAGAATCATATGGTGCAGATGACAGGACTTACGTGCAGTCGACTCGCCGGCCGCTGACTATATAGGATCATATGGTGCAGATGACAGGACTTACGTGCAGTCGACTCGCCAGCCGCTGACTATATAGGATCATATGGTGCAGATGACAGGACTTACGTGCAGTCGACCCGCCGGCCGCTGACTATATAGGATCATATGGTGCAGATGACAGGACTTACGTGCAGTCGACCCGCCGGCCGCTGACTATATAGGATCATATGGTGCAGATGACAGGACTTACGTGCAGTCGACCCGCCGGCCGCTGGCTATATAGGATCATATGGTGCAGATGACAGGACTTACGTGCAGTCGACTCGCCGGCCGCTGACTATATAGGATCATATGGTGCAGATGACAGGACTTACGTGCAGTCGACTCGCCAGCCGCTGGCTATATAGGATCATATGGTGCAGATGACAGGACTTACGTGCAGTCGACCCGCCGGCCGCTGACTATATAGGATCATATGGTGCAGATGACAGGACTTACGTGCAGTCGACCCGCCGGCCGCTGACTATATAGGATCATATGGTGCAGATGACCGGACTTACGTGCAGTCGACTCGCCGGCCGCTGACTATATAGGATCATATGGTGCAGATGACAGGACTTACGTGCAGTCGACCCGCCGGCCGCTGACTATATAGGATCATATGGTGCAAATGACAGGACTTACGTGCAGTCGACCAGCCGGCCGCTGACTATATAGGATCATATGGTGCAGATGACAGGACTTACGTGCAGTCGACTCGCCGGCCGCTGACTATATAGGATCATATGGCGCAGATGACAGGACTTACGTGCAGTCGACCCGCCGGCCGCTGGCTATATAGGATCATATGGTGCAGATGACAGGACTTACGTGCAGTCGACCCGCCGGCCGCTGACTATATAGGATCATATGGTGCAGATGACAGGACTTACGTGCAGTCGACCCGCCGGCCGCTGGCTATATAGGATCATATGGTGCAGATGACAGGACTTACGTGCAGTCGACCCGCCGGCCGCTGACTATATAGGATCATATGGTGCAGATGACAGGACTTACGTGCAGTCGACCCGCCGGCCGCTGACTATATAGGATCATATGGTGCAGATGACAGGACTTACGTGCAGTCGACCCGCCGGCCGCTGACTATATAGGATCATATGGTGCAGATGACAGGACTTACGTGCAGTCGACCCGCCGGCCGCTGACTATATAGGATCATATGGTGCAGATGACAGGACTTACGTGCAGTCGACTCGCCGGCCGCTGACTATATAGGATCATATGGTGCAGATGACAGGACTTACGTGCAGTCGACCCGCCGGCCGCTGACTATATAGGATCATATGGTGCAGATGACAGGACTTACGTGCAGTCGACCCGCCGGCCGCTGACTATATAGGATCATATGGTGCAGATGACAGGACTTACGTGCAGTCGACCCGCCGGCCGCTGACTATATAGGATCATATGGTGCAGATGACAGGACTTACGTGCAGTCGACCCGCCGGCCGCTGACTATATAGGATCATATGGTGCAGATGACAGGACTTACGTGCAGTCGACCCGCCGGCCGCTGAATATATAGGATCATATGGTGCAGATGACAGGACTTACGTGCAGTCGACTCGCCGGCCGCTGACTATATAGGATCATATGGTGCAGATGACAGGACTTACGTGCAGTCGACTCGCCGGCCGCTGACTATATAGGATCATATGGTGCAGATGACAGGACTTACGTGCAGTCGACTCGCCGGCCGCTGACTATATAGGATCATATGGCGCAGATGACAGGACTTACGTGCAGTCGACCCGCCGGCCGCTGACTATATAGGATCATATGGTGCAGATGACAGGACTTACGTGCAGTCGACCCGCCGGCCGCTGACTATATAGGATCATATGGCGCAGATGACAGGACTTACGTGCAGTCGACCCGCCGGCCGCTGACTATATAGGATCATATGGCGCAGATGACAGGACTTACGTGCAGTCGACCCGCCGGCCGCTGACTATATAGGATCATATGGCGCAGATGACAGGACTTACGTGCAGTCGACTCGCCGGCCGCTGACTATATAGGATCATATGGTGCAGATGACAGGACTTACGTGCAGTCGACCCGCCGGCCGCTGGCTATATAGGATCATATGGTGCAGATGACCGGACTTACGTGCAGTCGACCCGCCAGCCGCTGACTATATAGGATCATATGGCGCAGATGACAGGACTTACGTGCAGTCGACCCGCCGGCCGCTGACTATATAGGATCATATGGTGCAGATGACAGGACTTACGTGCAGTCGACCCGCCGGCCGCTGACTATATAGGATCATATGGCGCAGATGACAGGACTTACGTGCAGTCGACTCGCCGGCCGCTGACTATATAGGATCATATGGTGCAGATGACAGGACTTACGTGCAGTCGACCCGCCGGCCGCTGGCTATATAGGATCATATGGTGCAGATGACCGGACTTACGTGCAGTCGACCCGCCAGCCGCTAACTATATAGGATCATATGGCGCAGATGACAGGACTTACGTGCAGTCGACTCGCCGGCCGCTGACTATATAGGATCATATGGTGCAGATGACAGGACTTACGTGCAGTCGACCCGCCGGCCGCTGGCTATATAGGATCATATGGTGCAGATGACAGGACTTACATGCAGTCGACCCGCCGGCCGCTGACTATATAGGATCATATGGTGCAGATGACAGGACTTACGTGCAGTCGACCCGCCGGCCGCTGGCTATATAGGATCATATGGCGCAGATGACAGGACTTACGTGCAGTCGACCCGCCGGCCGCTGACTATATAGGATCATATGGTGCAGATGACAGGACTTACGTGCAGTCGACTCGCCGGCCGCTGACTATATAGGATCATATGGTGCAGATGACAGGACTTACGTGCAGTCGACCCGGCGGCCGCTGACTATATAGGATCATATGGTGCAGATGACAGGACTTACGTGCAGTCGACCCGGCGGCCGCTGACTATATAGGATCATATGGTGCAGATGACAGGACTTACGTGCAGTCGACTCGCCGGCCGCTGACTATATAGGATCATATGGTGCAGATGACAGGACTTACGTGCAGTCGACCCGCCAGCCGCTAACTATATAGGATCATATGGCGCAGATGACAGGACTTACGTGCAGTCGACCCGCCAGCCGCTAACTATATAGGATCATATGGTGCAGATGACCGGACTTACGTGCAGTCGACCCGCCGGCCGCTGACTATATAGGATCATATGGTGCAGATGACCGGACTTACGTGCAGTCGACTCGCCGGCCGCTGACTATATAGGATCATATGGTGCAGATGACAGGACTTACGTGCAGTCGACCCGCCGGCCGCTGACTATATAGGATCATATGGTGCAGATGACAGGACTTACGTGCAGTCGACCCGCCGGCCGCTGACTATATAGGATCATATGGTGCAGATGACAGGACTTACGTGCAGTCGACCCGCCGGCCGCTGACTATATAGGATCATATGGTGCAGATGACCGGACTTACGTGCAGTCGACCCGCCGGCCGCTGACTATATAGGATCATATGGTGCAGATGACAGGACTTACGTGCAGTCGACTCGCCGGCCGCTGACTATATAGGATCATATGGTGCAGATGACCGGACTTACGTGCAGTCGACTCGCCGGCCGCTGACTATATAGGATCATATGGTGCAGATGACAGGACTTACGTGCAGTCGACTCGCCAGCCGCTGACCTCGTTCTGAGCCAGCATGACGTAGAGACAGACGATGGCTCCCACTGCCGTTGTGGCTTGCATCCTGTCGCCTGCAGCAGACACCAAACCACATGAGGCATCATTATACATGGGCAAAATATGTTACAAAACTAAACGGTGGGCCGTGTGCTGTCGGTGGGCCGTGTGCTGTCGGTGGGCCGTGCGCTGTCGGTGGGCCGTGCGCTGTCGGTGGGCCGTGTGCTGTCGGTGGGTCGTGCGCTGTCGGTGGGCCGTGTGCTGTCGGTGGGCCGTGCGCTGTCGGTGGGCCGTGCGCTGTCGGTGGGCCGTGCGCTGTCGGTGGGCCGTGCGCTGTCGGTGGACCGTGCGCTTGCTGTCGGTGGGCCGTGCGCTGTCGGTCTCCAGTTTCGGTTTCCAGTTTCCCTAATATAGTTACTTAGTTTTTTTAATGACATTTTTATGATACTGATATATAAATATTGCTAATGAGGCATCCAATTACTAGGATCAAATGCGCAGTCTCTGTTGACAATTATACCTGGGACACACCTGTTTCACCGCTGGCGTTTGTTTGGCCCTATAACTATAGTGATCTGTTCAGTGTTAACACTAGCATGGCACAAGGGATATTTTTCACTGCCAGCCCCTAAAACATATCGAGTCGTCAACCCTAGCGTGTAATTTAGAAGGTCGTTTCATTGCGAATACCAGCCTGGGACAAAGTGACCTGTCCAAGTGACAATAGACCGATCCAGGCTCAGACACTAAGCCCCGCCCTCGCTTGAATCCTGTTTACGTACTCGTAACAGAGCAGTTTCTTTAGGACTAATTCTGTGATGGATTTAGACCGTTGATGAAGTAGCCATTTCAAGAAAAACACCTTCTGAAAATGGTAATTTCATTCTTTTTTTTCATTTACATTTGTGAAAAAAAAATTTCACTAGGAACAAGTTCCTCAACAAGCAGATTTATAGTTGAAACTTGAAAGTTGAAACTCTGTGACGTCACTCGCTGTTTGAGGAACTTGCGAAAGCCCAAGTGCAGAGCTAAATTTAGAACGTTATTTTTAGCTTTCGAGTGTTTTGAAGAAGGGTTTTTCCTTGTATATTCCCAAAGTTCTGCGCTTCATCGCCTTCAAATATTTTAACGTATATCTCCCATAGACATGTTTACTGAAATGGTACTCATAATCTCTAAAATAAACCTGGAAAGAAATTGACTTATAGCTGCCTATACTTCAACATGGAGCCCGTGTGTTTGTTTGTCCCCAAAACTGAAGTCTCGCGACCCCATCGCGAGAACTGTAAAGTCATATTGTGCACTGGGTGAACTGGCCACTGCGCTGGCCACTGCCGCTGCAGACGACCGAAAAATGTTCCACTTACATTCGACATTTGTTTTTGCTTTGCCCCGCCTAAAGACATGACTGTGAAGTATCCTCTCCCGATAACTGCAAAACAGTATATATAAAGATATAAAGGAAATTCCCTTGGGCTGTGATACGTACGAGCAAAACGTCAGAAAGGCGATTTATACGTTGTCCCGCAAACGGATCCCGCAAACGTATCTATGTAGGTCAGGAAACACCCCGAGTTTTGATGACGTAATTGCTCATCGGGGTACGTATTGGGATACGTTCAATCGAAAACGTAGTGCAATAACTCCCTAATCATAGCTGATGGTAGGTACAAGTGAGAAG
Organism: Arenicola marina; assembly: GCA_964019135.1. Taxonomy (NCBI): domain Eukaryota; kingdom Metazoa; phylum Annelida; class Polychaeta; family Arenicolidae; genus Arenicola; species Arenicola marina. The sequence goes on from OZ025261.1 coordinate 35,013,587, forward strand.
TACTCATCTCTGAAACCGACAAGAAAGTACCATGTTGCTTTGTTTCCATTGTTTGTCCGACATAACGCACGTGGAAGACCTTTTTTCACCACATGATTGGTGAAAATCAAAATTGACACCGGTGAAGGATGAACATCGGTCTATTTCAGCCTGGGGCACAGTGACAGATGACACTTTATGGAGACGTTGAGCCAATGTGGGTGTCACCGGTCGGTGTCGTGGGCCTGATGACGGGGCGTGAGTACTGCCCCCCACCCCCACACCCCGACCCCCACCCTCCACTGTGGGTAACTGGTGCCAGGACAGTGTTGAGGGTGGGGTGGCGTAGGGATTAAGTCGGGAGCAGGGGGTGGGGGGACTTTGCCCTGAAAGGACAGATTAGTAGATGTATCCCCCGCATTAGCCCCTACTAATGGTAGGTCAGACAGAGGGAAGCCGCCGTCTTTGTGTATGAACCAAGCCCGAGTCCGGTCCTACAGGGGGACGACTTGGCCACAGATACCAAGACAACCAGGGTGAACAAACCACACGGAAACCGCACCCACATCCCGGCCACCACTCTTAGACATAACAACCCCCCCACCCCTTCACTTCACAGGCACGCCATATAGCAGCTACCATCTCTCACCCTGTCATACCCCCACCGCCACCCCAACCTCCAGCTATCTCCTCTCAAGCAGCTTCCCGACGGAAATTGGGTTTCTGAATAACGAGATTTCCTACGAGATTTGCCAACGATAGCAGATGGCAAGTGCGAGTCCACCCACAAACTACATCGTGGTCGGGGGGTGGGGGGGGGGAGGGGGGATAGGGGCACGTCCTGGAGATTTTGCAAGACGCTGTGACCTACTGGCGAGGTGGGGTCGACGCGGGGGGTACCGCTGGGGACACCAACCACCCTATAGGGATACCGGTGGGGACATCCAACCTATGGGGCTACCAATGGGGACACCCAGCACCTTATGGGGGTACCGATGGGGACACCCACCACATTATGGGGGTACCGATGGGGACATACCACCTTATAGGGGTACCGATGGGGACACAAACCACCCCATGGTGGTAACGATGGGGACACCGCCCACCCTATGGGGGTACCGATGGGCACACCCACCCCCTTTTGGGGGTACCGACGGGGACACACCACTATGGGGGTACCGATGGGCACATCCACCAGCTTATGGGGGTACCGATGGAGACACCCACCACCTTATGGGGGTACCGACGGGGACACACCACTCTATGGGGGTACCGATGGGCACACCCACCACCTTATGGGGGTACCGATGGGCACACCCACCACCTTATGGGGGTACCGACGGGGACACACCACTCTATGGGGGTACCGATGGGCACACCCACCACCTTATAGGGGTACCGATGGGCACACCCACCACCTTATGGGGGTACCGATGGAGACACAGCACCCTATAGGGGTACCCATTGACCTACGACAGTACAATGGCACGCCAGGCGACGTCAACGACTTGCCAGTCTGACAGGAAGTGACACGAACTGTCGCTTACGTCAGAGATTAATGTCATGACCATGGATGAGGCGTGGTCCGCGGCCAGAATCCAGGGTTTTCCTTCCAATGTGTTAAGCCTTTACATTGTGTCTTATTGAACAAGATATTTTTATCAGAACCAGCTGTTAATCTGCAGGGTTTTCTTTTTCCTGTCCTTATTCTAATAGCTTAATCGTCTATATTTTGGGTTTTTTTGTACGTTTATTTCAATTGTATTCATTTTGTATTCAATCGAAGCTTTTGGTAAATTCTGTTTTTATTATGTTTAGTAGCACCAGGAAAGCGAACTAACGCTCCCGGGATTGTTATGTAGTGTTGCTAACGAGTATTTCCATCGGCAGGGCTAGAGCAGTATACATGACAACTCATGGTTTATACCATCAGAGATCCTATAGAACCTCACATGATCGTTGATACCATCTGGTCTCGCGCTTCGTTGCGATGCTCTGTTGCACGCACTCCGCGTGACGTCATAAGCACGTGCTCCCAAAACTGCTACGAGCCGAGCTGATACGGCCTGGTCCAGTAGGGCATAATGAGCCTCTGGGGGGGGGGGGAGCGGGGTCTTCCCGGGAGGGACTTGCCGTTATGGTGTCCTCACCCATGTCATTGACGCTACTACCGCTAATTAACAGTGCACAGGGGACCTTGCCATTGATACAACAAACCAACGTGTATCGATGAAAGCGACTCCAGGCGGCGCACTTACGAACCCTCCCAAGAGGCGCTCGCTTGTTGCGTGTTGGGTTGTTGGTTGTTTTGTTGAGGATCGTGGGCGATATGGCAGGCAAACCACTCGAGTTAGTTAGTACGGGTCGCGTCGGAATTACTGTAACGTTACTTTAGCGCGCACGTCATAATTGCGAACGTGCGTCATATGGCAATTGTGTCGTTTGGCAAATCTAAAACTGAGCTTGTTTGTCAGCTACTTCGACGAATCCAATCCCAATAAAAAAAAAAGAGTAGACCGACTTGTCTGTATTATGTCAAATTCCGAAAGCAAAAGAATTCAAATTTGGTCCATAACTGAGTAACGAGAGATGCGATGCCGATCCCGGCTGTACAGTGTGGCAAACAAATGCTGACCTTGTATGCGACAAATGCAAACAAGACTTACGCCATGGCTCACACCCTTATACCCGATACCCACAGCCTCAGCCACTTCTTTATACCTACCACCCCTATACCCCATACCCACAGCCTCACCCACCTCTCTCTAGTTCACACCTCTGTACCCCATACCCACAGCCTCAGCCACTTCTCTCTAGTTCACACCTCTGTACCCCATACCCACAGCCTCACCCACCTCTCTCTAGTTCACACCTCTATACCCCATACCCACAGCCTCACCCACCTCTCTCTAGTTCACACCTCTATACCCCATACCCACAGCCTCACCCACCTCTCTCTAGTTCACACCTCTATACCCCATACCCACAGCCTCACCCACCTCTCTCTAGTTCACACCTCTATACCCCATACCCACAGCCTCACCCACCTCTCTCTAGTTCACACCTCTATACCCCATACCCACAGCCTCACCCACCTCTCTCTAGTTCACACCTCTATACCCCATACCCACAGCCTCACCCACCTCTCTCTAGTTCACACCTCTATACCCCATACCCACAGCCTCACCCACCTCTTTCTAGTTCACACCTCTATACCCCATACCCACAGCCTCACCCACTTCTCTCTAGTTCACACCTCTATACCCCATACCCACAGCATCACCCACCTCTCTCTAGTTCACACCTCTATACCCCATACCCACAGCCTCACCCCTCTCTCTCTAGTTCACACCTCTATACCCCATACCCACAGTCTCACCCACCTCTCTCTAGTTCACACCTCTATACCCCATACCCACAGCCTCACCCACCTCTCTCTAGTTCACACCTCTATACCCCATACCCACAGCCTCACCCACCTCTCTCTAGTTCACACCTCTATACCCCATACCCACAGCCTCACCCACCTCTCTCTAGTTCACACCTCTGTATCCCATACCCACAGCCTCATCCACCTCTCTCTAGTTCACACATCTATACCCCATACCCACAGCCTCACCCACCTCTCTCTAGTTCACACCTCTATACCCCATACCCACAGCCTCACCCACCTCTCTCTAGTTCACACCTCTATACCCCATACCCACAGCCTCAACCACCTCTCTCTAGTTTACACCTCTATACCCCATACCCACAGCCTCACCCACCTCTCTCTAGTTCACACCTCTATACCCCATACCCACAGCCTCACCCACCTCTCTCTAGTTTACACCTCTATACCCCATACCCACAGCCTCACCCACCTCTCTCTAGTTCACACCTCTATACCCCATACCCACAGCCTCACCCACCTCTCTCTAGTTCACACCTCTATACCCCATACCCACAGCCTCACCCACCTCTCTCTAGTTCACACCTCTGTACCCCATACCTACAGCCTCAGCCACCTCTCTCTAGTTCACACCTCTATTCCCCATACCCACAGCCTCACCCACCTCTCTCTAGTTCACACCTCTATACCCCATACCCACAGCCTCACCCACCTCTCTCTAGTTCACACCTCTATACCCCATACCCACAGCCTCACCCACCTCTCTCTAGTTCACACCTCTATACCCCATACCCACAGCCTCACCCACCTCTCTCTAGTTCACACCTCTATTCCCCATACGCACAGGTTCCGTATCTTTCAACGTGACATCTACCACCCCCTCACCTTCTCTATTTTCGTGAACCTGACTCATACCTGCCCAAAGTGGCCTCCACCATCCTGGATGTTTCCTGGCATTAGACGATTGATACAAAATGATTTATTGAACATTTAAGTCGGCCAATTACCGCTGCTGAACGTTACAAACGCGGGAGACAGAGTCGAACCTATCCTCTCACCATTATGGAATGTCGCCATAACCGTCTCTCCAATGTCAAGACCATGTCAATGTCAACGCTAGACGCGCAAGGTCGATGAGTTTAACGTGGAACGCTCAATCCCCCGCACGCCCCGCAGAAGCTAACCTAATTACCGAAAACACGGGAGCAGGTGCTTGCCATGTCCACCGCTGGTTGGCGCACGGGACGATCAGCCACATCACGAAAACCGCCCATAGGGGGCACCACTGAGGCACAAAGACACCTCTAACATGTCGCCAAAGCCGCTATTACCTGATGAACTATTAATGGGGTGTCCATTTGACTACTGCCCCCTTCCTTTGGGTGGTCAGCAGGGTGGAAGACGGTGGCTGTGCGATGCACCTGATTATTTCTTTCTTTTATCGATGGGGTTTACTTCAGACCACTCCTATTAATTATGCAAAGAAAGGGGGGATTGAGGTCGCCTATTATAGATAGGTGCAGAGGCATGCTTTATGTTACCACTAGGGGTGACAGGGTGTTTCCGTTGTTGATTTAATCTACATGTGTATTTATTATGTTGGCCTATCAAGGTTGTTCGGTGGTCCATTAATTATTTATTCATGATAATAATATATCAATATTATCCGCATATGCCGTTACGCCATAAAGCAATAACCCATCTCCGTCTCCCATCGACTTGTTGTTCTAAAGTAGTTCATCCCATAATATTTGTGTAAAGTAGGTAATAAGCATCCTTCCATGAGTCTGATGATCTGATGTGATGCGCAGGGTTTTCCATGTCGCAAGAAGTAATAATCATGATGACTCATATGTCTGCGCGGTATTTATGGGTACGTAATAACGCTCTTTATAAGGACTGACCAGACGAGGACAATAGTGTTTCTTTTGTCGCAGAAATGTAAACATTGATGATTTGCCTCAACCTTCCAACAATCTCATCGAATGGACCACATACATTAGAGAGAGATAAATGTCTTATCTTTAACTATATTATGATTTTACTGTTCGGAATGCCTGGACCAGAGCAAACAAAAAATAGTTTCACCCCCATTCGATTCTTCACACACAAACCGCGCAGCTGGCCGGTTCCCAACACTCAAACGTTGACTACAATGAGTGCGCGTCACGCAGCTGCAGCAAGGCACCAGCGTGATGCGCACTCGTTCTAAGAGCACGTGTTTTTTTGTTGGTCCCCAAAGAACCTAAACCGGAAATAGAACCTGCGAGAACTGTACAGTCCTATTACTAAATGGAATATATGCCTATATATATATTACGCAGATTGAGAACCAAAGCCATCGAGATATATCTGTCTGTATTAAGTACGTTGACACTGCTGTGCAATAAGTTGAGCATTAACGAATAATGCTGTCGATAGTAATGGACGATGTTGTAGTCTCTCACGGTGCCTTCGGGTGTATTACCTTTATCTAGCCTCATTAATATGGGTTGTAACATCTCACTCGTCCTTGCCGCTACTGTCTGCACTACGTGAGCTAAGTTAGGTATTGTTTATTATCGCTCATTTTGCTTACGGCTAAATATTTGTGCTCGCGTGAGGCCTTAAGTGGTCATATATGATGGACAGATGCAAATCAAGATGATTCTCATGTCATGATTAAATGAAGCCTCCATACAGCCATAAAACATTAACAGAATATGTCCCATCAATCAGTAAGAAAAGACACGCTGTCGGGACGAATATACTTAGGGGATAATGAGCGATAATACCGTAGATATATTGAGCTGAATACCTGAGGCGGTAAACAGCAACCCTATGCGTACTAATTAACGAGGTCGATAGTGCCTACCATTCTCCCCGCTTATGTGAGCACCAGGTACACATGTTAATGTCGGGTAACTAGACTCACTGTCCCCCCCAGCCCCCCCCCCCCCCACTCAGCACCCTCACACACGTGGACGTGGAGAGCACCCCCCTGCACCCCCCCCCCCCGGCAAGGTGTTGCAGCTTGGTATTGTTGTCCAATTGATGGAAAGCGACAAGAAAAAGGAGATATTTGCTTACTCATCAATGACTGCCATCTCCATATATGTATATCTAGTTGCCTTTGCACCAGGAAAAGAGTGCTGTTTAGATCAAGGTCCGTTTAGTCCGTCTCTACATTGGGGGTTTACCCCTCAGCCCCACCCCCCCCCCCCTGACGCAAGAGAACATTTAGTCCGCAGTAGCCCATCCAGCGAGAGGGGGGGGGGGCGTTCCTACATCTTTAGAGCGCACAATTGAGCACCGGAAATTCTTTTCTACACATGTCAATGGCCTTGATGTCTATAACCCATAAACCCTTAACATCGTGCCTCATATAACCCATAAACCCTTAACATTATGCCTCATATAGCCCATAAACCCTTAACATTTTGCCTCATATAGCCCATAAACCCTAAACCGCATGGCTCATTGTCCAGTAAACAATAATTGTCATTATTCACAGCCCACTAAACTTAGACTTATGTCTCATAGCCCATTAACCCTAAATCCCATGACTCATAGGCCATTAACCCTAAATCCCGTGACTCATAGCCCATTAACCATAAATCCCATGACTCATAGCCCATTAACCCTAAATCCCATGACTCATATCCCATTAACCTAAATCCCATGATTCATAGCCCATTAACCCTAAATCCCATGACTCATAGGCCATTAACCCTAAATCCCGTGACTCATAGCCCATTAACCTTAAATCTCATGACTTATAGCCCATTAACCCTAAATCCCATGACTCATAGCCCATTAACCCTAAATCCCATGACTCATAGGCCATAAACCCTAAATCTCATGACTCATATCCCATTAACCCTAAATCCCGTGACTCATAGCCCATTAACCCCAAATCCCATGAATCATATCCCATTAACCCTAAATCCCATGAACTATAGCCCGATAACCCTAAATCCCATGACTCACAGCCCATTAACCCTAAATCCCATGACTCATAGCCCACTAACCCTAAATCCCATGACTCATAGGCCATTAACCCTAAATCTCCTGACTCATAGCCCATTAACCCTAAATCCCATGACTCATAGCCCATTAAACCCAAATCCCATGAATCATATCCCATTAACCCTAAATCCCATGACTCATATCCCATTAACCCTAAATCCCATGACTCATAGCCCATTAACCCTAAATCCCATGACTCATAGGCCATTAACCCTACACTTGACTCAATGAGGACTGATAGACCATCAACCCCCCCCCCCTGCCCCCCTCCCTCCCTCCCTCCCCTCACCCACCCACGGTCCCTGGGACTGATTATATGTAAGACTTACTCTCTCCCGTAAATCTTCTGTACACTGACCCCATGTATATTTGATGCATTGCATCTTGTCGACAATAGTATAACAAAGACGTCATTCAAGTTTCCAAATGGCACAACTATAATATTTATAATTGGATTCAGGTACAGTCATTATTCGGCTTGGTGCTCACAGTGCGCAGTGGATGGTCAGCCTTACTAGTATCTAACATCTCATTGTTATTCTTATGCCGTCTCTGGGCTACACGCGTAGAATGTAATTGGCAGCTCGACAACAAACTTTTAGTTTAAAATGTATGCACTTGTATTGTTTAACTCGTTGACAGCTTACATCTTACAGGACATCGGCTCCCCATGAATATGGTGTCTGCCTTTATGTGTGAGTCCTTCTGGCCTTATGTGTCTCTCGTCGCTGTTTCACCCCCCAAATTATTCTTAGGCTCGGAGATTAGAAAGTAGGGATCAGGGATTCGCATTAGGGGTCATCGGTTAGGTATTAAGGGTCAGGGATTAGGACTAGGGTCAGATATTAGGGATTAGGGTTCAGATATTGTGGATTGGGGTCAGGGATTAGGGATTAGGAGTCATTGGCTAGGTATTATGGGTCAGGCATTGAGGATTAGGGTCTGGGATTAGGGATTAGGAGTCATTGGCTAGGTATTATGGGTCAGGCATTGAGGATTAGGGTCTGGGATTAGGGATTAGGAGTCATTGGCTAGGTATTATGGGTCAGGCATTGAGGATTAGGGTCTGGGATTAGGGATTAGGAGTCATTGGCTAGGTATTATGGGTCAGGCATTGAGGATTAGGGTCTGGGATTAGGGATTAGGAGTCATTGGCTAGGTATTATGGGTCAGGCATTGAGGATTAGGGTCTGGGATTAGGGATTAGGAGTCATTGGCTAGGTATTATGGGTCAGGCATTGAGGATTAGGGTGCAGGAACTCAGAGTTATGGGTCAGATATTAAGGATTGGTGTTGAAGGATCGGGAGTCAGGGATTGAAATGAGAGTTAGGAATTAAAGCCCATGAATGGGGTCAACAGCTTAAAGATAGGGGTTCGGTTTAAGGCCCACAGCGTGGCGCCACGTAGCGGGTGGAACAGCGATTAGGGACACATAAAGCCAGGAGGACACATAAGGCCTCAACATACGCGCCAGGTGAAATGAGCAGAATGCCCGGACGCCACGCTGATAGATCACGTGGTGCGCCATGTAATTGGCGACAGTGTGTTCATGCTACTTGGCCGATCCGTGTTGTAGTAATAAAGCTACTGTTTACCGAGGCCAGTCGGTCAGACTCTCTCGGCCTGGTCTACTCGGGCAAGTACCTCCGTGTTATAGTAATAAAGCTACTGTTTACCGAGGCCAGTCGGTCAGACCCTCTCGGCTCGTCTACTCGGGCAAGTACCTCCGTGTTATAGTAATAAAGCTACTGTTTACCGAGGCCAGTCGGTCAGACCCTCTCGGCTCGTCTACTCGGGCAAGTACCTCCGTGTTATAGTAATAAAGCTACTGTTTACCGAGGCCAGTCGGTCAGGCTCTCTCGGCCTCGTCTACTCGGGCAAGTACCTCCGTGTTATAGTAATAAAGCTACTGTTTACCGAGGCCAGTCGGTCAGACTCTCTCGGCCTCGTCTACTCGGGCAAGTACCTCCGTGTTATAGTAATAAAGCTACTGTTTACCGAGGCCAGTCGGTCAGACTCTCTCGGCCTCGTCTACTCGGGCAAGTACCTCCGTGTTATAGTAATAAAGCTACTGTTTACCGAGGCCAGTCGGTCAGACCCTCTCGGCTCGTCTACTCGGGCAAGTACCTCCGTGTTATAGTAATAAAGCTACTGTTTACCGAGGCCAGTCGGTCAGACCCTCTCGGCTCGTCTACTCGGGCAAGTACCTCCGTGTTATAGTAATAAAGCTACTGTTTACCGAGGCCAGTCGGTCAGACTCTCTCGGCCTCGTCTACTCGGGCAAGTACCTCCGTGTTATAGTAATAAAGCTACTGTTTACCGAGGCCAGTCGGTCAGACTCTCTCGGCCTCGTCTACTCGGGCAAGTACCTCCGTGTTATAGTAATAAAGCTACTGTTTACCGAGGCCAGTCGGTCAGACCCTCTCGGCTCGTCTACTCGGGCAAGTACCTCCGTGTTATAGTAATAAAGCTACTGTTTACCGAGGCCAGTCGGTCAGACTCTCTCGGCCTCGTCTACTCGGGCAAGTACCTCCGTGTTATAGTAATAAAGCTACTGTTTACCGAGGCCAGTCGGTCAGACTCTCTCGGCCTGGTCTACTCGGGCAAGTACCTCCGTGTTATAGTAATAAAGCTACTTTTTACCGAGGCCAGTCGGTCAAACTCTCTCAGCCTTGTCTACTCGGGGAAGTACCTCCGTGTTATAGTAATAAAGCTACTGTTTACCGAGGCCAGTCGGTCAGACTCTCTCGGCCTCGTCTACTCCGGCAAGTACCTCCGTGTTATAGTAATAAAGCTACTGTTTACCGAGGCCAGTCGGTCAAACTCTCTCAGCCTCGTCTACTCGGGCAAGTACCTCCGTGTTATAGTAATAAAGCTACTGTTTACCGAGGCCAGTCGGTCAGACTCTCTCGGCTCGTCTACTCGGGCAAGTACCTCCGTGTTATAGTAATAAAGCTACTGTTTACCGAGGCCAGTCGGTCAGACTCTCTCGGCCTCGTCTACTCGGGCAAGTACCTCCGTGTTATAGTAATAAAGCTACTTTTTACCGAGGCCAGTCGGTCAGACTCTCTCGGCCTCGTCTGCTCGGGCAAGTACCTCCGTGTTATCGTAATAAAGCTACTGTTTACCGAGGCCAGTCGGTCAGACTCTCTCGGCCTCGTCTGCTCGGGCAAGTACCTCCGTGTTATAGTAATAAAGCTACTGTTTACCGATGCCAGTCGGTCAGACTCTCTCGGCCTCGTCTACTCGGGCAAGTACCTCCGTGTTATAGTAATAAAGCTACTGTTTATCGAGGCCAGTCGGTCAGACTCTCTCGGCTTGACCGCTCCGTGTTATAGTAATAAAGCTACTGTTTACCGAGGCCAGTCGGTGAGTCTCTCTCGGCCTCGTCTACTCGGGCAAGTACCTCCGTGTTATAGTAATAAAGCTACTGTTTACCGAGGCCAGTCGGTCAGACTCTCTCGGCCTCGTCTACTCGGGCAAGTACCTCCGTGTTATAGTAATAAAGCTACTGTTTACCGAGGCCAGTCGGTCAGACTCTCTCGGCCTCGTCTAGTCGGGCAAGTACCTCCGTGTTATAGGAATAAAGCTACTGTTTATCGAGGCCAGTCGGTCAGACTCTCTCGGCTTGACCGCTCCGTGTTATAGTAATAAAGCTACTGTTTACCGAGGCCAGTCGGTGAGTCTCTCTCGGCCTCGTCTACTCGGGCAAGTACCTCGGACCGCCGCCATCGTGACGTCACGCATTGCAGTCACGAGATGACAATCGTGATGAGAGAAGATGACAACATCGCGTGAGTAACGAGCTTACAGTGAGAACGAACGAGACCTGGGAGGTGGGGCGGTGGGGGGTGGGCCCGGTGTGAACTGAAGTGACCGGTTAATAATAGAGACACAAAGACAGAGAAGGGTCGGGGAAGGGAGGGGAGAGGGGGAGGAGAGGCAGAGACGTCATGAGAGATAGAGGGGGAGGGAACCAGTTAATATGTGATTAATAGGGCAGGGGAGGCCCGGGGAGGGGAAGGGACGCGATAAGAGGGACAGCGGGGTAGGGAGGTGAGTCAATGACGCGGGCAAACCCGTTCACAGCGCATCCATCTGTGTGCAAATTACCCCTGACAACTATTTCTACGCCGATCTATGACGCATCTTATTATTAATAATACCGCATTAAATGGACGGCAATTGGGCACAAGGCCATGTACCTAGTAGGCCCGCCTCAGAGCCAGTGATCAAAGCTCTTTGCACAAGACGCGAACACATCCGTCCGCCGGTTAGGAGTGCTGCGTCTCATCGAAGCCACAACGATCGTTGAATTCATGACAATATTGTGAACTTAATCAAGAGTATAAATATAACGCAGTACCGTAATTGTCAGACTGAAGACGTCATTATAATACATGGCCTTAATTATTGCTATATACTTCGCTTGTTAACCGAGTGTCATTTAACGATACATGTTATAAGCGTTTAATCAGTCTCCCGAACTCGGCGTGTACACCGGCAGAGCCACAGATCAACAGGTCGTAGATTGCAACTTCGGGGTAGAAGGTCTCAATTTGGTATTGAAAGGTGCGAACAAAGCGTCAAGTCTAAGTTGTCTGTTTGAAAAGATAGGGTGGGACACACTAGCACAGAGACGGTGTGCACACAAACTGACTCTATTTTATCAGATCGTAAACAGGAAATCGCCACCCTATCTATATGATTTCCTACCAACTGGTCGAGTACAGGGAGTCTACGCGCCACGATCAACGATGAACTATCAAACCATATTAGGAAAAAAAAGGCATTATTCTAAATCTTTGAGGCTATACCGGCAACTATTAAGGACTGGAATATATTATACGAAGACGTGAAACGGGCTGAAACTGTTCATATATTTAAACTATTACTCAAACACACGCATCCACAGAACTATATATACTACTACGGGAATAGAAGAGAAAACGTTCTAATTGCCAAAATTCGCATGGGGTGCAGTGGGTTAAATTGTGATCTTTGTCGCAATTTACATGTTAAAAATGATACTTTTGCCAATGTGGTTTCAAAGGTGAGAACGCGCTGCATTATTTCTTTCATTGTCCACTGTTGAAGGGAACATCGGGTGAATACAGTTGGTACAGTAGCTCCATTGAATTTACAAACTTTGACGAGGGGTATAAGCGGGTCGCCACTTGAAAATGATGTTATTATGAAAGCTGTCCATAAATATATAAAAGAAACAAAAGGTTTGAAACTTGATCTCCATGTATATGTAGGTTGACTGTCTGTGTATTTTTCCTGCATCCCTGCCATCTCTCGAAATGTTTAGCTGTTTATAATATACACTAGAGGCATTATATTATTATAAAATTATGTACTGTTTGGGTGGAGACACCTCTTGGAATTATGAAGACCAATATCAATAGCACACTTACAGTTCCAAAATAAATATCGTTTGTTTCCTATACCACGTGTGTGATTTATTTTAATTATGTGAGGAGTGAGATGATTGAGTAGCATGACTAAGATAGCTTCAAGGGTGAGGACGGGGGCGGGGTGACCAGTTACTGAGGTCTCTGCCCGGACCTGCATTAGAACCGACGGAGTCTTGCTCAACCGGCAGTCAGAAGGTTGGCACCCTACACGCTGATCTACGGAGCCCCAGCCCCCCTCCCCCCCACCCCTCCCCACACACACCTACCAACCTTGCTCTCCTCAAATCAGCACATTATCATATTTGCTTAAAATGTATTTATTAAATTAAACTAAAAGTCTTAGTTAGTTAGTGTTAGTTAGTTTGTCTGTGGGACACGGCCTCACGCTGGCCAGTCTGTGGGACACGGCCTCACGCTGGCCAGCCGTTAGTCTGTGGGACACGGCCTTACGCTGGCCAGCCGTTAGTCTGTGGGACACGGCCTCACGCTGGCCAGCCGTTAGTCTGTGGGACACGGCCTCACGCTGGCCAGCCGTTAGTCTGTGGGATACGGCCTCACGCTGGCCAGTCGTTAGTCTGTGGGACACGGCCTCACGCTGGCCAGCCGTTAGTCTGTGGGACACGGCCTCACGCTGGCCAGCCGTTAGTCTGTGGGACACGGCCTCACGCTGGCCAGCCGTTAGTCTGTGGGACACGGCCTCACGCTGGCCATCATTCATCATCTGTATTAATGATGTTACAGCTGCTAGTAAGCTTTTCAGATTCATCATTTATGCTGATGATACTAACTTATTCAGTACGTTAGGCCCAAGTGGTTATTATGACTCCCCCAATGACCAAACGGACTTGTTAAATAATGAGTTGATAAACATTTCTACCTGGTTTAGAACAAATAAGTTGACATTAAACCCGAGTAAATGCTAATATATGGTGTTTCATACGCCACAAAAACCTGTAACAGTCCCAAACTAATTATGCATACTACACGATTAGAACGTGTAGAGGAATTTAATCTACCCGGCCTCACCATAACTCCAAGCTGGAAATGGCAATCACATATTGATAAAGTAGCTGGGGAGATATCAAACACTGTTGGCATTTTAAGGACCCTAAAATTCACTCTCCCACCAGAGGCTTTAAACATTATCTACAACCCATTACTAGTCCCACACCTCAACTATTGTATTGTTGCGTGTGGATATCAGTATGAAAGGCGACATGAATTACAACAGAAAGCTATACGTTTAGTAACGAGAAGTAGATACCATGCGCATACAGACCCCTTATGTAAGCAGCTTCGGTTATTGAAACTTCCCGATATTCACAGGTTAAACATGTTAAAATTCTATCACAAACCTGAAAATTGTGGGCTTCTGTCTTACTTTTCGAACACGATATTCTATCGTACTGAAGACGCTCATACATACAATACCAGAAAGAAGCAAATGCTACACACCAACAGACACTATCACGACTTTGCAACCAAATGTATTAGATAGCATCACTAAACTAGTTAATACTAAGCCATCAAACATTATTGATCAAATTCACACACATAGTCTTACTGGCTTTGGCTTCCTGTTAAGATATGTTAAGATATTTTGTCGAGCTATGGTATATCATGTGCAGAACCGAACTGTTATGTATGTCAATTGGGTAATTAGTCAATCATGATTGGAAATGAACTGGTTATCTCAGTGGTTTTGTATAACTCATTTTATAATTAGTTTTATTAATGTTCTAATAGTAACGAACCCAACGAATCCATTATCTGTGTAATTCATTGATAAGTATATTCCCGTTTCCTCTCACTTGCCAATTTTCAATTTGTTCAATTTTCAATTTGTTAAAGCTTTTTTTATTCAAGCATTTTGTACCGGTGACATCAGTCCGCTTATCATATCCTTACCTTATTTTTGCCCGGTGTTCTTATTGTTATTATTAGTTTTTCTTTTATCTTGATGTTATTAAAAATCACATTCCCGTTGGTCAGGTAGCCCGGGTGACAGCGGCCCTATGGTCTTAGCCCGGGTTAACCATCCTACATGTCGACGTTTTGTTGTTTGCATCCACCATTTACTGTTTTAATACTTGCACATTTAGGAACATAATTGAGCCTTGCATTTGGACTTGGACTTGGCCAGCCGTTAGTCTGGGGGACACGGCCTCACGCTGACCAATCTGTGGGACAGGGCCTCACGCTGGCCAGTCGTTAGTCTGTGAGACACTATTGTATTTATTTAGCTGCGAGGCTTGAACATATTGGTAAGATATATTCCAGGGGTGGCTACAGCCACACTAACCTAACCTAGACGGTAAACACGTCTATTAAGTAAGGCACCATGGTTACCCCCCAGGGGAGCGGAAGACAGTGGGGCGGGAGTATGAGTGCGATACCGGCACCCACGATGGAGGACCGGAGGGTGAGAGGACCGCTGCGCTTGAGGGGGTGCGAGCAATTATTTGTGATTCTTTTGTGAAGAACCAAATTGACGTGGCGACGGAACAGTTCAGCGCTATTCGAATTTGCCATAACCAGAATTGTTGAACAGGCTTAGAAGGAGACATTTTCTGCCTATTGTTACGCGTGCAATCACGCACTGATTCAACTAAGCCAACCTCGGTGTCATCACACACAATAAGCCGCACATAAACACTAAGACCGTGCAACAATACAGCGGTTGGCAGAGCACCTGCAACCGCTAAACACCACAACAGATAACAAAGTGTCACATGTACTTATAGTGTAAACAGTCTAATAACACACGGATTACCGCATGACACTTGCCAACACAAGTCTACGCCAAAATACAATTCACACATGTTAATTCCCGGCCGCTGGTACCCGCGGCCAAACAACTACTACGAGGGTAGAAATAACATGTTGGCACTAACCGCCCGAACCCACCATGGGCCACACTGGGTGGCGATTGACCAATAACAGCAACGGCATTTGCTATTGGTCAATCGTCGGGAATTAAGTTAGTATAAATAAATGTGGAAGGCGAGCCTGGGGGAGGAGCTCAAGCCGACCATGGACACCCCAACTACGAGAACGGGACACCTCTCTCAAGGTTGGTTTTACTTGTTATGTAAGCATCATATTGCTATATTGTACTCGTCCGTGTCCGTTATTATTATTATTATTATTATTATTATTATTATTATTATTAATATAATTATAATTATTATTATAATTATAATTATTATTATTATTATTATTATTATTATTATTATTATTATTATTATTATTATCACCATTAAAACCCGTCGATATTATTATACACTCTCGTCAGAGTTGGTTTATAGAACCTGCACAGGTCGAATCGGTATCCTCCCGCCAAGCGAGTTTCCCCTACGTTTGTGTCAAGTTAAGCGAGAAGAGCAAGCCTAACACTGGTGGAGTTATCTTGATCTCTGTCGTATATTGCGACTAAGACGGTTCTTAGTATTGTAGACCTATGCTTGCGGTTCCATCAACCATACTCGGCCAAACAGTCAAAGACACCAGCTCGACCCTAGCTTATGTCGAAGCCAAATGCACGTCACAATCTTCGCACACAGCGCAACGCTAATTCGCCCGCTCCTCTGTCCGAAAACACACGTCAAATAATGTCTCCGCCCGGCTCCAACACTATCCAGATTCAGATTCAGATTCAAAATCATTTATTCGTCAAAGCGATAATATTTAATACATAGATGATCATAGATGAAAGATAAACATCCCTAGCGACTTCGACCAGATCCGCAACGGAATCACTAACCTAGACCAAAAACTGAGCATCCAGCAACAGCCGATTCCGTCTACGAGCCCATCCACGATCTCACCCGACGCATGCTACTCAGGTGATCACGGTATGCGAATCCAGGTGACCTTCGCCGACAAAACCCACAAATGGCTCCCAATCACATGCCTAAACGAAGCCGCGAGGCACATGTTTTACAGAAAACAACTCCAAATACAGAACGTTCCAAACTTACGTTCACGACCGTAAGAACAACCCCACGAAAACCTTTAGCCCTTCACATCATGAGCTATCCTACACTACTACACATCATGAGCTATCCTACACTACTACACATCATGAGCTATCCTACACTACTACACATCATGAGCTATCCTACACTACTACACATCATGAGTTATCCTACACTACTACACATCATGAGCTATCCTACACTACTACACATCATGAGTTATCCTACACTACTACACATCATGAGATATCCTACACTACTACACATCATGAGATATCCTACACTACTACACATCATGAGATATCCTACACTATTACACATCATGAGTTATCCTACACTACTACACATCATGAGATATCCTACACTACTACACATCATGAGCTATCCTACACTACTACACATCATGAGTTATCCTACACTACTACACATCATGAGTTATCCTACACTACTACACATCATGAGCTATCCTACACTACTACACATCATGAGCTATCCTACACTACTACACATCATGAGTTATCCTACACTACTACACATCATGAGATATCCTACACTACTACACATCATGAGCTATCCTACACTACTACACATCATGAGATATCCTACACTACTACACATCATGAGATATCCTACACTACTACACATCATGAGCTATCCTACACTACTACACATCATGAGCTATCCTACACTACTACACATCATGAGCTATCCTACACTACACGATCCTTACATCATGAGCTATCCTACACTACACGATCCTTACATCATGAGCTATCCTACACTACACGATCCTTACATCATGAGCTATCCTACACTACACGATCCTTCCCAGTTTTATTTCTCTTTAAAATCACTACTAGCTCCTACAAACGGGTTTACTGTCAATCGTCTGTCAAACGAACTCACGCACCGTGCCTTCTTACTTTCACTAGTCGGATCGCCAGTTGAATTATTTTTTTTTGCTACAATGCAGCTTGCTTTAGTTAGCTGACTGCCTGTAGCACGGTCGTCACCGGCAGGCACCGCCGGTTCGACCTAAGAGTTACATGACATATGATTCATATATGAACCACAATGATAGAGCTAAAATACTACATTTAGACATTATCCGAAATAATAACAATCCAACCGATGACCCGACACGACCTCGCACCCTCTTCCACAGCGTGAACAAAACAAATTCGCTCAACCCCCGTCCACATATTGTTGCATCATGCCTAACACTGACACCTCCATTGTATATTTAGTGTAAAAACAACGGCTCCAAACTTGCCGCGATGTCAGGTATATATATAATAATAATAATAATAATAATAATGTTTATTAAGTACTTTAGGCACAACGCCCATGGTACATATGTACAGTTTTCGGTTCAAAATGCATATAGATAACGTGCAAATACAAATATATACAAGTCTATATCAACTACAGCGATGATAAAAATGACTCTCTTATGTTGAATGCTTCGTAAACAAAACTGGCTAAAGTCATAACAACGTTGTCGTTTTTACTGCTAAAGAGTCTGTTAAAAATTTTCTGAAGAGGGGTACCGTGTATATACTTTTGGCAGTCTATTATCCCGACTTGAGGCATATAATGGGCACACCAGAGTAAAATGATATTCGTCTTCCACAAGATATTTCCCATGTTTAAAACAGAATTTGCAATACCTATCTTGTGGCTCTATATTACAATGCCTATGCCTTTCAATTTCTAAGCTATGAGCCGAGCATCTCAACCTGGCTAGTGCCCTTCTGTGACTGATAACGTTAACACACCTCAAATATAATTCTGGCTCTAGTAAAGACTTAAATTGAGCTAGTGTTCTAAGTTTGCTGGAGCTATCCATATCAGATTGCCATTCTTGTTGGGAAGTGTCTCTTAATCGGATTACTTCCAGTTGGACGACTTCCACTTGGACAACACCCCATTTTCGTACTTCCAGTTGGACGACTTCCAGTTAGACGACATTATGTATAAATACTTTAGGTGTCGCGAAATAAGCAATTCATATAGATGCATCATGGTTAGTATGACTATTTGAGAGTTTTGCAGATACAATTAGGACAGTTTGAAGAATAGTACAAGCATTTGTTCGGCGTGTCGTCTAAGATTTAGCGTCACTCTGTTGTTGCCGACAGCCATTGCGTTGGCGTCGTGTTATTCTTACAAATAGGTGTGAACGACACCTATAACCTTTGATGTTCAAGATGGAATATTGGCGGCCTTCCCCCGCTTTCACACCTCTTGAATTATACACTTGAGACCTCCATCTTGTAAGTTAATAATGTTTGTGGGTTGCGCGGCACACAATAATGTTAATAATTGTCCCCTGAAAATGAAACACCGCATACCAGAACCAAACCATCGCTCCATTATTCATGCCAAGTGCACTTCCGACACGAATAACGTGTTTCTTAACGTAGAACTCTTCTCTTCCAAATTAAATAACTGCCACAAATTCCTTAACATTTACGATGCTGGCAGACGATTCCGCCCTCAGATCCCACCTCAGGCCGGCAACCAACCTCCTGGGATCTCCCCAGGCCATCTCTTTCAGCCATCAATGATGTCACATATTGGGTTCTTTACAATGTATCGATTTCGCCTTATGTCGATAAGTATACTCCAATGCCGTTTACCCTTATGTCGACATGCATAATCTTATATCGCTTTCGCTTATGTCGATATGCATAATGTTACATAGCTTTAGCTTTATGTCAATGTGTATAGTCTTATATCACTTCCGCTTCATGTCGATATGTATAGTCTTGAATCGCTTCTGCTTTAGGTCAATGTGTATAGTCTTGAATCGCTTCTGCTTTCGGTCAATGTGAATAGTCTTGAATCGTTTTCGCTTTATGTCTATATGTATAGCCTCACTTTCGTGGTGTGATAGTACGCTTAAATAAGTATCCTACAACCAACGATGGTATATATTGCTTTGTACTGGTTCCGACAATGGGCAAAGTGCGCTACCTTCCACTCAGCCCCCCCCCCCCCTTCCCCGCTCAGCTCAACATTTAGCCCATTGGGGAAATATTAATGTCTCAACCCCTGGGATATGGATTCGTATGGCCCTCGGCATGGAGTCGCCACCCACACGACAGTCATCAACACCGGTCTGCTCAACCCTGGCAGCCTGTAACCGTGTCTGACCGCGCCTAAGTCGGCAGCACACATGCACCACACCACAAGCCCCGAGACGCGCACCAGCAAGCCGCGCAACCCACAAGCCGCGCAACCCACAAGCCGCGCAACCCACAAGCCGCGCAACCTACAAGCCGCACAACCCACAAGCCGCAAGAGGCGCAACCCACAAGCCGCGCAACCCACAAGCCGCGCAACCCACAAGCCGCAAGACGCGCAACCCACAAACCGCAAGACGCGCAACCCACAAACCGCAAGACGCGCAACCCACAAGCCGCAAGGCGCGCAACCCACAAACCGCAAGACGCGCAACCCACAAACCGCAAGACGCGCAACCCACAAGCCGCAAGACCCGCAACCCACAAACCGCAAGACGCGCAACCCACAAGCCGCGCAACCCACAACCCGCAAGACGCGCAACCCACAAGCCGCGCAACCCACAAGCCGCGC
Source organism: Arenicola marina (assembly GCA_964019135.1). Classification (NCBI taxonomy): domain Eukaryota; kingdom Metazoa; phylum Annelida; class Polychaeta; family Arenicolidae; genus Arenicola; species Arenicola marina. The sequence continues at coordinate 35,033,963 of OZ025261.1, forward strand.
AACCCACAACCCACAAGACGCGCAACCCACAAGCCGCAAGACGCGCAACCCACAAACCGCAAGACGCGCAACCCACAAGCCGCGCAACCCACAAGCCGCGCAACCCACAAGCCGCGCAACCCACAACCCACAAGACGCACAACCCACAAGCCGCGCAACCCACAAGCCGCAAGACGCGCAACCCACACGCCGCGCAACCCACAAGCCGCGCAACCCACAACCCACAGGACGCGCAACCCACAAGCCGCGCAACCCACAACCCGCAAGACGCGCAACCCACAAGCCGCGCAACCCACAAGCCGCGCAACCCACAACCCACAAGACGCGCAACCCACAAGCCGCGCAACCCACAAGCCGCGCAACCCACAAGCCGCAAGACGCGCAACCCACAAACCGCAAGACGCGCAACCCACAAACCGCAAGACGCGCAACCCACAAACCGCAAGACGCGCAACCCACAAGACGCGCAACCCACAAGCCGCGAGACGCGCAACCCACAAGCTGCAAGACGCGCAACCCACAAGCCGCAAGACGCGCAACCCACAAACCGCAAGACGCTCAACCCACAATCAATCAATCAATCTTACCCTTGGTCTTTTCGTGTCACGCGTGAAAACCAAGTCACGGGTAGGCTGCGCAATTCATGCCCAACCGCTTAATGAAAAACACTACTTTGTAATTGCTCTTACTCTTATTTACGCACAGACTAATTATCTTAATCGTGTCATAAGTTCATGGCTGACAGACGGTTATCAATCATTCCTCCTCACTATTATTGTTGTCGTGCATTAACTATATCATAATCTGACGCCTAATCCACTTGCATTTGAATTGTATTCTATGAATCGCTATAATTGTCAAATGCGCAATGCATTCAAACAGTATCTGTACATATCCGCGTTACACCGCTTTAATTAGTCTTATTTCTATCTAAGGCAATGTATTATGTATTATGTATATCATCCTCTAAACGCACCACGGATTGAATGCGTAGTGGGAACGCATTTTCTCCTGGGTAGTGTTACGCGTGCAATCACGCACTGATTCAACTGAGCCAACCCCGGTGTCATCACACACAATAAACCGCGCATAAACACTAAGACCGTACAACAATACAGCGGTTGGCAGATCACCTGCAACCGCTAAACACCACAACAGATAACAAAGTGTCACATGTAGTAATAGTGTAAACAGTCTAATAACACACGGATTACCGCATGACACTTGCCACCACAAGTCTACGCCAAAATACAATTCACAAATGTTAATTCCCGGCCGCTGGTACCCGCGGCCAAACAACTACCACGAGGGTAGAAATAACATGTTGGCACTAACCGCACGAACCCATCATAGGGTCACACTGGGCGGCGATTGACCAATAACAGCAACGGCATTTGCTATTGGTCAATCGTCGGGAATTAAGTTAGGATAAATAAATGTGGAAGGCGAGCCTCGGGGAGGAGCTCAAGCCGACCACGGACACCCCAACTACGAGAACGGGACACCTCTCTCAAGCTCGGTACAAGGTTGGTTTTACTTGTTATGTAAACATCATATTGCTATATTGTACTCGTCCGTGTCCGTTATTATTATTATTATTATTATTATTATTATTATTATTATTATTATTATTATTATTATTATTATTATTCGTATTATTATTATTATTATTATTATTATTATTATTATTATTATTATAATTATTATTATTATTATTATTGTTATTATTATTATCACCATTAAAACCCGTCGATATTATTATACACTGTCGTCAGAGTTGGTTTATAGAACCTGCACAGGTCGAATCGGTATCCTCCCGCCAAGCGAGTTCCCCCTACATTATACTATAGTTAAGCGAGTAGAGCAAGTTTAACACTATTATATCATTTTAAAAAATTGTGTGACGTCACGCCTTTGACTTAAGTGTTCATTATCTTGAAGAATGGATCGAAAAACAGACCTAGCCGTGTTATATTAACGTAAGTGTGCGTTATTCAAATAAAGAACTGTAAAACAGTGCTTTATTTTAGTAATGAACGGAAAACTGTGCATTATCTAGATAAAGAACAGTTGTTAATATTGACTCGTCAAGCGTCACGGTGTAATCAGTCGAGCTGAGCTGACCGGAGCCGAGTTGGCTGGTGTTGGCAGAACTTGCCAATTTCAAGACAAACAATGGAATGCATAAGTCAATGTTATAAGCGCCAAAAGGGCGGGGGTTAGATCAGAAGTCTCAAAATATATAGAAATTCCACAGTTATTGATTGCATACATTTCTCATTATATCCGTCATATCGCTTTTCAGGGGGCGATGTTTTCACGAAAATAAGAAGCTGTTGTGCTCTTGTATTTATTTAATTCTTAATACTTTGTCACCCGATATCTTAAACTTCATTTCTTTATTTAAACATAGACAGCACAAGGCCACATTTTAGATGACATTCAATACTGATGACGCACTTCCTGTTTATGGGTAGCTCTCCTGTAAATCTCTTTCAGGTGTCATACCAATATATCTGAGAATATAACAGAAGCAATGACTTCCAAAATGTCTACTTCATCCACGCCTTCCCACCCCTACCTTCCCCCTGGGGCTTCACAATGACGAACCGTTGTTTCCACGATGTGCCTCATGTATTCATCGGGCAGTGCAATTGACACAATAGTCAATTCCTGTGTCCAAACGTGAGCACATGTCATGCCTTGTTATGACAATTTTATAAGTACGTTAAAGAACTCGCTGTCGTGCATTCCCCAAATAAACCACTCGACGCTATCGCGTCTCGTGCTTTATTTTGGCCATTTCGTGGGATTGGGCTTTTCATTTCACCTTGAACTGGGAATGAGGAAAATTATTCTTCGGGAACTGGGAATGGGGCATAAGCCGACCCTCCTGATGAAAGATGTCCAATTATTGTGAACTGGGAATTTTGGTATAAACTAACCGGGAATCGGGAAGTGCCCAATTTATATCTTGCATCCGCCCTCATTATTGTATCAGCGAGTTTATTTTTTAGTTTATTGTGAACTGTGAATAATTACATATTTGATATATTTCCAATGATGGGGCACGCGTTTAGCCAGGGTTGTACGGTGTGCCAGAGGGCAAGGTGTATCTTCTTGCACCCCACCCCTTCCTCCCACCCCCGTCCCGCCTGTGAAAACTTGTTCATCCTACCTCGGGTGGTCACCCCTTGCCCTTCTACCGGTCACCACAAACCCCACCCCTGTAATAAGGATGAATACCTTTTCCGATCTCCGAGATTGGCCTCCAGGAATTCTTGGAGAATCGCGATTAGTTGTTGGCACTTTTGGGGGATCGTTATCCGTACAATTCCTGGTGCAACGCGAAGACCCCCTCCGTATTTACCGCGAGCCGTTATAGCAGTCTGCGAATTCCTCGATATTCGCGATATCATCATTAAGGCGCTTTTTTGGCGCCCAGCTTAAAAATGTCCTAATCTTGGAGATTCGATATTGCTCTCCCTAATTCTTGACGTCTGCCTAATTTTTTTGGATTCGCGATTCAGATGGGGTATCCCCCCCCCCCCTGTAATGAATTATACTTAGAGCCGTTTTATCACACCCGGTCACTTAAGGCCCCCCCCCCCCCCCCCCCCACACACACACACACACTCAAGCCCACGAATCCCAAACTTTCTTCTCCCCTGATGCCCGTATGTAAATAAACCTCCTTTGTTACAAAACTTGATGGCTTGCTTCGATGAAAAAAACACCCAGAAAAAAACGATGGGACTTACGTAAAGAAACCGTTATTTCCTAAACGACTTAAAGGTCTCAAGATCCTATCAACCATTCATTTCATACGAAGCCCGTCGGCTGCTCCTGCACTTAAAGCTGCTCGTACCGCATGTCCCCTTGTCACGGCTTAATTAAATATTAATTGCGCGATGGTGAAGAGGTTTTCTTGTGTACAGATAGTGGGCAATTAATCAGTCCTCTTCCAGAACTGGGTGAACAAATGGTCCGCCGTTGACCACGTCATCATAACCCTTGTATTTGGAATAGAAACATTTGACTAATTCTCGGTGAAGTAAGTGTACTACGTCATCAACTCTGGAGTACTACGTCATCAACTCTGGAGTATCGCACCCGGCTTGTTCTGGCGTTTAATCTAGCTACATGTATATAGATAGGTTTAATATAACGAGGTGTACAATTCTCGAATAGTCAGCACTCCCAACACGCTAAGATCACCTCTACATTTATAAGGAAGGGTCAAATAGCACTCATAATATGCTAAGATCACCTCTACATTTATAAGGAAGGGTCAAATAGCACTCATAATATGCTAAGATCACCTCTACAATTATAAGGAAGGGTCAAATAGCACTCATAATATGCTAAGATCACCTCTACATTTATAAGGAAGGGTCAAATAGCACTCATAATATGCTAAGATCACCTCTACATTTATAAGGAAGGGTCAAATAGCACTCATAATATGCTAAGATCACCTCTACATATATACGGTTCCACAAGGAGGAGTCAAACACTCAGTGTCCATTTCAAAAAAATTATTGCGTCCACTGTCGATTTGTCGAGTAACGGTGTCGCTGTCGGTAAATCGGTGTCCGTGTCGAATGTTGAAATGTTCGGTGGCGGGACCCGGATGTTGAGGTCGGGTGTTGATATTTTTCAAAAACGGCAATGTCGCCGCATAGCCTCACCGACGCAAGGTAAACGGGTGTATGAGCAGCTGTAAGGCAGCGAGACTTAAACAAACTTCTAACATTTGAAGAACTATCTGCACCAGCTTTACAAGGATTTGAATCACAGGGCCACGAAGTACTTACCTTTGGTGGCTGTGCTGGTGACTTATGGTACGGGAGTGGAGCTTGAGAGGTCCGCCGTCCGTTCGGTTTCGTTTCCTTCGACGCTTGGTTGCTTTCACTAATAGCTCCGCGGATCACCAGCGTTAACTAAAGCGTCTTAGTAAGTTCCTCCTGTCACTCGTACTCGCTGCTGATCGAGTAGCGACGTCTAGTGGTGAGTGTTGAGACAACCGCGCTGGCGTGGTGTGGCCTGGAAATTCCGCCCTGTGTCATAGAGTGATCCTTATTTTAGTTGCGTCTTATTTTTTCCGCCGCGCGCTCGTAACTAAAAACCAAAGAATGCGACCGGAAGTAGATGGCGTTAGTGTCGGCTTGTCGTGGAGAGTGAGTGTCACTGAGATGCGCTACTTTATAAGAAGAGCGAATCACCCTCCAGGACCAGACGAATCATTCCGCGCGTGGGAACCAGAAAATCCCGAGCGGCAGATTGCGGGGGTTGAGGCGAGGGGCAGAGAGGGGAGAGGGGGAGAGAGACAGAGAGAGCGACGGGGCAAAGTGGGCGGGTTCTACTACCCTGACTTTGCCTTGCCTGGTTTACCAATGAGCCTGCCCACAGCGCCGCCTACCGGTGGTCGACATCAAGTAGTCTCCAAGGTGGGTGGTATGATATGGAAGTTAAAGACAAAGGACGCATGAGAAGGTGAGCGCGCTACCGGTACTTCCACGATGGGGCTGGAGGATGGGGGGCTGGCTGTGGGGACGTGGGGTTGAGGGTGGATGAGGGAGTGGCAGGGGGTGGGGGTCGGGGTGGGCAGAGGATCCGTGGGCCGTGAGCTGACTGCGGGTAGAGATGACGCGATGGAATTGGTACACCCGGGCTGACGCTGGGCTGAATTAAAGGGTAATGGAGGTGGTGTGGCGGGGGGAGGGCGTCATATGTGGGGATGGGAGTGGTGGATGGTTGTGGGGGGTAGGTGGCTTGTGGGTGGAAGCTTTGGGATTGGGCGGTGGGGAGGGGGGTGGCGGGCGCCCGCCTCCACGTGGGTTGGGAGAGGAGAGAGTTGATTCCATTGGTCTAGCCAGCGAGTGGGTCTCACAAAAGAGGACGGAATTGAATTAATGCGCCGCTGCAAATAGTCCCCCAGCGACCACGCACCTCTCCCACGCGCTCCACGAGAACTTGTCCTAATCAAATTGTTTGCACATGTATAGTGACGGCGGTCGATTTCTGTGGAAAACGTGCATTGGTCCATCCTACAGCCATTGTCTTGACAGTCCTGCTAGATGAGCCGTGGACAGACCTCTCCACGCATTTGGCATTCCGCATGCAACATCACTGCAGGCAATTAAGTCATTTGAGGATTATGGCAACTCCATTGAGGGGCACAGCTGACCATTAACTACTTCACGAGTCCCCCCCCCCCACCCGTCTCTTGACTTCCGGTATCTGAATTACTCAGCGTGTGCGCATGCGCTAACAGATATTCCCCTCCTGGTCTTTACACACAGTTATAGACGTATACACCAACCGTGTAACTGGGGCCAAACATTTCCGCGACACCGACTTATTGATACCTTATATGGCTGACGGGCAGATATGTATGAGCCCCGCGGGTTCTTTACACACGCGCCACTGCGTTGTAACGGCAGAGACGTGTACGCTGAAAGCTTGCTTTCACCGGACTTTTACCCATAATCCTTGTGATCACGCGTCTCTTTACTGGAGTGTCCTGGTGTTCCCGGCCAGCCACATCGCCAAGGGTTGTTCACGTTACCCTGCAACAACAGTCAATATTCCCATTCCCTATTAACGTCCATATTGATTAATCTTCCATCTTAGCGTTCATTAAATCAATCAAACATTTGAAGCTATACTGATACAGCAATATTTTCAATCAAGATGATGTTCTAGACATGTTCTGCCAGACAAGTGTGGGTTAGTTCGCTAAAAAGTTGGCGTATGTGTAAACTACATTATCAAACATGCGTGCAATTACTTCAAGACAGATATGGCATTGTATACATTGCTTTCAAACTGCAAGAGGACAAACAATATGTCTACCATATTGATATGAAGACATGTATCAGATATAGAGAACAATCCTGTGTGAGTCTCGCGAGTAATTGTCAAACCACGTGACAGGACCTCGTTGCGATGATTGGCAAGCTCTGTCGGGCTTATCCTACCGCGAACATTATGCCGCGTAATAAATGAAAAGTCTTCACTCACAATACCCAAGCTGCAAATCCCTCATCTTAGGCAGACGAACGGATGCCAACCAGCCAATCTGTATGGGCAGCTTTAATGTAACAAATGCTTGGTGGAAGCTATGCTGATGCCCAAGGCACCCTGGAAGTACTGGTAGGTCGGGCGCCTCCTGGTGTGCTGTTTGACTGCAGCACTGGCCTACAAGGTGCAGGCCTCATGCACTACGTACGGAACCAAAGACTGTTATCATGCTACGCTTAAAAATTGCGGCCATAGCTCAAACACTGAACGGCAGAAGTTCACTAAACCTTCCTGAGTGGCAGATAATTAGTATGGATGGAATATGGTCTTAGTTCGAACCACCATTATGGGTTGGTTGGTTGTTCATTCAGGACGCTTTAACCACTTTTGGTCATATCGCGTCAATGGGAGAAGGGAGGGAGAGTGGAGCCATGTCCCCGGGGGGTAACACCCTACTCTTTACGAAGAAAGACATGGGATCTTTATCCTGCGACCAAACAGACATAGCCACAGCGGGGCTCGAACCATCGATCCACGTGCCGTTAGTCTCTCAGGTGACTAGAACACTCAACGAGAGCGCTCTAACCCACTGAGCTACCCCCCCCCCCCAGTACTATGGGTGCAGGGAGTGGTGGAGCGTATGGTATTAGCTCGAACGACCCCAGGTTTCGAACCCGACCTTTTTTCCGCATATCATATGTACATTTTATGTCGTGAAATATCTGTAAACCTTATTTAGTTATTTAAAGCTTGATTTTCATGGTAAGTTAGTCGCCATGGAGACCTGTTTGCTGATCATACTGAGACTACTACTGTAAGCATATTTTAAATGTCATCAAGGGAAAGGTTATGGCTCCGTGCAAATTTAAAATACACTGTCCCTGAGAGGCCTGGGAAGTGGGCGCATGGGGGGTACTCCATCTGTACTCTCGGCCTGAGGAAATCGCCTTCCGGTTGGGACCGAATCCCTCAGCACGTCACTAAAATGAGGGATGGGGTCGGAGGTCGGGAGAGGGGGACATTTGATTCACAGATACAGAAGATTCTGTTCGACTAGGACACCAAAGGACAGGAGTAGCCAGGGGTAACCAATTAACCAGATGGTGGGGGTGAGACGCGGTGCTATATAACATTGTTATATTCAGAAGGGGGGCGGGGGGGGGGTGGCTCGTGAAGTCGTTATCAGCTCAAACTAAGGCCAGCGGGGAGGGGGGGGGACTCGTGAAGTAGTTATCAGCTCAGACTACGGCCAGCGAGAGGGGGGGGGGATCGTGAAGTAGTTATCAGCTCAGACTACGGCCAGCGAGGGGGGGGGGACTCGTGAAGTAGTTATCAACTCAGACTGCGGACAGCGAGGGCGGTGGGGGGACTCGTGAAGTAGTTATCAGCTCAGACTGCGGCCAGTGGGGGGGGGGGGACCCGTGAAGTAGTTATCTGCTCAGACTACGGCCAGCGGGGGGGGGCCCCTCGTGAAGTAGTTATCTGCTCAGACTACGGCCAGCGGGGTTGGGGGCTCGTGAAGTAGCTACGGCCAGCGGGGGGGGGGGTCTCGTGAAGTAGCTGTGGCCAGCGTGAGGGGGGGGCTCGTGATGTAGCTATGGCCAGGGGGGGGGGGGGCTCGCGAAGTAGCTACGGCCAGCGGGGGGGGGGCTCGTGAAGTAGCTATGGCCAGCGGGGTGGGGCTCGTGAAGTAGCTATGGCCAGCGTGGGAGGGGGGCTCGTGAAGTAGCTATGGCCAGCGGGGGGAGGGCTCGTGAAGTAGCTATGGTCAGTGGGGGGGGGGGGCGCTCGTGAAGTAGCTATGGCTAGCGGGGGGGGGCTCGCGAAGTAGCTACGGCCAGCGGGGGGGGGGTGGGCTCGTGAAGTAGCTATGGCCAGCGGGGTGGGGGGGCTCGTGAAGTAGCTATGGCCAGCATGGGGGGGGGGCTCGTGAAGTAGCTATGGCCAGCGGGGGGGGGGGGGGCGTGTGAAGTAGCTATGGCCAGCGGGGAGGGGGGGGCTCGTGAAGTAGCTATGGCCAGCGGGGGGGGCTCTTGAAGTAGCTATGGCCAGGGGGGGGGGGGGGGCTCGTGAAATAGCTACGGCCATGGTCGCAAGCGACTAACCAACAAAACCCAAACTGCCTTAACTCTGTGCTAAATGCATAGCTTAAGGGCATTGTTATTTATATGCTCATCTCGCCCTCCAAACTCCCCCCTGCCTCCGTTATCAGCCCCCCCACCCCACCCCACCGCCAGGCGCCCCATCCCGTCCGCCTGTCGTATCATATAGCCGATGGCGCGCCAGACAGAGCTGACGCCATGATCTGTCGGGCAAGAAATACACATTTCAAATATATATAGATGTCCGCCTTGGGTAAGAAACATAGCTCGGGAGACGTCCACGCATTCATGATGCATGGCTTCCTTCTTGTCTTTCTCCCCTGGCTTCTGTCGCCGGTGAACGGCCATGGGACAGCCTGGCCGCCCACTGGTGCCCCCCCCGACCCCCACGGCTGCTGAGACAAGCGACCCCATGGTGGCTCGCCGCCCCCCCCCCCCGCCCCCCCCCCCCCCCCACTGATGAGACTAGTGATCCCGTGGTGTATGTCCCGACACTTCAAGTGGTTCTGAAATATGTATGAAGATCAAGTCAAGTCGTTATATTTATGGAAAACATCAAGTTGCGCTTCGCTGCATGGTGGGCTGGGACGGGAGATCCTCCCATGGTGGGCTGGGACGGGAGATCCTCCCATGGTGGGCTGGGACGGGAGATCCTCCCATGGTGGGCTGGGACGGGAGATCCTCTCATGGTGGGCTGGGACGGGAGACCCTCCCATGGTGGGCTGGGACGGAAGATCCTCCCATGGTGGGCTGGGACGGAAGATCCTCCCATGGTGGGCTGGGACGGAAGATCCTCCCATGGTGGGCTGGGACGGGAGATCCTCTCATGGTGGGCTGGGACGGGAGACCCTCCCATGGTGGGCTGGGACGGAAGATCCTCCCATGGTGGGCTGGGACGGAAGATCCTCCCATGGTGGGCTGGGACGGAAGATCCTCCCATGGTGGGCTGGGACGGGAGATCCTCCCATGGTGGGCTGGGACGGGAGATCCTCCCATGGTGGGCTGGGACGGGAGATCCTCCCATGGTGGGCTGGGACGGGAGATCCTCCCATGGTGGGCTGGGACGGGAGATCCTCCCATGGTGGGCTGGGACGGGAGATCCTCCCATGGTGGGCTGGGACGGGAGATCCTCCCATGGTGGGCTGGGACGGGAAATCCTCCCATGGTGGGCTGGGACGGGAAATCCTCCCATGGTGGGCTGGGACGGGAGATCCTCCCATGGTGGGCTGGGATGGGAGATCCTCCCAAGGTGGGCTGGGACGGGAGATCCTCCCATGGTGGGCTGGGACGGGAGATCCTCCCATGGTGGGCTGGGACGGGAGATCCTCCCATGGTGGGCTGGGACGGGAGACCCTCCCATGGTGGGCTGGGACGGGAGATCCTCCCATGGTGGGCTGGGACGGGAGATCCTCCCATGGTGGGCTGGGACGGGAGATCCTCTCATGGTGGGCTGGGACGGGAGATCCTCCCATGGTGGGCTGGGAGGGGAGATCCTCCCATGGTGGGCTGGGACGGGAGATCCCCCCATGGTGGGCTGGGAGGGGAGATCCTCCCATGGTGGGCTGGGACGGGAGATCCTCCCATGGTGGGCTGGGAGGGGAGATCCTCCCATGGTGGGCTGGGACGGGAGATCCTCCCAAGGTGGGCTGGGACGGGAGATCCTCCCATGGTGGGCTGGGACGGGAGATCCTCCCATGGTGGGCTGGGACGGGAGATCCTCCCATGGTGGGCTGGGACGGGAGATCCTCCCATGGTGGGCTGGGACGGGAGATCCTCCCATGGTGGGCTTGGACGGGAGATCCTCCCATGGTGGGCTGGGACGGGAGATCCTCCCATGGTGGGCTGGGACGGGAGATTCTCCCATGGTGGGCTGGGACGGGAGATCCTCCCATGGTGGGCTGGGACGGGAGATCCTCCCATGGTGGGCTGGGACGGGAGATCCTCCCATGGTGGGCTGGGACGGGAGATCCTCCCATGGTGGGTTGGGACGGGAGATCCTCCCATGGTGGGCTGGGACGGGAGATCCTCCCATGGTGGGCTGGGACGGAAGATCCTCCCATGGTGGGCTGGGACGGGAGATCCTCCCATGGTGGGCTGGGACGGGAGATCCTCCCAAGGTGGGCTGGGACGGGAGATCCTCCCAAGGTGGGCTGGGACGGGAGATCCTCCCATGGTGGGCTGGGACGGGAGATCCTCCCATGGTGGGCTGGGACGGGAGATCCTTCCATGGTGGGCTGGGACGGGAGATCCTCCCATGGTGGGCTGGGACGGGAGATCCTCCCATGGTGGGCTGGGACGGAAGATCCTCCCAAGGTGGGCTGGGACGGGAGATCCTCCCATGGTGGGCTGGGACGGGAGATCCTCCCATGGTGGGCTGGGACGGGAGACCCTCCCATGGTGGGCTGGGACGGGAGATCCTCCCATGGTGGGCTGGGACGGGAGATCCTCCCATGGTGGGCTGGGACGGGAGATCCTCCCATGGTGGGCTGGGACGGGAGATCCTCCCATGGTGGGCTGGGACGGGAGATCCTCCCAAGGTGGGCTGGGACGGGAGATCCTTCCATGGTGGGCTGGGACGGGAGATCCTCCCATGGTGGGCTGGGATGGGAGATCCTCCCATGGTGGGCTGGGACGGGAGATCCTCCCAAGGTGGGCTGGGACGGGAGATCCTCCCATGGTGGGCTGGGACGGGAGATCCTCCCATGGTGGGCTGGGACGGGAGATCCTCCCATGGTACGATGATGCATATCATACACGCATATGTCAGCAGGGGTGGATCCAGGAATTTGAAAAGGGGGGTGGGGAGTCCAGAATTGCGACGGGGTGGGGAGCGGCTGAACAAAATTGCGACCGGGAGTCCACCAATGTTTTGTCGAGTTGGGGGGGGGGGGGGTCCACTGAATTTGCGTTGAAAAAAGGCATTCTTCCTAAAACAAAGTGTGGGGTTGGGGGGGGGGGTTCGGACCCTCTGCCTGTTTTTCGCCATATTCCATCGCTGGGCAATTTATGTACATGACGAACGTCAGTCCGTCTGTCCATATCGGTCAGTGGTTGACGAACCACCGCCCCCACCCCCTTCTGCCCTGCCCTTCTGCTAAAGGTGGTTAAACCGCGCTCTATGGGGTGAGGCGAGGGGGGCGGGGAATAGCTCTATGGGGTAAGGCGAGGGGGGCGGGGAATAGTTCTATGGGGTGAGGCGAGGGGGGCGGGGAATAGTTCTATGGAGTGAGGTGAGGGGGGCGGGGAATAGCTCTACGGGGTGAGGCGAGGGGGGCGGGGAATAGTTCTATGGAGTGAGGTGAGGGGGGCGGGGAATAGCTCTATGGGGTGAGGCGAGGGGGGCGGGGAATAGTTCTATTGAGTGAGGTGAGGGGGGCGGGGAATAGCTCTATGGGGTGAGGCGAGGGGGGCGGGGAATAGTTCTATGGAGTGAGGTGAGGGGGGCGGGGAATAGCTCTACGGGGTGAGGCGAGGGGGGCGGGGAATAGCTCTATGGGGTGAGGCGAGGTGGGCGGGGAATGGGTCTATGGAGTGAGGCGAGGGGGGCGGGGAATGGGGCTATGGAGTGAGGTGAGGGGGCGGGGAATAGGTCTATGGGGTGAGGCGAGAAGGGCGGGGAATAGCTCCATGGGGTGAGGCTAGGGGGGCGGGGAATATCTTTTTTAGGTGAGGCTAGGGGGGCGGGGAATAGCTCCATGGGGTGAGGCGAGGGGTGCGGGGAATATCTTTTTTAGGTTAGGCGAGGGGGGCGGGGAATAGGTCTACGGGGTGAGGCGAGGGGGGCGGGGAATAGCTCTATGGGGTGAGGCGAGGGAGCGGGGAATAGGTCTATAGAGTGAGGTGAGGGGGGCGGGGAATAGGTCTATGGGGTGAGGTGAGGGGGGCGGGGAATAGCTCTATGGGGTGAGGCGAGGGGGCGGGGAATAGGTCTATGGGGTGAGGTGAGGGGGGCGGGGAATAGTTCTATGGGGTGAGGTGAGGGAGGCGGGGAATAGCTCTATGGGGTGAGGTGAGGGGGGCGGGGAATATCTCTATGAGTGAGGCGAGGGGGGTGGGGAATAGCTCTATGGAGTGAGGCGAGGGGGGCGGGGAATAGCTCTATGGGGTGAGGCGAGGGGGGCGGGGAATAGCTCTATGGGGTGAGGCGAGGGGGGCGGGGAATAGCTCTATGGGGTGAGGCTAGGGGGGCGGGGAATATCTTTTTTAGGTTAGGCGAGGGGGCGGGGAATAGGTCTATGGGGTGAGGCGAGGGGGGCGGGGAATAGCTCTATGGGGTGAGGCTAGGGGGGCGGGGAATGTCTTTTTTAGGTTAGGCGAGGGGGCGGGGAATAGGTCTATGGGGTGAGACGAGGGGGGCGGGGAATAGCTCTATGGGGTGAGGCTAGGGGGGCGGGGAATATCTTTTTTAGGTGAGGCTAGGGGGGTGGGGAATAGCTCTATGGGGTGAGGCGAGGGAGGCGGGGAATATCTTTTTTAGGTTTGGCTAGGGGGGCGGGGAATAGGTCTATGGGGTGAGGCGAGGGGTGCGGGGAATAGGTCTATGGGGTGGGGCGAGGTGGGCGGGGAATAGGTCTATGAGTGAGGCGAGGGGGGTGGGGAATAGCTCTATGGAGTGAGGTGACGGGGGCGGGGAATAGGTCTATGGGGTAAGGCGAGGGGGGCGAGGAATAGGTCTATGGAGTGAGGTGAGGAAAAATAAGGCCGGAAAATATGCTTTCCTGGTCGGTTTATGGCCGGTATAGTGCCTTTCCGGTCGGTTTATGGTCGGTTTAGTGCCTTTGGGATCGGTTTATGGCCGGTATAGGGCCTTCCGGGTCGGTTTATGGTCGGTATAGTGCCTTCCGGGTCAGTTTATGGTCGGTATAGTGCCTCGCGAGTCGGTTTATGGCCGGAAAATATGCTTTCCTGGTCGGTTTTTGGCCGGTATAGTGCCTTCCGTGTCGGTTTATGGCCGGAAAATATGCTTTCCTGGTCGGTTTTTGGCCGGTATAGTGCCGTCCGGGTCGGTTTATGGCCGGTATAGTGCCTTCCGTGTCGGTTTATGGCCGGAAAATATGCTTTCCTGGTCGGTTTTTGGCCGGTATAGTGCCTTCCGGGTCGGTTTATGGTCAGTATAGTGCCTTCCTGGTCGGTTTATAGTCGGTATAGTGCCGTCCGGGTCGGTTTATGGTCGGTATAGTGCCTTCCGGGTCGGTTTTTGGTCGGTATAGTGCCGTCCGGGTCGGTTTATGCCCGGTATAGTGCCTTCCGTGTCGGTTTATGGCCGGAAAATATGCTTTCCTGGTCGGTTTTTGGCCGGTATAGTGCCTTCCGGGTCGGTTTATGGTCAGTATAGTGCCTTCCAGGTCGGTTTATAGTCGGTATAGTGCCGTCCGGGTCGGTTTATGGTCGGTATAGTGCCTACCGAGTCGGTTTATGGCCAGTATAGTGCCGTCCGGGTCGGTTTATGGTCGGTATAGTGCCTACCGAGTCGGTTTATGGCCAGTATAGTGCCTTTCTGGTCGGTTTATGGTCAGTATCGTGCCTTCCTGGTCGGTTTATAGTCGGTATAGTGCCGTCCGGGTCGGTTTATGGTCGGTATAGTGCCTTCCGGGTCGGTTTTTGGTCGGTATAGTGCCGTCCGGGTCGGTCTATGCCCGGTATAGTGCCTTCCGTGTCGGTTTATGGCCGGAAAATATGCTTTCCTGGTCGGTTTTTGGCCGGTATAGTGCCTTCCGGGTCGGTTTATGGTCAGTATAGTGCCTTCCAGGTCGGTTTATAGTCGGTATAGTGCCGTCCGGGTCGGTTTATGGTCGGTATAGTGCCTACCGAGTCGGTTTATGGCCAGTATAGTGCCTTTCGGGTCGGTTTATGGTCGGTATAGTGCCTTCCGTGTCGGTTTATGGTCGGTATAGACTACGGATGGCAAGAATGACGTCTAGCAAGTGAGAGATGACAACGGGAGAGACAAGGTAGCAGGGAGCCTTGTCTCGTTTAGTAACTCCTAAACCGTTGCGAAGAAAGTCATGAGACATTTCACCAGCGGAAACATTTGAACAAATGGGGATCGAACCCCGCAGCCGGCTGCTGCAATAGTGGATCACGCTACATGCTGGATAATGTGAAGCCAATGACGGGTGTCAAACATGTCACTCTCTCTGAGAGAGGGGGTGGGGTGAGGTATCTTCCATGGCCTGCCCCCTCCCTCTCCCTGACATCAACAGGTGAGCAATGGAAGCCATATTACGTGTGGCCACAGCCAGACAGAAGGCAGTTCGACCTATGTAGAATTTTCCATTATTAACCATTGTGGTAATGCCCTGATTGGATGGCTCAAATGACATTAACAACCCCCAGGCACCTCGAATCGGGTGGGCACCTTGCCTGAATGTAACTTGAGGCCAGTGGCCTCCATGGTTGGGAAGACGGTACCCCGCAGTGGCGAGGTTTTTTACTGTTTTGTGTTTTCATTTAGGAATAAATATTATCCTAATTCGAGCCATTATTTGCTAATACATAAAGCAAACTAGACCCTGGCAGCTGAAGTAATAGTTAGTTATATTTAGATATATTTAGGTACCGTACCGAACGAATTCATTCCATTTTTATCAATTTGAGGCCATGTTTCTCTCGAACTAAGTTCGATCAAGGTAAGCGAGTTTGATCGCAATCAACCCTCGAAAACCATTCGTGACCCCAGCACCGTTGAGGTCAACCGTGAGGTTGGCAGACCATTGGGGTCAAAGGGAATAGTGCTGACCGTGCTCGATAGAAATCCCGTTTATGGAAACCGCGTTAAATAACAGATCCTAAAATAAAAAAATAAAAAAGAATCACTTGAAAAAGAAACAGATTTATTACGCAGTCGTACGCAATCATGTTTTCCTTTGCTACCTCCCCACCTCTGTCGTTGGCCCGGGTGATAACAAACTGTAGGGAGGGGTCAAGTGGCACTCTGCGACTGGATTAAGCCCGGCCCCACTCTCCGCGAGATGGCGTGGTTGTATGAGCTTCCAGTGACCACACCTGAGTGTGACCAGCTGGGGGCAGTGTTTGATCACATGGCCAGGCGCAGAGAGGGGATCCAAGGCCTTAAGCTGTTAACGTCTGTTTGGCCCACCCCTCCGGTGGCTCCATCTAGCGAGCCAGGGCGGCGGCGGACACACCGCTGTTACCAGTATGTTATAAGTCGCAAGTTGGAAACTCGCCAACCGGGCATGGGGCTTTAGACTGGTGCTGTTAATGACGAAGCGGAGGTTTAAATCCTGTGTGTTTATTAAGAGCGGGCGCACACCTCCCTCTCAACTGTTAGAACGTGCCCCCCCGCCCCCCCCCCCCCACTACAATCCACACTCCCCACTTTCTGTTACGCACCCACAGATGGACACGTTTTTCGCAACGGAAATGCCAACGCTTAAAAAAAATATAGTTCGTTCAAGTGCTACAACTAATTGTAACCGCCGACACCCCTGTTCTCCCGCACCCCTACCCCGCCTCCCTACCCCTCCCCCCCCCCTCCCCCTCCCTCTCAGCCACTCCCTGGTATGATCAAAGCGTACAAAGCGGAGGCCTACTCTTTCCTCGACCAAGATCCCCCGACAACTCTGGTCATTCGACAGTAAAGTAGCGACAGCACCGTCAACGACTTATGCGGCGTCGCTCGTGTACTCCGGCAGTAAAAACCACGTGAAGCAGCGGGCAAACCTTGCCACCACCATTCAATTCCCAGCATGTGCGGCGAAAATGTATCATATTATATTATGCAGGAGCGGCGGGCGGTGTGGCATGTGTCCCCCAGGTGGCGCCTAGGGCCGTGGGCTCCGGTCTGCGTAACGCTCAGGCTTAGAGGCGACATCCTCTGAGCTGTCTGTTCAGGTCGCTCGGCGTGCCATCACCGCAGATCCCCGCTGGATCATAATCGGCGTTATTATAACGCTAGAGCGGGTTAAACATTCCGCGCCCAGTGGGTCATACAAATAATATTTCTTTTTAAAGACACAGAAAGGCATCCCATGCAGAGCCTCACAAACAGCAACAAGGCCTTATGGGCAAGGAGAACTAATTTGTGAAGAAAGGCTGTGGCCTAGCTGCTGTTATTATACCTAATTACCGAACTATATTCATGAGGTGTTTTGTCCCCGTGTTTTGTTATTTAGCGTGTGGAGATGTACCCTGCTGTACCGAGCACGTCCGCCAGACTGTAATATAGGATTGTTAATAACCAAATCTGCCACTCTTGTTATAGTGGCTAATTGGTATCCCTTATCCGTCATATTGGACTTATTTGAACTTTATCTAAATTCCCACACCAACACCCAGATTGAGCTCTATTTATATAACGACCGTCGACCGCCCATTATAGAGGCGTGTCTTATGTATTCTTTGTCTCACCACCTGACTAAGCCTGAGGCTGACCGCCCTAACAAACCCACGTAACGCCCGACCTGGGCCGCGGTCACTTTTGGACAGGGAGACAAGTAACGAGTGTGGAGAATAAAGCTGAAGGTATATACTAATCAAGTCGTGTCGTTGGTACCTCACGTTCACCGGCCCCAGCTCAAACTAGAACGAGAATTACAAGGAAAGAAAAGAAAAGACCGGTGTAACATTCTCAGCCCATTAAGTCACTGATGTATTACAGAAGTGTTCCCGGTCCAGGGCTATAGATAAAACGTAGGCCTACCTTTCAAGCAAAGTTGCATATCTAGCTGCCGGTTGCAACGGGTGCCCCAAAATAATCTTTTTATACTTCAGTGTCTAAATGGATGTTTTTGGCAAGTAAAAGGTTGCTCGATGTATCAAACGATCGAGAGATGTGGGGAACCGGCCATTTGTGTCAGCAGAATTAATCGGTGAATTTTCATCTGGCCATGGTTCAGCCCAGTTTATCCTTGACGCTAAGCAATCCATGGCAATCCTTTATTATAAGATGAATATATTATGGCCTGAGGGGAAACGATCTTACAAAGCCGCACTTGATTAACATATTAATTCCGTTGTTGCAATTTTTTTTCGCCGCAAAAGGACTATCGCACATTAATAGGAAACACCCATATACAGCAGGGAAAATCAGGGACGGATCCAGACTGTGGAAAGGGGGGAGGAGCAGTTGGAGGTGAGTCCGACAGATTGACGACCGTGGGTGGGAATGAGCACTATGAAAAGGTTAAGGGGGCGGCGGGGGGGGTCCATAAAGAGGGAGAATTGGGATAGGTCAGTGGAAATGTGGTGCCAGGACGCGTCATGGCTCAACGATAGGGGTGGGGGAGGGCGGGTCCGCATTCTCTAGAACCTCCCGTCCCCTGATTAGAACATATAAATGTATATATATATATATATTAATTGCAAATTGATATAACTATTTAGACCACTTTTGAGCCCATGAAAGGCTGAAGTGGGCCAAGAGAAATGAATGGATTTGAATGATAATTGCGCTGGATGCAGTTGTCAGGGTGCGAACCCACTACCTGTTGATCTCCATCCGAGCCTGCTTATCAAACGGGACTAGTGGAGGCACCTCTATGATTATTCAATAATATTGTATATCATATTAGTTATGTGGTGTGATTTACTGTCTGCACTCAGTGTCATATGTCACATATACACAGTGAATAATTAGCTGGAATGCTAGGGGGAAATTAGGGTGAACTAAACGGGTCAAGTAATCTAAATTAAGAACAAAATCATATTGGCCTCATATCGCAGCAATAACAAAAGCGGCAACAAATGGTTATATGAACACGATCATAAAACACAGAGACTTGAGGATCACTATATTACAAACAAACAACCAATAACTGAGTCTATTAAAAGTGAACCAAATGCAGTCAACTGTTTACCTAAATTGTTTCGAACTGGTCACATATCGGCCAAGGGGTAGAAACACTGAGGAGTGTTGTTCAGCAGTAAATATATTGAACCCGTGTATGAAGACGTTAAAATTATACGTTTCTAGAAATGCTACATAATGTGGTTAGGGATCCGGAGCTTTCGAGAAGGCTGAAAACGGAAGTAGAAAATGATCTTTATCCTTCGATTAATCTTACTAAACCTATGATTACTCATGTATGTGTTTACCCCGCTAATGGCATCAACGCATTGCACCTTGATGTGCGGCGTCAATGCTTAGGTACCAATCAACCAGGTCCTTGAGACTGTACAATAAATGATTTTGCAATGAGGCTTGCAGGAAACAATGGACGGGGAATCGTTAATAATGTATGGCAGTCCATTCCAACGACGTATTGTTCCACAGAAAGCTATTAATCGAGTATGTTCTGTTTAAACGCGGGAGTAATAAATTGCAGACTCGGTAACAATTTTATACAATATACAGCTAAACTATTGTCTTCAGAGTGTCTAGACACCGCCTTCCAGCAATAATCTGGAAGGATATGTTGCGGAGAAGGCACGCTGAGTAGAATAGGCGCTGAATATCTGTTTTGGTTTGCGAGATAGACTCTTTGTGAGATTGCCATGCAATACAGGTGTAGCATTCTCGAGTAGGGTCTAACACATCTACAGGACCATGTTAAAGGCAAGGAATGCGATAGACTGGGTTGGTCTGACGTAAAAGGTTACAGATTTAGATATTGACAAAATATTCGCGGGAAGGAGCTATTTAAATGGCAATAAACCCATTTGAGACTAGTAGACGTAGTAATTCTCATTATGGAAATTAAGTGGTAGTTTGTATTCAACCTCAAGCAAGCGGTCAAGGTTACAGATATACCGGTTTAAGACCATCTAGAAGTGGACGCTTAAGACGTATATCGCTGCCTCATCACAAACCAATTCCAAAAAATATTCCTCCGCGTGACGTCAATTAGTTTGGCGACACGTGACACCCAGGACGCCGCGCTCGTTCACTGCCCTGCCTCAATCACTCCTCTCGACCTATTCATTCTGTCGCCAAGCTTACGGAGATTGTGATCGGTTTTTGCACAGAAGCAGGTTCCTTAACCACCCTTCCAGCCTGTTCACTGAGACCCAACTGCGAGGAGCCAGCTCTGTCTGGAGCAAAGCTGACCGGCTAAGTCCCCACAACAGATCGACGTCAGTCCCAACCATCGTGGGGGAAGCATTGCTGCTTCTGAGCTCTATTATCTGGCTTGCGCTGAAAATAATACACCGCCATCCATAAGCTAAATGCGCCCAACGCGCAAGGAATACGAAGACAGAACTTCAAGTGATCTCGAAAGTTGGTTGGCAAGATTTCTTGGGTATTATACGTACGAAAACCTACTACGAATTTCACAACCAATTTTCTATTTATATATTTTTTTATCCATATTTGGTCTTCTTTCTATTTTTTCAGAATGGCTGAATCAACATATCACGGTGGGCAGTCTTCAATATGGTTACCATGGCAGCAGTTACGTCATTTTTTGCCTGCGCCGTCTACCATGAAGCTGGCGCCAGTTTGTGAGCACACGCGACTCTAGACGCTCAGAAACCGTTTAAATAAAATCAACAACGTAATGGGGATTCGCTCAACCAATGCACTTGGGAATGCCTTGTTGTTGAGTTCATAGAGATAAGAAATGAATTGGACATCGCAAGCGAAGAATGGGCTTTTTAGATTCGGATTTGGGTTTGTCTGGTTAAGTCAAGAGTTAAAGATTACCAGATGTTTTATCGCAAAATTGGTATGTAAATGCTTGTGAAAATATTAAACTAGCTGGTGAATATTGTCTGTATACGACCCTTTTAAACCCAAAGAGCTACCTGTCGGTGGTAACGAGTGCAAGGTTAAGAGAGGTGCACAGCTGGTTTAGATGTAGTGGCGGTAAGCTTATGGTGGAGAGAGGCAGAACTGGATACAAGCTTACCCAGTGAAGAAAGATTGTGCCCATGTTGTCAGAGCTTCGGTATTGACGAAATTGAAACCCAATCCCACTTCTTGGTTAAGTCAGCTTTATACAGATATCTGGGAGAAGTATATCAATAACACCTTTCACAAATACCCATCAAAAAAGGGAATATTTTTTTATACTTTTTTATCAGACTTATGTGCGCAACGGTCGAGAAAACTATACGGAATCGGTCAGTTTATAATATCCGCATTTAACAGGAGGGAACAACAAGGGTATTAAGGATGTGGCGGAGTTGATTATTGCATTGGATCTTTCAGTTTGTGTTTTTATGTTGAATGTTTTTGTAATTTATACCAGGGCTGGAGGCCAGTCAAAGTACGGAATAAACATAATATACACCCATGTAAAAAAAAAAATGTTGGTGTTTTAGTGCTAACGCCCATTTTCTGCGCTCTTGTTAGTTCAAACTTAAATCATGTTGGACAACTCCAACGTGTTATTTAAGCGAGGGAACTCTGGAACATATTGGGAAATAAATAATTAAACTCATTTAATGATAAAACTGAGAAAGCGACATTTAAATAATTGTAGCCGTTACAATGGGTGACGGGCCCTGTAACAATCTCGAAAAAGATAAGAAAGAAATATTAGTCGTGGCAGACACCCGTTGAGTAGCGCTGTTGTTTGGGCAACCACCGGAAGCAAATTTGGTGTATTAATATGAACATCGTCATGGATATTGCAATGGCACAATAAACTACCAGCAAAAAACGCCTCCTGCCCTCCAAACAATGAGCGATAATGCAACAACACAGGGGCACAAAGCCAGCCTGCATCCAACCAACGCACGCCAACTGCAGGAGCAGCCCTGGACTTCTCCCTCGTCAACGAAGAGGATAGGAATATTGCCATTTGCATGGAAACAATAGGAGAAAACTCCAGCTATATTGCTACTCTACGAAATGACAATACGGATTTAAAATCAGAACTGGATCTATTGAAAGGAATTATCATCAACCAGAACGAACGGATTAACATACTCACCGAGCGTGTAGAGGACTTAACATTAAGATCCATGAAACATAACGTATTGCTGCACAATATCCCTGAAGCCAGCGAGGCGGCAGGCACCGAAGACTGCAAAGGTATTGTGTCTAATTTCCTGACCACATCTGGTTTCAGAGATTCAGTGCCACTGATTGACCGTGCTCATCGCCTCGGCCGCCAGGCCCCCGCTGGGGTCAAGAACAGACCTAGGCCTATAATTGTTCGCTTTGCCACACAAAAGGGAGCCGATGGGGTGCAACAGTTTGGCAGGTCACTGCTAAAGAAGGGTAACGAGTGTGGTAAAATTACCCCCCAATACCCTACTGACACCCTGGAGAAACGGCGCCGCCATAGCGAAAATATAGCTGAACTAAAGAAACTGTCAGGACACGCGCCAATCAACGTACGGATGTCCAAGGATAAACTGTGGATTAATGGCGAGCTGCAAAGGGACTCCCTACCTAAGCCGTCACCCAGGGAGACTCTTCGGACTCCGGTGTTGGAAAAGGAACAGCTGCTCAAGGACAAGAAATGTCAAGGACAAGTCAATAACTTCCTGTTTAAATCCTCTAACACCTATTGGCTAAATACATTTGGTCAGCTGACATTTGACTTCTTTACAACCTGTCCAAGTCAGCTGACCTCATGCATTTTTTCTACAGCCAATAAGATGTCTAGATAGCTTGAACAGGAAGTTATTGAATTGTTCTTGACCTTAACCTTTGTCAAGTTTGTGGCACAGACTTGCAAGAAAGTGGATTTGTCCAAAAGTTTGACCGAAAGATCCTCGATTCTTGATTAATGGAATATGGATATGGATAAAAAGCATTTATTTATAAATACTTAACTGTGTAACATCTGAAGAAACCCAGGTTTTATTGTGACAGCATCATGTAAGACTAAAATAAGCCTTTAATACTTTGGTGTTTTGGTTTGAGCCTCAGAGCTTGCTTATATACAGGGTATACACAGGCCGTAGACTTCCATCTCTTGAACCGAGTGCCAGTGAGCGGGGCACTCCTGCCCGACGTCTCAGGGCGGTCTCTGTGTGCCATGCAAACGTTAACGGATTGCACGATGACGAAATACTCTACATTAACTCAAACTTTTGTGGTGCTAATGATATCATTTGCATAACGGAAACGCATTTGAAACCCACGTCCCAGATTGACCTCAAACATACAGGTTATCAGCAGATTTTTCGCAGAGACAGGGTGGAAGGGACTTGGGGCGGGGTTATGATCTGGGTATCTGATAACGTGATAGCTACACGGAGAACCGACCTTGAGACAGGCGACATTGAGAGTATCTGGTTGGAATGCACCACGGGCAACAACAAGTTTCTGTTCTGTGGAATATACAGACCCCCAAATTCTCCTTTGTGTTTCTGGGATACACTCCAGATCAGTATTGATAATGCCAAACACCGCCTTAATTGCAATATTTTACTCACCAAGAGCCAAGTGTTATGAGCGTAAGATATGGTCCTACGATAAAACTGATTTCAACTTATTTCGCGAAGAGTTGTCACAAACTGACTGGAGAGAGTGTTTCACTGGATCAGATCCAGCATGATGTGCGAAAAGTGGACTTCGCAGTTTATAGCTATTTGCTCTAATCATATTCCAAACAAGATGGCGACCATACGCCCAAATGACAAACCGTTCTATAATAACGGTCTTCGTTGTAAAAAGAGAATGTTAGACAGGGCCCACAATAAGGCCACGAAATTTGGAAAGGACAGTGACTGGGCTTTATATAGAAGGTTACGTAATGAGTATATTTCTAACATTAGGGAGGCAAAAGCAGATTATCTAGGTGAATTAGAGCGGGTACTAAATGAGTCGAGCAGTGTGTCACCAAAGAAATGGTGGAGTGTATCTAAGAAAATGCTTGGCATAAACGAAAATCATGGGTATCCAGTGTTGCAGAATGATGGGCACGCAGAGGCTAACGCTGAAGGCAAAGCGAATATTTTTTTAAAAAAATTACTTTTCAGCTCAGTCTATGCTCAGTACAGACGTCAGTTGTGACGTAGATGACGCGTACGGATATCCGGGATTGAGTCGTATTGTGGTAACAAAGGAAGAATTCTCTGATTTATTGAAATGTATCAATGTAAAAAAAGCCACTGGTCATGATGGTGTCAGCCCGCGAATGCTGCGGGAAGCCGGCTCTTTTATATGTGAACCCCTATCTAAATTGTTTAACGTATGCCTGGAAACGTGTAAGATGCCTCTCTTGTGGAAACCGGCGAATGTTATCCCCATATACAAAAAAGATAGCCGTAATGTGGTTGAAAACTACAGACCTGTGTCGCTTCTAAGCTGTACCGGAAATGTACTCGAAAGGGTTATTTTTAAGCATGCCTTCAACTACCTGCGCGACAATGATATTCTATGTCGATTTCGGTCTGGCTTCATACCAGGTGACAGCACAACCAATCAATTAGTTAATTTATGTCACATATTTAGTGAGGCAAAATATGTACGCGTTGTGTTTTGTGATATCTCTAAGGCATTTGACCGTGTTTGGCACTCTGGCTTTTTAAAAAAAATTAAACGAATTGGGATTTCTGGCAATTTACTAGAATGGTTTAAAAATTATTTGGAAGACAGACATCAGCGAGTTGTAAGTAATGGCGCGGCGTCTTCTTTGGGCAATATACAAGCTGGGGTTCCACAAGGATCAGTCCTAGGTCCTATGTTATTTTTAATCTATATTAATGATATTGTTAATGGTTTACAGGCGAATATACGACTCTTTGCTGATGACACGACTGTATATGTAATCGTTGATGATGGTGACGAGACCATTGGAGCTGATATGGTAACCCAAGACCTGGAGCGTATGGAAACGTGGGCATCAGGTTGGTTTATTACGTTTAGTGCCCCCAAGACGACATCTATGGTGATATCTAACAAACATAGACATAGTGATGTTCCAGCATTGCACATGGGTAATGAAACTTTAAACAGCGTCACTGAACACAAACACATCGGTGTTACGTTAAGCTCAAGAGTAACCTGGACGGCTCATATTAATGAAATTTATCTGAAAGCTAACAGAAGGGTTGATTTGTTGGCAAGGCTGCGTTTTAAACTCAATAGGGGTGTATTAGACTTGATGTATAAAACATTTGTAGGCCCAACTATGGAATATGCATGCGTTGTGTGGTATGGCTGCACTCAAGCGGACGCTGATAACTTAGCTGTTCAGCTCCGAGCTGGCCGTCTTGTATCTGGAGCCATTAAGCCCACAAGCCACTCTTTCATTTATAACGAATTGGGTTGGGGAAACACTGAGTGCTCGACGTAGACGGTTTAAACTTATCTTGTTTCACAAAATGTGTTATCGGGAAGCACCAGAGTGCCTGTGAGATATCCTACCACAAACTGTAAATGACAGAACGCATTATGGGTTACGAAGTGCTCAGCCATTTAATGTAACTACTGTTCAAACATGTCTTCCGTCCTACTACAACTCCTTTCTACCAAGTGCAATTAGGCTCTGGAATGAATTACCAACCTCCGTAAGATCTCTTAGTGACAACAAAACTTTCAAAACAGCTTTAGTCAACCTTGACATTCGAACCAGTCGGGCAACAAATACATTATTTAACTACGGTCGGCGCTCAACGAATGTTGTTCATGCAGGTCTCAGAATGAGTTGCGGTGACCTAAAGGCACATCTATTTGATATGCATATTATGGGCGATCAGCAGTGTCTTTGTGGAGCGACGAGGGAGGACGCAATACACTACTTCTTTCAATGTCCGAGGTTTACCGTCTTGCGCGATCGACTGGCACAAATTATTCTGAAATTTACATCTATGTCTATCGGAACTATTTTATATGGAAACAATGATTTACCAATTGAAGAAAACAAAGCAATATTTAGAGCTGTCCATGATTATATTTATGGAACTAGAAGATTCAAATCCTAAAGAATACTCTGTAATTATCTATAACGGCGTCTTGTGTGTAGATCTGTATACAGTGGAGTTTTGTCCATACTAGCCCAATGTTGTTGGCGTAAACTTGTACAAACTTGTACTTGATGTTAGATTATTATATACATGCTTATTTTTGACGTATTATTTTAAGCGAAAGGAATTTGTATAGGCAATGCCTGTTTTCACATTGCGTCATAAAAATATGTTTAAACTAATGGCACAATTACCATGCATTACATTGCTATTGTGCCGCCCTGCTCGGTACCACCGTGTGGCAAACCTCCAGCCAGGCCCAGGCTATACCATAATTAACCCTCTTTATGTTGTCGCAGTTGAATGAAAACGTCGGATGGGAAAATATTAGTTTAAAAATACGGCGTCTAAAATATCTCAATCAAAGTGTCATTCATAAATCAATCCGCGAAAGTTTTTTTGAATGAAATTAATTGCCGTTATTCAACCTGAACATACTAGTCCTTGCTCCGAAGGGAGATAACCCCGTATATACAGGTCGTGGGGGAGTTGCTGGGCTTCGGTCTGTAGAAAATGGCTGAATACTTCATCATTTTAGCCGAAGGACTATCCCTATAACTCAATGATCATGCCTATTGTTTACTTGGTTCAAGGATCATCCTATTGTTTACATGGTGACGGGCGCATCTCCATTGTTACGGGATCATCCCCATTGTTTACATGAATAATGGCATTATCTCCATTGTTCACTTGATTGAATGATCATTCCCATGGTTTACATGGTTACGGCATTATCACCATGGTTTACATGGTTACGGCATTATCTCCATTGTTCACTTGATTGAATGATCATTCCCATGGTTTACATGGTTACGGCATTATCACCATGGTTTACATGGTTACGGCATTATCTCCATTGTTCACTTGATTGAATGATCATTCCCATGGTTTACATGGTTACGGCATTATCACCATAATTGTTTACTTGTTTGGGGTTCCTTCTCCTTATTTACTAGTATGAGTGTTATTTACACCACGCACCATAACATGTGTCGCTTGTGGCATTCGCGAGTCTCTCTCCCCGATCGACCTGCCCGCCTCCCACTACCCCCCCCCCCCCCCATCCCCCCGCCCGCCTTCCCCTAACACACACACACACTTTTCTCCACGAGACATTGGACGCCCTAGGCGGCGGCATCATAGTGGAGAGCTCACCAACAAATGGCAACTGAATATTTTATTTTCACAAAACGAGACAAACAAAATAACTACAACACGTGATAACTGCGAGAAAGTCGTAACCGCGCAACAAGGAAACACAACAAACCAGAGTGGAAGAGGAAGTAAGGCCATTGCATTACAAAATCACTGCATTAGAAACTCATTGCATTACAAAGTCATTTCCTTAGAAACTCATTTCCTTAGAAACTCATTTCCTTAGAAACTCATTTCATTAGAAACTCATTTCATTAGAAACTCATTTCATTAGACACTCATTGCATTGCAAAGTCATTTCCTTAGAAACTCATTTCATTAGAAATTCATTGCATTACAAAATGATTTCCTTAGAGACTCATTTCCTTAGAAACTTATTTCATTAGAAACTCATTTCATTAGAAAACCATTGCAATACAAAACCATGGAATTACCAAATCATTGCAATACCAAACCATGGAATTACCAAATCATTGCAATACAAAACCATGGAATTACCAAATCATTGAAATACAAAACCAAAGCTGTGTAGTGATTGGTGAGGAGTTGGGTTTCGGGAAGTGTTACCATAACCACGGCTGTCAGCTCCGCAACCCCTACCCCCTCCCCACACCGCCACCCCACCTCCACCACTCCCTGCCGCACCTCTGATCGTGTGTGTGTGCGGGGGGTCTCACTTGCAGCTGGTGGAGGGTGACACGGTGATGCGAGGCAGCACCCCCATCGGGGTGGCCATCTTGGAGGCGGTTGGGCTGGGGGGCAGGCGGGGCTGGCTGGGTCTGCGCGAGTCCCTCCGCCCCTCCCCGGCGGCGGGCGGCGAGAAGGCGAAGGAGGCCCGCGACCTCCTCCTCTCACCCTCCGCCGCGCCCCCCAGGCGGCGCTCCAGGCAGCGCTCCAGACTCTCCCGGTAGGCGTCCGGATCGGGCGGCGCCGGACCCACGGCTGGTCTCCCGGACGACCGGGACTGCGGGGTCGGGGCCGGGGCTCGTGGGTACCCGGCCTCGTCGCCCGGCCGTGGCGGGGTGGCCGGCGACCTCTGGCCGTCCAGGGTCAGGGGGCGGGGGCGGGGGCGGGGGCAGGACTCGGAGTGCGACCGCCGGGGTCTGTGGTCCACGGGGGTAACGGGGTGGGTCCGCGAGGGGTCAGACGTGCGGCGGTCACCGTGGGAGGGCCGCTTGGTCGGGGAGGCCGGGTTGCTGGCATGGCGCCGGTTGCCGTCGCCATGAAAACTGCTGGGGCTGCCGATGTGGTCCAGTAGCTTGTGGCTCCCCCTACCGGACAGTTGACTCGATTTGTACATTCCCACCAGTGTGACCGCCTGTAACCATGACAACCGTCAGACACACATTGAGAGATGCAGAAGTAATTTCTATATATGAGCATTCTATAGCCAATGATCTGTTGACAAGGGATTCCTTTAGAGACCGGATGGCCTCTCAACATAACTGATATCGGCTGGGAGGAGAGGGGGGGGGTACAGTGTACGTGGACACCCAACCCCCTCCCTCTACATTCTGATGAGTAAAGCCATGATATGGTATTGTTTTATGCCACTTGTATGTGCATAAAGGCTAAGCTGGGTCAAGAAACACGCCCCAGATACAGGCGTCAGGGTTCGAACCCACGACCCGTGGATCTGCAGCTCACCCTGCTTACCAACTGAGCTAGGGAGGCTCTCTGTCAGGGTTCGAATCCACGACCTATTGATCTGCAGCTCACCCTGCTTACCAACTGAGCTAGGGAGGCTCTCTGTCAGGGTTCGAACCCACGACCCGTGGATCTGCAGCTCACCCTGCTTACCAACTGAGCTAGGGAGGCTCTCGGTCAGGGTTCGAACCCACGACCCGTGGATCTGCAGCTCACCCTGCTTACCAACTGAGCTAGGGAGGCTCTCTGTCAGGGTTCGAACCCACGACCCGTGGATCTGCAGCTCATCCTGCTTACCGACTGAGCTAGGGAGGCTCTCTGTCAGGGTTCAAACCCACGACCTATTGATCTGCAGCTCACCCTGCTTACCAACTGAGCTAGGGAGGCTCTCTGTCAGGGTTCAAACCCACGACCCGTGGATCTGCAGCTCACCCTGCTTACCAACTGAGCTATAGGGAGGTTTACTTTGGTATAAGGAAAGCAGCGGTTTATAGCGGGTGTTAATTTAATAATATTATTTCTTCCAAAAAAAAATTGCTATTGAACGCATGGCCGCCGGGTGGGTGGAATGGTGGGTGGAAGGGTGGGAGGGTGGGAGGATGGGTGGGTGGGTGGGAGGGTGGGGAGGGTGGGAGGGTGGGTGGGTGAGTGGGAGGGTGGAGCCCCCTCTTACGGCTGACCATCAGACCATAGAGGTCTCCCCAGTCAGTGCCCGGATGCGACATCCTGGATATCCTGGTTTCTCCATGTCCCAGAACGAGGGTTCTCTACCACCAACTGTGTTCCTATATATATATACCTATGTCACAACCCACATGTGACATTGATCGCCATGTACACACCAGGAGGTGCTGTTAAATGATTCCAGTGACCCTTTTACGGTGTATATCGAAATATATCCGGTCTGGACAAATTTACTTGTGTGCTCCCCAAATGCATTTGCCCATACAAATCAAAGAAACTTGAACCCAGTGCGTCAACATCGCCCGGGTGTCCTCGGGGTCGTCGCTAGGTGGCGCCACGGGCTACAGTATGCAAAGGTTCGAATAGTCCCCGTACTACCTTCCTATTGAACTAGGCCAGTGGTCAAGGTGCCCTGGTTTTCCCCTGCTCGGGACACAGCAAGAGCTGACATAGTCGTTCTGAATTTACAGTATTGTCTGATGGGCAGGCAAAAGCCTCGGTAGCTTAGTTGGGAAGCCGGTTGAGCTGCCCGTCCTACATCTGGCACAGATTTCATCCCATCCATTCAGGGTCTCGGGAGGTTTGTTTGGCTAGAATTTAGCCATCATGTGCACAAAGAGCGGCATAAATCACCAAAAACATGTCATTTCAATGGCAGCTGATAGGATCAGTAAACGCCGTAATGAGTGTTGAGCGGGACGAACAGCGATTAACCACAACATGTTGTTTCAGAAAAAAGTGAAGTGAAAAGTAACAGATTGGGGGAGTGGGGGTGGGGGGACGTCTCCATCGAAAGCGTCAAAAAGGACTTTAAAATTCAAAATGGCGGCGGTCGACCGGTGCTTAACAACAATGTTGTCAGTTTAGAAACGGTCGTGAAAAGTTTATTTTAAAAAAGGTGGAAGCAAAGCTTTCCATATAAGAGCCTAAAAAAAAGGGGTTGAGGGAGGGACCATGTTTCCATGATAAGCTTCACAAAATACGATCTTAACATTCAAAATGGCGGCCGACCGGTGATTAATGTTGTCATGTTAGAAAAAACGACAAACGCTGAGGTATCCAGGACAAGCTTCACAAGGGCAAGGTTAACAAAATGGCGGCCGACCTGCAGGATGAGTACGGAGAGGAAGAGGATGGCGACAGGTCTGGCCAACCAAAACACCTTCTGTATGTCAACCAGGCACTCCTGTCGAGAAAAAGCACACATCACACAGGGCTCTAAACATGAGTAATACGTAAGCTATGTTAACTCTCAATGCCTCGCGCTAACCATACCTGAGAAAGACCCTGAGTGTTGCAATCATAAGGTGAACCTCCATGTGATCTAAGGTAATACGTGAGCTATTCAGGGACATAGACTCTGTGAGTACACCAGTTTAATGGGTGATATAAAGAGCGGAGACAAGTATCAGGACTCAGGCTTTAGCCTTGGGTTCGTAGATTGCGTTTACCACCTGGCCTCCAAACCATCTTGTTGGTGACGGCAGTCGAAGCTTGTTACAGAAAATTGTGACCGTTAATTCGTTACAGAAAATTGTGACCGTTAATTCGTCAAATACATCAGATACAGGTACAGGCCTAAAATAATAAAACATGCACTTCATTATAATCAACACGGTATTTAAATTTCCACCAACTGCGCGTACATCTCGAGGGTGGGGGGGCGGTGGGGGGGGGGGGGGGTGCGATCACGCGACCGCCGCGGGCCCACAGCAAGGCGTTGGTACTGACCTGGCATGGCTCCTCCAGCTGATCGACGTAGGCTCCGGCCTGCAGCATACATAGCAACATAACATACAGTAGTCATAATAATCAGCTGATACAGCGGACCGTCATTATAAGCACCTCTGGCTTGTGGTACCCGATATTTCATACAGCAAGCTAGTCGACTGCAATTAGTATAATCTCATTCACGTATTACAAGAAATAGTAAAG
Source organism: Arenicola marina (assembly GCA_964019135.1). Taxonomy (NCBI): domain Eukaryota; kingdom Metazoa; phylum Annelida; class Polychaeta; family Arenicolidae; genus Arenicola; species Arenicola marina. Next base: position 35,065,342 of record OZ025261.1, read on the forward strand.
TAATCGAAAATATATCGGTTACATTAGCCTTGGTAATATAGGGCAAGACGTAATCGTCTAATTTATAAAGTTTAAAAGGAAGTCGAGTACTTTATGACTAAATCATATTTATAATAATGTAGCAAAGTTGGTTTCAGGATTCTAAATCATATGGCATCACTAAGTGTATCGCGGGAGGGGGCGCGTAACCCGGGAGGGGGCGCGTAACCCGGGAGGGGGCGGGTATCCCGGGAGAGGCGGGTATCCGGGGTTGGGAGGGGCGGGTATCCCGGGAGGGGGCGGATATCCCAGGTGGGGCGGGTATCCCGGGAGGTGGCGGGTATCCCGGGGGGGGCGGGTATCCCGGGAGGGTCGGGTATCCCGGGAGGGGCGGGCATCCCGGGCGGGGGCGGGTATCCCGGGGGGGTCGGGTATCCCGGGAGGGGCGGGTATCCCGGGAGGGGGCGGGTATCCCGGGAGGGGCGGGTATCCCGGAAGGGGCGGGTATCCCGGGAGGGGGCGGGTATCCCGGGAGAGGCGGGTATCCCGGGTGGGGCGGGTATCCCGGGAGGGGGCGGGTATCCCGGAAGGGGCGGGTATCCCGGGAGGGGGCGGGTATCCCGGGAGGGGCGGGTATCCCGGGAGGGGCGGGTATCCCGGGAGGGGGCGGGTATCCCGGGAGGGGCGGGTATCCCGGGAGGGGGCGGGTATTCCGGGAGGGGGCGGGTATCCCGGGAGGGGCGGGTATCCCGGGAGGGGGCGGGTATCCCGGGAGGGGCGGGTATCCCGGAAGGGGCGGGTATCGATTAACCTAGCGCACTAACCACGAGACCATTGGAGTGTCCCCCATAGCGGATTTTGCATAATGTCTCTCACCAGGGGTAGGTACAGAAGGAGAATGGAGGGAGGAAGGGGGGGGGGTTAGGGTACACAATAAATAGCACGGCTGAGAACTGACCTCGGTGTAGAGGAAGAGTGTCACGGCTCCTACCCCGACCTGGCCCGCCATCACAAACACCAGGCCAACCACCAGCTGGAAACAGAGCCATAGCCATCACAAACACCAGGCCAACCACCAGCTGCAAACAGAGCCATAGCCATCACAAACACCAGGCCAACCACCAGCTGGAAACAAAGCCATAGCCATCACGAACACCAGGCCATCCCCAAGCTGGAAACAGAGCCATAGCTATCACAAACGCCAGGCCAACCACCAGCTGCAAACAGAGCCATAGCCATCACAAACACCAGGCCAACCACCAGTTGCAAACAAAGCCATAGCCATCACAAACACCAGGCCAACCACCAGCTGCAAACAGAGCCATAGCCATCACAAACACCAGGCCAACCACCAGCTGGAAACAGAGCCATAGCCATCACAAACACCAGGCCACAGAGCCATAGCCATCACAAACACCAGGCCAACCACCAGCTGCAAACAGAGCCATAGCCATCACAAACACCAGGCCAACCACCAGCTGCAAACAGAGCCATAGCCATCACAAACACCAGGCCAACCACCAGCTGGAAACAGAGCCATAGCCATCACAAACACCAGGCCAACCACCAGCTGGAAAAAGAGACAAAGCCATCACAAACACCAGGCCAACCACCAGCTGGAAACAAAGCCATAGCCATCACAAACACCAGGCCAACCACCAGCTGCAAACAGAGCCATAGCCATCACAAACACCAGGCCAACCACCAGCTGCAAACAGAGCCATAGCCATCACAAACACCAGGCCAACTACCAGCTGCAAACAGAGCCATAGCCATCACAAACACCAGGCCAACCACCAGCTGGAAACAAAGCCATAGCCATTACAAACACTAGGCCAACCACCAGCTGCAAACAGAGCCATAGCCATCACAAACACCAGGTCAACCACAAGCTGGAAACAAAGCCATAGCCATCACACAATCCTCAACGGCTCGTCTTCTCATTAAATATCATTAAACGAACATTCATCTAAAGGTCTTTCACCAGACCGTTCCTACACCATTGACTATTCAGTGCCGGACTGGTCCTAGTCTGGTCCAAATCTGATGAAAGCCTGATGCAAGCCTGGTGCAAAACCTGGTGCAAGCCTGGTGCAAGCCTGGTGCAAGCCTGGTGCAAGCCTGGCTGAAGCCTGGTCCAAGCCTGGTCCAAGCCTGGTTCAAGGCTGGTAAATGAAAGTTGTATATCGTCAATGGAAAGTGGATAGGTTATCCAGACAAACGCTCGCAAACACTGACAATCAGGCCGATATAATAGTTTGATACAACATACTGATACAACAGACTGATACAACAGACTGATACAACAGACTGATACAACAGACTGATACAACAGACTGATACAACAGACTGATGCAACAGACTGATGCAACAGACTGATACGACAGGCTGACACAACAGACTGACGCAACAGGCTGATGCAACAGACTGATACAACAGACTGATACAACAGCCTGATACAACAGGCTGAAACAACAGCCTGATACAATAGACTGATACAACAGACTGATACAACAGACTGATGCAACAGACTGATACAACAGACTGATACAACAGAAAGATACAACAGACTGATACAACAGACTGAAACAACAGCCTGATGCAATAGACTGATACAACAGACTGATACAACAGACTGATACAACAGGCTGATGCAACAGACTGATACAACAGACTGATACAACATACTGATACAACAGACTGATACAACAGACTGATACAACAGGCTGATGCAACAGACTGATACAACATACTGATACAACAGACTGATACAACAGACTGATACAACAGACTGACACAACAGACTGATGCAATAGACTGATACAACAGACTGATACAACAGACTGATACAACAGGCTGATGCAACAGACTGATACAACATACTGATACAACATACTGATACAACGGACTGATACAATAGACTGATACAACAGACTGATGCAATAGACTGATACAACAGACTGATACGACGGACTGACACAACAGACTGATACAACAGACTGATACAACAGACTGATACAACAGACTGATACAACAGACTGATACAACAGACTGATACAACAGACTGATACAACAGATTGATACAACATACTGATACAACAGACTGATACAACAGACTGATACAACAGACTGATACAACAGACTGATGCAACAGACTGATGCAACAGACTGATACAACAGACTGATACAACAGACTGATACAACAGACTGACACAACAGAAAGATACAACAGACTGATACAACAGACTGATACAACAGACTGACATAACAGACTGATGCAACAGACTGATGCAACAGACTGATACAACAGACTGATACAACAGACTGACATAACAGACTGATGCAACAGACTGATGCAACAGACTGACACAACAGACTGACACAACAGACTGACACAACAGACTGATACAACAGACTGATACAACATACTGATACAACAGACTGATACAACAGACTGATACAACAGACTGATACAACAGACTGACATAACAGACTGATGCAACAGACTGATACGACAGACTGAGGAAACATGGAAATGTTGTTATATCTTTATAATAATATTTATTTCACAGATTCATAGTTTGCGATATATTCATCATCAAATTTCAACGTTATTTGCCTTCAAAACTTTGGTTATCAAGGTATGTCAACCAGCAGATCGTCATAGCATGGGATAGAGTATTATCCCTGGTCTATCGGAAAGTGTGGGTGTTGCGCTCGTGTGCACTCGCTTACATGCAAGTATCTGGTTGGCCGTCAGGGCTACAACGACAACAAATGGAGCCACATTGACGAGACATTCGCTCATGCGATCAATTAGAGACACTATATTCACCCATTATAACTACATGGACCACTCAGAGACGGTATACCCTTTGCGAGGAGTTAACTTCACCTGAATTTCGATCTTAAGAATGAAATAAAAGCAATTCGTAAAGGGACGACCCTCCAAAGCAAATGGCACCTAAAAGCAGGCCTTGTTGACATGGTAGCGCGAGACTTGCTCCGACGTCACAGGAAGGACATCGCGCGCGTTACTATCGCGTTACTATATTTCATCACACGCCAAACGAAGCGTCTAAAGCGGTCATCCTTAGGTTAGTTGTGAACATTGTTGCATGGATCTTAATGCAGGCTACGGAGACTGTCTGGACCGATTACGTATGACGCGCTGGGAGTAGTACCTATTACCTCGCGTGACGGCGCTGTCGCACTGAAAAGTGTAGGCTTCCGAATGTTTCTTGAATGTTTCTTTTATTTTGCTTCAGAATAGCCCGAACGCAGACCGCTTCGTCCACGAATACAGCTCTAACGCTTCAAACACGGGCCAGTTGGTCGCATTCCGGAGCTCCAGGAAAAGGATTTCGAGCAGGCTCAAAATAATTTTCGATCTCACCGAATGTCCTTGCGAACTAACGGAACATTCCTGGAACATCACGAACTGAACTAGAACCCGGCTAGAAGGTAAAACGAACGTTAAAAACTGTTATTCGAGAAACTTTCGAGAAACCCCATACTTTTCAGTGTCAATTTAAACAGGGCCATAGGCTGAATAAATCTTCAACTATGATTCTGCCAAATAATAAATAATATAGTAAAGACATAAAAAAATTTCCTTATGATCGTAAACCCGAACAGAGCTTCCAACATTGTGAAATGCCAAAGCGGAATGATTTAGGAAAGGGCGCGGTAGCTGCAAGCCGCGAGGCGGCGCAGCCCACGGGAAGAAACCTTTTGAAATCTGAGGTGCTCTGTGATACATCTGGTGCATTTTCAGAACATTATTTCAGGAAGTATATTCTTCAAATCTCAAGTGTCTGAAGTAAGACACAGTAGAGTATCTTTGCGATCAGCGCTTGAAATCTGTCAGTGGCTAGCCACATAGGGATCACGGTGGTGAAACTAGATAACCGTCACTGCGGCGATACCGATTTTGCATTGGATTGCTCTATAATGGTTCAGTTCCGTAATGGCGGCTTCAAAAACCATTGGAAAACGGAATGATTTGCAAACAGCGCAGAACAGCGGAATTGGCTGGCCAAAAACGGAGAAATTCCGCCCAAAACGGAATCATTGGGAGCTCTGCCTAAACATACTCGACCTAGCCATGTAGTGTTTGTACATATTTTTTTTCCTCCCCTTTAATTTTTATGTTTGTGGCAGAAATTGTGAGAATTTGTTTAATGTTTGTGATTAGGCATTTTTTACGTTTGTGAGCAAATCATTTTTACGTTTGTGATTTTTCACGCTTGTGAAAGATGCGTTTGTGGTCGTTTTTACGTTTGCGAGAATGTTTACGTTTGCTTTTCAACAGGGGGTGAAGCCGAAAATGGAGGGACCTACAACAAATAGTGGTCCGCGCCGTAGGTACCTTTTGCATGGCAAAAGGGCATTTTCGCACTTAAGATAGGGTGGGGTGATATGCCCCAGACCCCCCCCCCCCCTCCAGCCTGGCTCTGCCACACCATAAACTGACCCTATACTCACGTGGTAGGGGAGGGGGAGTATTCTACCGACATTACGACATAACTTAAACCCCCGCGGGTTGAGCGCCTCTTGCGGGAACAGTCGAAGAATGAGGTAAGGGAGCCTGGGGCCTGACCCAAGGGCTTCCTTTGTTACTCGGGTAATGGCCGATGACTAATGGGTAGGCATACTTGTACTTGTCAATAGTCCATACTGCTCATATCCCAACAAAAGCAGCACGTCACCGCAGCCTATTGTTCAAGTAATCGTCATATTAATGCATTATTTGGCCCGATTCTGTAGGCGCGGTTAGACTGGCTTAAACTGTGGCATTGTAGTTGCCACCAGTAAATTTACCTACTTTCTCATTACATCTGCTTGTATTCAATTCAACAACTCGCCCAATATATCTGACACTATTAAATTGAATACATTTCTCCTCATGTATGTTGCTATACGAAATGTACACAATCTTATTAAGTCCGCAACCATTCATTATACGAATCCTATTACGACATTCATGAAACACATTCTTAATTCTACCGTGAAATGTATCAAATTTCTTATAATATCTTAAAGGAAGACGCCAGCCTGGCCTCCAACGTTGCTTTGCCGAATCATAATACCCAAGTGTCTATCCTCCAAATTACAGAACATTCCGTCCTGTCTGTAGCTCACAAGAAGATTTAGAAGTGACCGTCAGCCACGATGGCGCCGCTCAACCAGGCCGCAGCCCTTTTTGGAGGTGTGGCCTCGATTCACCAATCAGGAGGCAATACTCTAATTACATTCAAACGCGAAATGACGTCTACTGTGTGAGCAAAACAAGAGCGCGTGATCATCGCTAATACAAATAGCTGCGATTCCAATCATGTTTTTTTACGGAGACAATCGTGGTCTCTTGATCATGGTCTACTCCGCGGCTTGGAGCTGCCGCAAATTCATCCCCAAATCGCCGCCCTGATCTCTCGTTTCACGCGTTTCCCCTGAAGACTACCTCCACTGTGAAGAGTTCCCTCCGCGAGATAACTTCCAGTTATAACGTAAGGCGGCGTCCCATGAACGGTCACAATATGAGTCAAGTGCTCCGGCTGCTCGACACTGATAGGGGCGGGTTGGCTAATTTTTCTTTCTCCTCACCAATCGTCCGAAACGAAGTGAAACACTTGCCAATTGAATTTTAAGATGTAAATGTGCAGATCGCGATTAGATTCGGTTGGACACCCTTTACAGCTATTCAACGTACCGAAATTTCTAATTACATCTGCCTATATTACATTTAATAAATCGTTCATTATATCCGTTATTAATAAATATCTACTGTTAAATACCACGTTTGCTAATAATTACACCAAACCTTTAATGGCATCTCTCACTATTAAGTGAGCGTAATCTTTCTATTTGGGCTACTGTCAAACGTCCAACATCTCCACAACATCTGTTGCCGCTCAATGTACCACATCTCCACAACATCTGTTGCCGCTCAATGTACCACATCTCCACAAATCTGTTGCCGCTCAATGTACCACATCTCCACAACATCTGTTGCCGCTCAATGGACCAAATTTCCACAACATCTGTTGCCGCTCAATGTACCACATCTCCACAACATCTGTTGCCGCTCAATGTACCACATCTGCACAACTGTTGCCGCTCAATGTACCACATCGTCACAACATCTGTTGCCGCTCAATGTGCCACATCTCCACAACATCTGTTGCCGGTCAATGTACCACATCTCCACAACATCTGTTGCCGCTCAATGTACCACATCTCCACAACATCTGTTGCCGCTCAATGTACCACATCTCCACAACATCTGTTGCCGCTCAATGTACCACATCTCCACAACATCTGTTGCTGCTCAATGTACCACATCTCCACAACATCTATTGCCGCTCAATGTACCACATCTCCACAACATCTGTTGCCGCTCAATGTACCACATCGTCACAACATCTGTTGCCGCTCAATGTTCCACATCTCCACAACATCTGTTGCCGCTCAATGTACCACATCTCCACAACATCTGTTGCGGCTCAATGTACCACATCTCCACAACATCTGTTGCCGCTCAATGTACCACATCTCCACAACATCTGTTGCCGCTCAATGTACCACATCTCCACAACATCTGTTGCCGCTCAATGTACCACATCTCCACAACATCTGTTGCCGCTCAATGTACCACATCGTCACAACATCTGTTGCCGCTCAATGTGCCACATCTCCACAACATCTGTTGCCGCTCAATGTACCACATCTCCACAACATCCGTTGCCGCTCAATGTACCACATCTCCACAACATCTGTTGCCGCTCAATGTACCACATCTCCACAACATCTGTTGCCGCTCAATGTACCACATCTCCACATCTGTTGCCGCTCAATGTACCACATCGTCACAACATCTGTTGCCGCTCAATGTGCCACATCTCCACAACATCTGTTGCCGCTCAATGTACCACATCTCCACAACATCTGTTGCCGCTCAGTGTACCACATCTCCACAACATCTGCTGCCGCTCAATGTACCACATCTCTTACACGTTACACAGATTATCAGATTTATTACATCCATTCACCACTCAGTGGAGCCATAATTACGACACACCTTATATATACTGTATATCGAACATAGTAGTTCGTATTTCAACTATCTATTTTGTTCACTCGTTTAACCTTCTTTTTGGCAGTGATCAAATTCATTTCTTTAGTCTGATCCAGGATTTGGGGTCATGGAGGTCACATCCATCTTCCAGTGGCAAACTGCGGCGTAACGTCAGCGTCATAGCGTACTTATCTGTCGCTCAGAGCGTAACGTCAGCGTCATAGTGTACTTATCAGTCACTCAGAGCGTAACGTCAGCGTCATAGCGTACTTATCAGTCACTCAGAGCGTAACGTCAGTGGCATAGCGTACTTATCAGTCACTCACAGCGTAACGTCAGTGTCATAGCGTACTTATCAGTCACTCAGAGCGTACTTATCAGTCACTCACAACGTAACGTCAGTGGCATAGCGTACTTATCAGTCACTCACAGCGTAACGTCAGTGTCATAGCGTACTTATCAGTCACTCAGACCATAACGTCGGTGTCATAGCGTACTTATCAGTCACTCAGAGCGTAACGTCAGTGTCATAGCGTACTTATCAGTCACTCACAGCGTAACGTCAGTGTCATAGCGTACTTATCAGTCACTCAGACCATAACGTCGGTGTCATAGCGTACTTATCAGTCACTCACAGCGTAACGTCAGTGTCATAGCGTACTTATCAGTCACTCAGACCATAACGTCGGTGTCATAGCGTACTTATCAGTCACTCACAGCGTAACGTCAGTGGCATAGCGTACTTATCAGTCACTCAGAGCGTAACGTCAGTGTCATAGCGTACTTATCAGTCACTCACAACGTAACGTCAGTGTCATAGCGTACTTATCAGTCACTCAGAGCGTACTTATCAGTCACTCACAACGTAACGTCAGTGGCATAGCCTACTTATCAGTCACTCAGAGCGTAACGTCAGTGTCATAGCGTACTTATCAGTCACTCACAGCGTAACGTCAGTGTCATAGCGTACTTATCAGTCACTCAGAGCGTAACGTCAGTGTCATAGCGTACTTATCAGTCACTCACAGCGTAACGTCAGTGTCATAGCGTACTTATCAGTCACTCACAGCGTAACGTCAGTGTCATAGCCTATTTATCAGTCACTCAGAGCGTAACGTCAGTGGCATAGCGTACTTATCAGTCACACAGAGCGTAACGTCAGTGTCATAGCGTACTTATCAGTCACTCAGAGCGTAACGTCAGTGTCATAGCGTACTTATCAGTCACTCAGAGCGTAACGTCAGTGTCATAGCGTACTTATCAGTCACTCAGAGCGTAACGTCAGTGGCATAGCGTACTTATCAGTCACTCAGAGCGTAACGTCAGTGTCATAGCGTACTTATCAGTCACTCAGAGCGTAACGTCAGCGTCATAGCGTACTTATCAGTCACACAGAGCGTAACGTCAGTGTCATAGGGTACTTATCAGTCACTCAGAGCGTAACGTCAGTGTCATAGCGTACTTATCAGTCACTCAGAGCGTAACGTCAGTGTCATAGCGTACTTATCAGTCACTCAGAGCGTAACGTCAGCGTCATAGCGTACTTATCAGTCACACAGAGCGTAACGTCAGTGTCATAGCGTACTTATCAGTCACTCAGAGCGTAACGTCAGTGTCATAGCCTATTTATCAGTCACTCAGAGCGTAACGTCGGTGTCATAGCGTACTTATCAGTCACTCACAGCGTAACGTCAGTGGCATAGCCTATTTATCAGTCACTCAGAGCGTAACGTCGGTGTCATAGCGTACTTATCAGTCACTCACAGCGTAACGTCAGTGGCATAGCGTACTTATCAGTCACTCAGAGCGTAACGTCAGTGGCATAGCGTACTTATCAGTCACTCAGAGCGTAACGTCAGTGTCATAGCCTATTTATCAGTCACTCAGAGCGTAACGTCAGTGGCATAGCCTACTAATCAGTCCTTCAGAGCGTAACGTCAGTGTCATAGCGTACTTATCAGTCACTCACAACGTAACGTCAGTGTCATAGCGTACTTATCAGTCACTCAGAGCGTACTTATCAGTCACTCACAACGTAACGTCAGTGTCATAGTGTACTTATCAGTCACTCACAACGTAACGTCAGTGTCATAGCGTACTTATCAGTCACTCAGAGCGTAACGTCAGTGGCATAGCCTACTTATCAGTCACTCAGAGCGTAACGTCAGTGTCATAGCGTACTTATCAGTCACTCACAGCGTAACGTCAGTGTCATAGCGTACTTATCAGTCACTCAGAGCGTAACGTCAGTGTCATAGCGTACTTATCAGTCACTCACAGCGTAACGTCAGTGTCATAGCGTACTTATCAGTCACTCACAGCGTAACGTCAGTGTCATAGCCTATTTATCAGTCACTCAGAGCGTAACGTCAGTGGCATAGCGTACTTATCAGTCACACAGAGCGTAACGTCAGTGTCATAGCGTACTTATCAGTCACTCACAACGTAACGTCAGTGTCATAGCGTACTTATCAGTCACTCAGAGCGTACTTATCAGTCACTCACAACGTAACGTCAGTGGCATAGCGTACTTATCAGTCACTCAGAGCGTACTTATCAGTCACTCACAGCGTAACGTCAGTGGCATAGCGTACTTATCAGTCACTCAGAGCGTAACGTCAGTGGCATAGCGTACTTATCAGTCACTCAGAGCGTAACGTCAGTGTCATAGCCTATTTATCAGTCACTCAGAGCGTAACGTCAGTGGCATAGCCTACTAATCAGTCCTTCAGAGCGTAACGTCAGTGTCATAGCGTACTTATCAGTCACTCACAGCGTAACGTCAGTGTCATAGCGTACTTATCAGTCACTCAGACCATAACGTCGGTGTCATAGCGTACTTATCAGTCACTCAGAGCGTAACGTCAGTGTCATAGCGTACTTATCAGTCACTCAGAGCGTAACGTCAGTGTCATAGCGTACTTATCAGTCACTCAGAGCGTAACGTCAGTGGCATAGCGTACTTATCAGTCACTCAGAGCGTAACGTCAGTGTCATAGCGTACTTATCAGTCACTCAGAGCGTAACGTCAGCGTCATAGCGTACTTATCAGTCACACAGAGCGTAACGTCAGTGTCATAGGGTACTTATCAGTCACTCAGAGCGTAACGTCAGTGTCATAGCGTACTTATCAGTCACTCACAGCGTAACGTCAGTGTCATAGCGTACTTATCAGTCACTCAGAGCGTAACGTCAGCGTCATAGCGTACTTATCAGTCACACAGAGCGTAACGTCAGTGTCATAGCGTACTTATCAGTCACTCAGAGCGTAACGTCAGTGTCATAGCCTATTTATCAGTCACTCAGAGCGTAACGTCGGTGTCATAGCGTACTTATCAGTCACTCACAGCGTAACGTCAGTGGCATAGCCTATTTATCAGTCACTCAGAGCGTAACGTCGGTGTCATAGCGTACTTATCAGTCACTCACAGCGTAACGTCAGTGGCATAGCGTACTTATCAGTCACTCACAGCGTAACGTCAGTGGCATAGCGTACTTATCAGTCACTCAGAGCGTAACGTCAGTGTCATAGCCTATTTATCAGTCACTCAGAGCGTAACGTCAGTGGCATAGCCTACTAATCAGTCCTTCAGAGCGTAACGTCAGTGTCATAGCGTACTTATCAGTCACTCAGAGCGTAACGTCAGTGTCATAGCGTACTTATCAGTCACTCAGAGCGTAACGTCAGTGTCATAGCGTACTTATCAGTCACTCAGAGCGTAACGTCAGTGTCATAGCCTATTTATCAGTCACTCAGAGCGTAACGTCGGTGTCATAGCGTACTTATCAGTCACTTACAGCGTAACGTCAGTGGCATAGCGTACTTATCAGTCACTCAGAGCGTAACGTCAGTGTCATAGCCTATTTATCAGTCACTCAGAGCGTAACGTCAGTGGCATAGCCTACTAATCAGTCCTTCAGAGCGTAACGTCAGTGTCATAGCGTACTTATCAGTCACTCAGAGCGTAACGTCAGTGTCATAGCGTACTTATCAGTCACTCAGAGCGTAACGTCAGTGTCATAGCGTACTTATTAGTCACTCAGAGCGTAACGTCAGTGGCATAGCCTACTTATCAGTCACTCAGAGCGTAACGTCAGTGTCATAGCGTACTTATCAGTCACTCAGAGCGTAACGTCAATGGCATAGCGTACTTATCAGTCACTCAGAGCGTAACGTCAGTAGCATAGCTTATTTATCAGTCACTCAGAGCGTACTTATCAGTCACTCCGAGCTTAACGTCAGTGTCATAGCGTACTTATCAGTCACTCAGAGCGTAACGTCAGTGGCATAGCCTACTTATCAGTCACTCAGAGCGTAACGTCAGTGGCATAGCGTACTTATCAGTCACTCAGAGTGTAACGTCAGTGGCATAGCGTACTTATCAGTCACTCAGAGCGTAATGTCAGCAGCATAGCTTATTTATCAGTCACCCAGAGCGTAACGTCACCGTCATAGCGTACTTATCAGTCACTCAGAGCGTAACGTCAGTGTCATAGCGTACTTATCAGTCACTCCGAGCGTAACGTCAGTGTCATAGCGTACTTATCAGTCATTCGGAGCGTAACGTCAGTGTCATAGCGTACTTATCAGTCACTCAGAGCGTAACGTCAGTGTCATAGCGTACTTATCAGTCACTCAGAGCGTAACGTCAGTGTCATAGCGTACTTATCAGTCACACAGAGCGTAACGTCAGTGTCATAGCGTACTTATCAGTCACTCAGAGCGTAACGTCAGTGTCATAGCGTACTTATCAGTCACTCAGAGCGTAACGTCAGTGTCATAGCCTACTTATCAGTCACTCAGAGCGTAACGTCAGTGTCATAGCGTACTTATCAGTCACTCAGAGCGTAACGTCAGTGTCATAGCGTACTTATCAGTCATTCGGAGCGTAACGTCAGTGTCATAGCGTACTTATCAGTCACTCAGAGCGTAACGTCAGTGTCATAGCGTACTTATCAGTCACTCAGAGCGTAACGTCAGTGTCATAGCGTACTTATCAGTCACTCAGAGCGTAACGTCAGTGTCATAGCCTACTTATCAGTCACTCAGAGCGTAACGTCAGTGTCATAGCGTACTTATCAGTCACTCAGAGCGTAACGTCAGTGTCATAGCGTACTTATCAGTCATTCGGAGCGTAACGTCAGTGTCATAGCGTACTTATCAGTCACTCAGAGCGTAACGTCAGTGTCATAGCGTACTTATCAGTCACTCAGAGCGTAACGTCAGTGTCATAGCGTACTTATCAGTCACTCAGAGCGTAACGTCAGTGTCATAGCGTACTTATCAGTCACTCAGAGCGTAACGTCAGTGTCATAGCGTACTTATCAGTCACTCAGAGCGTAACGTCAGTGTCATAGCGTACTTATCAGTCATTCGGAGCGTAACGTCAGTGTCATAGCGTACTTATCAGTCACTCAGAGCGTAACGTCAGTGTCATAGCGTACTTATCAGTCACTCAGAGCGTAACGTCAGCGTCATAGCGTACTTATCAGTCACTCAGAGCGTAACGTCAGTGGCATAGCCTTCTTATCAGTCACTCAGAGCGTAACGTCAGTGGCATAGCCTTCTTATCAGTCACACAGAGCGTAACGTCAGTGGCATAGCCTACTTATCAGTCACTTGCAGTTGATCTCAGTGGAGTTATAAAGCTGAGCCATTTAGCCACGCATGCGCAGAGAGCAGACTTTTGTAGTTGCTACATGGGTGGTTCCTTCACCATATGACACCACATGCTCCGTGTGATCAATGGCATGTTTACATTGACCAGTGGAATGTTTACAAACACCAATGGCATGTTTACATTGACCAGTGGAATGTTTACAAACACCAATGGCATGTTTACATTGACCAGTGGAATGTTTACAAACACCAATGGCATGTTTACATTGACAAGTGGAATATTTACAAGGACCCTTTGGATGTGTACAAGGACCCTTGGGATGCATACATTGACCGGAAGAATTTTTACATTGACCGGGAGGATGTTTATATTGACCAGTGGAATGTTTACATTGACCAGTGGGATGTTTACAAGGACAAATGGGATGTTTACAAGAACCGGAGGGATGCATACATGGACCAGATGGATGTCTACATTGACTAATGGAATGTTTACATTGACCAGTGGAATGTTTACAAACACCAATGGAATGTTTACATTGACCAGTGGAATATTTACGAACAGCAATGGGATGTTTACATTGACGAGTGGAATATTTACAAGGACCCTTTGGATGTTTACAAGGACCCTTTGGATGTTTACAAGGACCCTTTGGATGTTTACAAGGACCCATTTGGATGCATACATTGACTGGAATAATGTTTACATTGACCGGGAGGATGTTTATATTGACCAGTGGAATGTTTACATTGACCACTGGGATGTTTACAAGGACCAATGGGATGTTTACAAGAACCGGAGGGATGTATACATGGACCAGAGGGATGTTTACATTGACTAATGGGATGTTTACATTGACCAGTGGGATGCTTACAAGGACCAGTGGAATGTTTAGAAGGCCAACTGGATTTGTTTACAAGGCTGCCTGGATTATTTAAAAGGCTAACTGTATTGTTTACATGGTGGACGCGGAGGGAAATTTACAAAGACGAAATAAAGCTATATGGTATTATATGGTAGCCATACTCCAAGCTACACGAAGGATCTAGGCTAGCATTCTGTGCTCTCGCTCCACTCAACAAACACAATACGTGTTGCCCGGTTAGCATATAAACTCGGAACGTCTAGAACGATAACATTGAATCGGATTTCTCCTCCTCGTAACACTTGGCCGTTAAAACAAAGTCCCCATGTTGCGGATGGTGTGTGAATATGTGTTAAAGAGTAGCTCTGCTTAAATATTCATGAGTCTCCCACACTCAGCAATAAAGCGGTTTAGGGAATTAAAGCTATCACTGTCACCAGTCAAGCTCTCCAAAAAAAGAAGATGCGGAGATTTGTTTTTCATGGAACAGTTATGACTGGGTCGACAACCTTAAATAAGATCACTTTACGACACGCTAACTTCCCAGGTTTGCTTAATCTGAATAATGAACCCCGGCCCATTACCTCCTATAGTGTACCCCTGCCGACTAACTCCTATAGTACACTGCTGTCCATTAACTACCCGTGCCCACTAACTCCTATAGTACACTGCTGTCCATTAACTACCCCTGCCCACTAACTCCTATAGTACACCCCTGTCCATTAAATACCCCAGCCCATTAACTCCTATAGTGCACACCTCCCCATCAACTTCTATAGTGCACACCTCCCCATCAACTCCTATAGTGTACCCCTGCCCACTAACTCCTACAGTACACTGCTGTCCATTAACTACCCCAGCCCATTAACTCCTATAGTGCACACCTCCCCAACAACTCCTATAATGTACCCCTGCCCACTAACTCCTATAGTACACCCCTGCGCATTACCTCCCATGGTGTACCCGTGCCTATTAGCTCCTATAGTTACATTGGGGCAAGAACCAGCCTATTTCGTATCTTTACATTGGGCCCAGAAGCAGCCTATTTCGTATCTTTACATTGGGGCAATAACCAGCCTATTTTGCATCTTTACATTGGGGCCAGAACCAGCCTATTTCGCATCCTTACATTGGGCCAGAACCAGCCTATTTCGCATCTTTACATTGGGCCCACAACCAGCCTATTTCGTATCTTTACATTGGGCCCAGAACCAGCCTATTTCGTATCTTTACATTGGGGCAAGAACCAGCCTATTTCGTATCTTTACATTGTCGCAAGAACCAGCCTATTTCGTATCTTTACATTGCGCCCAGAACCAGCCTATTTCGTATCTTTACATTAGGGCCAGAACCAGTCTATTTCGCATCCTTACCTTGGGCCCAGAACCAGCCTATTTCGTATCTTTACATTGGGGCAAGAACCAGCCTATTTCGTATCTTTACATTGTCGCAAGAACCAGCCTATTTCGTCTCTTTACATTAGGGCCACAACCGGCCTATTTCGCATCTTTTCATTGGGGCCAGAACCAGTCTATTTCGCATCTTTACATCGGAGCAAGAACCAGCCTATTTCGTATCTTTACCTTGGGGCCAGAACCAGCCTATTTCGCATCTTTACATTGGGCCCAGAACCAGCCTATTTCGTATCTTTACATTGTCGCAAGAACCAGCCTATTTCGTATCTTTACATTGGGCCCAGAACCAGCCTATTTTGTATCTTTACATTGGGGCCAGAACCAGCCTATTTCGTATCTTTACCTTGGGGCCAGAACCGGCCTATTTCGTATCTTTACATTGGGGCAAGAACCAGCCTATTTCGTATCTTTACATTGTCGCAAGAACCAGCCTATTTCGTATCTTTACATTAGGGCCAGAACCGGCCTATTTCGTATCGTTTCATTGGGGCCAGAACCAGTCTATTTCGCATCTTTACATCGGAGCAAGAACCAGCCTATTTCGTATCTTTACCTTGGGGTCAGAACCAGCCTATTTCGCATCTTTACATTGGGCCCAGAACCAGCCTATTTCGTATCTTTACATTGTCGCAAGAACCAGCCTATTTCGTATCTTTACATTGGGCCCAGAACCAGCCTATTTCGTATCTTTACATTGGGGCCAGAACCAGCCTATTTCGTATCTTTACCTTGGGGCCAGAACCGGCCTATTTCGTATCTTTACATTGGGGCCAGAAGCAGCTTATTTCGTATCTTTACATTGGGCCCAGAAGCAGCCTATTTCGTATCTTTACATTGGGGCAATAACCAACCTATTTTGCATCCTTACATTGGGGCCAGAACCAGCCTATTTCGCATCTTTACATTGGGCCCACAACCAGCCTATTTCGTATCTTTACATTGGGCCCAGAACCAGCCTATTTCGTATCTTTACATTGGGGCAAGAACCAGCCTATTTCGTATCTTTACATTGTCGCAAGAACCAGCCTATTTCGTATCTTTACATTGCGCCCAGAACCAGCCTATTTCGTATCTTTACATTAGGGCCAGAACCAGTCTATTTCGCATCCTTACCTTGGGCCCAGAACCAGCCTATTTCGTATCTTTACATTGGGGCAAGAACCAGCCTATTTCGTATCTTTACATTGTCGCCAGAACCAGCCTATTTCGTATCTTTACATTAGGGCCAGAACCGGCCTATTTCGTATCTTTTCATTGGGGCCAGAACCAGTCTATTTCGCATCTTTACATCGGAGCAAGAACCAGCCTATTTCGTATCTTTACCTTGGGGCCAGAACCAGCCTATTTCGCATCTTTACATTGGGCCCAGAACCAGCCTATTTCGTATCTTTACATCGTCGCAAGAACCAGCCTATTTCGTATCTTTACATTGGGGCCAGAACCAGCCTATTTCGTATCTTTACATTGGGGCCAGAACCAGCCTATTTCGTATCTTTACATTAGGCCCAGAACCAGCCTATTTCGTATCTTTACATTAGGGCCAGAACCAGCCTATTTCGTATCTTTACATTAGGGCCAGAACCGGCCTATTTCGTATCTTTATATTGGGACCAGAACCAGCCTATTTCGTATCTTTACATTGGGGCAAGAACCAGCCTACTTCGTATCTTTACATTGTCGCAAGAACCAGCCTATTTCGTATCTTTACATTAGGGCCAGAACCGGCCTATTTCGTATCTTTTCATTGGGGCCAACACCAGTCTATTTCGCATCTTTACATCGGAGCAAGAACCAGCCTATTTCGTATCTTTACCTTGCGGCCAGAACCAGCCTATTTCGCATCTTTACATTGGGCCCAGAACCAGCCTATTTCGTATCTTTACATCGGAGCAAGAACCAGCCTATTTCGTATCTTTACATTGTCGCAAGAACCAGCCTATTTCGTATCTTTACATTAGGGCCAGAACCAGCCTATTTCGTATCTTTACATTGGGGCCAGAACCAGCCTATTTCGTATCTTTACATTGGGGCCAGAACCAGCCAATTTCGTATCTTTACATTAGGGCCAGAACCAGCCTATTTCGTATCTTTACATTGGGGCCAGAACCAGCCAATTTCGTATCTTGACATTGGGGCCAAAACCAGCCTATTTCGTATCTTTACATTGGGGCCAGAACCAGCCAATTTCGTATCTTTACATTGGGGCCAGAAGCAGCCTATTTCGTATCTTTACATTGGGGCCAGAACCAGCCAATTTCGTATCTTTACATTGGGGCCAGAACCAGCCTATTTCGTATCTTTACATTGGGGCCAGAACCAGCCTATTTCGTATCTTTACATTGGGGCCAGAACCAGCTTATTGCTAATGCAGTCGATGGTTCAATATAATGCGAGTTGAAGCAGAGGTGAAGACTGCAGTGTGGCCCTTACCGTGATGGTCACCATGGCGTAGGGTGGCCCTTACTGTGATGGTCACCCAGGCGTAGTGTGGCCCTTACCGTGATGGTCACCCTGGCGTAGTGTGGCCTTTACCGTGATGGTCACCAAGGCGTAGTGTGGCCCTTACCGTGATGGTCACCCAGGCGTAGGGTGGCCCTTACTGTGATGGTCACCCAGGCATAGTGTGGCCCTTACCGTGATGGTCACCATGGCGTAGTGTGTGGCCCTAACCGTGATGGTCACCCTGGCGTAGTGTGGCCCTTACCGTGATGGTCACCCTGGCGTAGTGTGGCCCTTACCTTGATGGAATGGAATGGAATGTTGGTGTTTTAGGCCACTTTTGTGCACATACAGGCTAAATTGGGCCAAGGAACCTCCCGAGACGATGAAGGATGAAGGAATGAAACATGCCCCAGATTAGGTGCCCGAGCCCGGATTCGAACCCAGGACCTATTGATCTGCGGTCTAGTGCGCTAACCACTACACCAGGGAGGCCCCCTTACCTTGATGGTCACCATGGCATAGTCTGGCACTTAACGTGATGGTCACCCAGGCGTCGTGTGGCCCTTACCGTGATGGTCACCCAGGCGTAGTGTAGCCCTTACCGTGATGGTCACCCAGGCGTAGTGTGGCCCTTACCGTGATGGTCACCCAGGCGTCGTGTGGCCCTTACCGTGATGGTCACCCAGGCGTAGTGTAGCCCTTACCGTGATGGTCACCCAGGCGTAGTGTGGCCCTTACCGTGATGGTCACCCAGGCGTAGTGTAGCCCTTACCGTGATGGTCACCCAGGCGTCGTGTGGCCCTTACCGTGATGGTCACCCAGGCGTAGCGTAGCCCTTACCGTGATGGTCACCCAGGCGTAGTGTGGCCCTTACCGTGATGGTCACCCAGGCGTAGTGTGGCTCTTACCGTGATGGTCACCCAGGCGTTACCGTCCCCTGCCCGCACGATGCTGAAGACAGACAGCACCATCATAGCGCCCCCAATCACAACTCCGGCGACTGCAAGGACCAAGGACAAAACTTAATACCGTCATAACGCCGTAGTTGTCACATCTCCATTATGTCATAAAGTCATAGCAGTCAAACCGTTATGAGGTCGTAATTTCACAGAAGTCAACCGTTATGACGTTATAGGGACATAACAGTTAAATCTAAATGGAGTCCTAGTGCCATAGCAGACATCACGCCACAGTGCCATAGCAGGCATCACGCCACAGTGGCATAGCAGGCATCATGCCACAGTGCCATAGCAGGCATCATGCCACAGCGTCATAGCAGACATCACGCCACAGTGCCATAGCAGGCATCACGCCACAGTGCCATATCAGGCATCATGCCACAGTGCCATAGCAGGCATCACGCCACAGTGCCATAGCAGGCATCATGCCACAGTGCCATAGCAGGCATCATGCCACAGCGTCATAGCAGACATCACGCCACAGTGCCATAGCAGGCATCACGCCACAGTGCCATATCAGGCATCATGAATCAGTGCCATAGCAGGCATCATGCCACAGTGCCATAGCAGGCATCATGCCACAGTGCCATAGCAGGCATCATGCCACAGTGCCATAGCAGGCATCATGCCACAGTGCCATAGCAGGCATCATGCCACAGTGCCATAGCAGGCATCATGCCACAGCGTCATAGCAGACATCACGCCACAGTGCCATAGCAGCCATCATGCCACAGTGCCATAGCAGGCATCATGCCACAGTGCCATAGCAGGCATCATGCCACAGTGCCATAGCAGCCATCATGCCACAGTGCCATAGCAGGCATCATGCCACTGTGCCATAGCAGGCATCATGCCACAGTGCCACAGCAGGCATCATGCCACAGTGCCATAGCAGCCATCACGCCACAGTGCCATAGCAGGCATCATGCCACAGTGCCACAGCAGGCATCATGCCACAGTGCCATAGCAGACATCATGCCACAGTGTCATAGCAGGCATCATGCCACAGTGCCATAGCAGGCATCATGCCACAGTGCCATAGCAGGCATCATGCCACAGTGCCATAGCAGACATCACGCCACTGTGCCATAGCAGGCATCATGCCACAGTGCCATAGCAGGCATCATGCCACAGTGCCATAGCAGCCGTCATGCCACTGTGCCATAGCAGGCATCATGCCACAGTGCCATAGCAGCCATCATGCCACTGTGCCATAGCAGGCATCATGCCACAGTGCCATAGCAGGCATCATGCCACAGTGCCATAGCAGGCATCATGCCACAGTGCCATAGCAGACATCATGCCACAGTGCCATAGCAGGCATCATGCCACAGTGCCATAGCAGCCATCACGCCACAGTGCCATAGCAGGCATCACGCCACAGTGCCATAGCAGCCATCATGCCACAGTGCCATAGCAGGCATCACGCCACAATGCCATAGCAGGCATCACGCCACAGCGTCATAGCAGGCATCATGCTACAGTGCCATAGCAGGCATCACGCCACAGTGCCATAGCAGCCATCATGCCACAGTGCCATAGCAGGCATCACGCCACAATGCCATAGCAGGCATCACGCCACAGCGTCATAGCAGGCATCATGCCACAGTGCCATAGCAGATATCATGCCACTGTGCCATAGCAGGCATCATGCCACAGTGCCATGGCAGCCATCATGCCACAGTGCCATAGCAGCCATCATGCCACAGTGCCATAGCAGGCATCACGCCACAGTGCCATAGCAGGCATCATGCCACAGTGCCATAGCAGGCATCACGCCACAGTGCCATAGCAGGCATCATGCCACAGTGCCATAGCAGGCATCATGCCACTGTGCCATAGCAGGCATCATGCCACTGTGCCATAGCAGGCATCATGCCACTGTGCCATAGCAGGCATCATGCCACAGTGCCATAGCAGGCATCATGCCACTGTGCCATAGCAGGCATCATGCCACTGTGCCATAGCAGGCATCATGCCTCTGTGCCATAGCAGGCATCATGCCACTGTGCCATAGCAGCCATCACGCCACAGTGCCATAGCAGGCATTATGCCACAGTGCCATAGCAGCCATCACGCCACAGTGCCATAGCAGGCATCATGCCACAGTGCCATAGCAGGCATCACGCCACAGTGCCATAGCAGGCATCATGCCACAGTGCCATAGCAGGCATCGTGCCACAGTGCCATAGCAGCCATCATGCCACAGTGCCATAGCAGCCATCATGCCACAGTGCCATAGCAGGCATCATGCCATAGTGCCATAGCAGGCATCACGCCACAGTGCCATAGCAGCCATCACGCCACAGTGCCATAGCAGGCATCATGCCACAGTGCAATAGCAGGCATCATGCCACAGTGCCATAGCAGGCATCATGCCACAGTGCCATAGCAGGCATTATGCCACAGTGCCATAGCAGCCATCACGCCACAGTGCCATAGCAGGCATCATGCCACAGTGCCATAGCAGGCATCACGATACAGTGCCATAGCAGGCATCATGCCACAGTGCCATAGCAGGCATCGTGCCACAGTGCCATAGCAGCCATCATGCCACAGTGCCATAGCAGCCATCATGCCACAGTGCCATAGCAGGCATCATGCCATAGTGCCATAGCAGGCATCATGCCACAGTGCCATAGCAGCCATCATGCCACAGTGCCATAGCAGCCATTATGCCACAGTGCCATAGCAGCCATCATGCCACAGTGCCATAGCAGGCATCATGCCACAGTGCCATAGCAGGCATCATGCCACAGTGCCATAGCAGCCATCATGCCACAGTGCCATAGCAGGCATCATGCCACAGTGCCATAGCAGCCATCATGCCACAGTGCCATAGCAGGCATCATGCCACTGTGCCATAGCAGGCATCACGCCACAGTGCCATAGCAGGCATCATGCCACAGTGCCATAGCAGGCATCGTGCCACAGTGCCATAGCAGCCATCATGCCACAGTGCCATAGCAGCCATCATGCCACAGTGCCATAGCAGGCATCATGCCATAGTAGGCATCATGCCATAGTAGGCATCATGCCACAGTGCCATAGCAGCCATCATGCCACAGTGCCATAGCAGCCATCATGCCACAGTGCCATAGCAGGCATCATGCCACAGTGCCATAGCAGCCATCATGCCACAGTGCCATAGCAGGCATCATGCCACAGTGCCATAGCAGGCATCATGCCACAGTGCCATAGCAGCCATCACGCCACAGTGCCATAGCAGGCATCATGCCACAGTGCCATAGCAGGCATCATGCCACAGTGCCATAGCAGCCATCACGCCACAGTGCCATAGCAGGCATCGTGCCATAGCAAGCATCATGCCACAGTGCCATAGCAGGCATCGTGCCACAGTGCCATAGCAGCCATCATGCCACAGTGCCATAGCAGGCATCATGCCACTGTGCCATAGCAGCCATCATGCCACAGTGTCATAGCAGCCATCACGCCACAGTGCTATAGCAGGCATCATGCCACAGTGCCATAGCAGGCATCACGCCACAGTGCCATAGCAGCCATCATGCCACAGTGCCATAGCAGGCATCATGCCACAGTGCCATAGCAGGCATCAGGCAACAGTGCCATAGCAGGCATCATGCCACAGTGCCATAGCAGGCATCATGCCACAGTGCCATAGCAGGCATCATGCCACAGTGCCATAGCAGCCATCATGCCACAGTGCCATAGCAGGCATCGTGCCACAGTGCCAAAGCAGCCATCATGCCACAGTGCCATAGCAGGCATCATGCCACAGTGCCATAGCAGGCATCATGCCACAGTGCCATAGCAGCCATCATGCCACAGTGCCATAGCAGGCATCGTGCCACAGTGCCAAAGCAGCCATCATGCCACAGTGCCATAGCAAGCATCATGCCACAGTGCCATAGCAAGCATCATGCCACAGTGCCATAGCAGCCATCATGCCACAGTGCCATAGCAGCCATCATGCCATAGTGCCATAGCAGGCATCACGCCACAGTGCCATAGCAAGCATCATGCCACAGTGCCATAGCAGCCATCATGCCACAGTGCCATAGCAGGCATCATGCCACAGTGCCATAGCAGCCATCATGCCATAGTGCCATAGCAGGCATCACGCCACAGTGCCATAGCAAGCATCATGCCACAGTGCCATAGCAGCCATCATGCCACAGTGCCATAGCAGGCATCATGCCACAGCGTCATAGCAGGCATCATGCCACAGTGCCATAGCAGGCATCACGCCACAGTGCCATAGCAGCCATCATGCCACAGTGCCATAGCAGCCATCATGCCACAGTGCCATAGAAGGCATCGTGCCATAGCCGCCATCATGCCACAGTGCCATAGCAGACATCATGCCACAGTGCCATAGCAGCCATCATGCCACAGTGCCATAGCAGCCATCATGCCACAGTGCCATAGCAAGCATCACGCCACAGTGCCATAGCAAGCATCATGCCACAGTGCCATAGCAGCCATCATGCCACAGCGTCATAGCAGGCATCACGCCACAGTGCCATAGCAGCCATCATGCCACAGTGCCATAGCAGCCATCATGCCACAGTGCCATAGAAGGCATCGTGCCATAGCAGCCATCATGCCACAGTGCCATAGCAGACATCATGCCACAGTGCCATAGCAGGCATCATGCCACAGTGCCATAGCAGGCATCACGCCACAGTGCCATAGCAGGCATCACGCCACATTGCCATAGCAAGCATCATGCCACAGTGCCATAGCAGCCATCATGCCACAGTGCCATAGCAGCCATCATGCCACAGTGCCATAGCAGCCATCATGCCATTGTGCCATAACAGGCATCATGCCACAGTGCCATAGCAGCCATCATGCCACAGTGCCATAGCAGCCATCATGCCACAGTGCCATAGCAGCCATCATGCCACAGTGCCATAGCAGCCATCATGCCACAGTGCCATAGCAAGCATCATGCCACAATGCCATAGCAGGCATCAGGCAACAGTGCCATATCAGCCATCATGCCACAGTGCCATAGCAGCCATCATGCCACAGTGCCATAGCAGCCATCATGCCACTGTGCCATAGCAGGCATCATGCAACAGTGCCATAGCAAGCATCATGCCACAATGCCATAGCAGCCATCATGCCACAGTGCCATAGCAGCCATCATGCCACAGTGCCATAGCAAGCATCATGCCACAATGCCATAGCAGGCATCAGGCAACAGTGCCATAGCAGCCATCATGCCACAGTGCCATAGCAGCCATCATGCCACAGTGCCATAGCAGCCATCATGCCACTGTGCCATAGCAGGCATCATGCAACAGTGCCATAGCAAGCATCATGCCACAATGCCATAGCAGCCATCATGCCACAGTGCCATAGCAGCCATCATGCCACAGTGCCATAGCAGCCATCACGCCACAGTGCCATAGCAGGCATCGTGCCATAGCAAGCATCATGCCACAGTGCCATAGCAGCCATCATGCCACAGTGCCATAGCAGCCATCATGCCACAGTGCCATAGCAGCCATCATGCCACAGTGCCATAGCAGCCATCATGCCACAGTGCCATAGCAAGCATCATGCCACAATGCCATAGCAGGCATCACGCCACAGTGCCATAGCAGGCATCACGCCACAGTGCCATAGCAGCCATCATGCCACAGTGCCATAGCAGCCATCATGCCACAGTGCCATAGCAAGCATCATGCCACAATGCCATAGCAGGCATCATGCCACAGTGCCATAGCAGGCATCATGCCACAATGCCATAGCAGGCATCAGGCAACAGTGCCATAGCAGCCATCATGCCACAGTGCCATAGCAGCCATCATGCCACAGTGCCATAGCAAGCATCATGCCACAGTGCCATAGCAGCCATCATGCCACAGTGCCATAGCAGCCATCATGCCACAGTGCCATAGCAAGCATCACGCCACAGTGCCATAGCAAGCATCACGCCACAGTGCCATAGCAAGCATCATGCCACAGTGCCATAGCAGCCATCATGCCACAGTGCCATAGCAGCCATCATGCCACAGTGCCATAGCAGGCATCATGCCACAGTGCCATAGCAGGCATCATGCCACAGTGCCATAGCAGGCATCATGCCACAGTGCCATAGCAGGCATCATGCCACAGTGCCATAGCAGCCATCATGCCACAGTGCCATAGCAGGCATCACGCCACAGTGCCATAGCAGGCATCACGCCACAGTGCCATAGCAGGCATCACGCCACAGTGCCATAGCAGGCATCACGCCACAGTGCCATAGCAGGCATCACGCCACAGTGCCATAGCAGGCATCACGCCACAGTGCCATAGCAGGCATCACGCCACAGTGCCATAGCAGGCATCACGCCACAGTGCCATAGCAGGCATCACGCCACAGTGCCATAGCAGGCATCACGCCACAGTGCCATAGCAGCCATCATGCCACAGTGCCATAGCAGGCATCAGGCCACAGTGCCATAGCAGGCATCACGCCACAGTGCCATAGCAGGCATCACGCCACAGTGCCATAGCAGGCATCACGCCACAGTGCCATAGCAGGCATCACGCCACAGTGCCATAGCAGGCATCACGCCACAGTGCCATAGCAGGCATCACGCCACAGTGCCATAGCAGGCATCACGCCACAGTGCCATAGCAGGCATCACGCCACAGTGCCATAGCAGGCATCACGCCACAGTGCCATAGCAGCCATCATGCCACAGTGCCATAGCAGGCATCAGGCCACAGTGCCATAGCAGGCATCACGCCACAGTGCCATAGCAGGCATCACGCCACAGTGCCATAGCAGGCATCACGCCACAGTGCCATAGCAGGCATCACGCCACAGTGCCATAGCAGGCATCACGCCACAGTGCCATAGCAGGCATCACGCCACAGTGCCATAGCAGCCATCATGCCACAGTGCCATAGCAGGCATCAGGCCACAGTGCCATAGCAGGCATCACGCCACAGTGCCATAGCAGGCATCACGCCACAGTGCCATAGCAGGCATCACGCCACAGTGCCATAGCAGGCATCACGCCACAGTGCCATAGCAGGCATCACGCCACAGTGCCATAGCAGGCATCACGCCACAGTGCCATAGCAGGCATCACGCCACAGTGCCATAGCAGGCATCATGCCACTGTGCCATAGCAGGCATCACGCCACAGTGCCATAGCAGGCATCACGCCACAGTGCCATAGCAGGCATCACGCCACAGTGCCATAGCAGGCATCACGCCACAGTGCCATAGCAGCCATCATGCCACAGTGCCATAGCAGGCATCAGGCCACAGTGCCATAGCAGGCATCACGCCACAGTGCCATAGCAGGCATCACGCCACAGTGCCATAGCAGGCATCACGCCACAGTGCCATAGCAAGCATCACGCCACAGTGCCATAGCAAGCATCATGCCACAATGCCATAGCAGCCATCATGCCACAGTGCCATAGCAGCCATCATGCCACAATGCCATAGCAGGCATCGTGCCATAGCAGGCATCATGCCACAGTGCCATAGCAGGCATCATGCCACTGTGCCATAGCAGGCATCATGCCACAGTGCCATAGCAGGCATCGTGCCACAGTGCCATAGCAGCCATCATGCTACAGTGCCATAGCAGCCATCATGCCACAGTGCCATAGCAGGCATCATGCCACAGTGCCATAGCAGGCATCATGCCACAATGCCATGGCAGGCATCACGCCACAGTGCCATAGCAGGCATCAGGCAACAGTGCCATAGCAGGCATCATGCCACAGTGCCATAGCAGGCATCATGCCACAGTGCCATAGCAGGCATCATGCCACAGTGCCATAGCAGGCATCACGCCACAGTGCCATAGCAGGCATCATGCCACAGTGCCATAGCAGGCATCATGCCACAGTGCCATAGCAGGCATCATGCCACAATGCCATGGCAGGCATCACGCCACAGTGCCATAGCAGGCATCAGGCAACAGTGCCATAGCAGGCATCATGCCACAGTGCCATAGCAGGCATCATGCCACAGTGCCATAGCAGGCATCATGCCACAGTGCCATAGCAGGCATCACGCCACAGTGCCATAGCAGGCATCACGCCACAGTGCCATAGCAGGCATCATGCCACAGTGCCATAGCAGGCATCACGCCACAGTGCCATAGCAGGCATCACGCCACAGTGCCATAGCAGGCATCATGCCACAGTGCCATAGCAGGCATTATGCCACAGTGCCATAGCAGGCATCATGCCACAGTGCCATGGCAGGCATCACGCCACAGTGCCATAGCAGGCATTATGCCACAGTGCCATAGCAGGCATCATGCCACAGTGCCATAGCAGGCATTATGCCACAGTGCCATAGCAGGCATCATGCCACAGTGCCATGGCAGGCATCACGCCACAGTGCCATAGCAGCCATCACGCCACAGTGCCATAGCAGGCATCACGCCACAGTGCCATAGCTGCGACCAACAACACGCCGCACGTCATGCCGGTGAGTTATACTAAGGATAAGCTTCAAATGCTCATTGTATCGTAGTGACCGGCACCAATGCGTCCTAGAGCGGTCAGTTTCATACCAATATCTATCATCATAGTGTCATAATGTCACCACGTCGCAGTAATCTCATGTCATAATGTCATCCCGTCGTAGCGATATCATCTCATGCCAGTACGTCGCAGCGGTGTCATGTCATAATGTCACCACGTCGCAGCGATGTCATGTCATAATGTCACCATGTCGCAGCGATCTCACGTCATAATGTCACCACGTCGTAGCGATGTCATCTCATAATGTCAGCACGTCGTGGCGATGTCATGTCACCACGTC
The DNA here is from genome assembly GCA_964019135.1 of Arenicola marina. Classification (NCBI taxonomy): domain Eukaryota; kingdom Metazoa; phylum Annelida; class Polychaeta; family Arenicolidae; genus Arenicola; species Arenicola marina. The sequence continues at coordinate 35,093,479 of OZ025261.1, forward strand.
GTAGCGATGGCATCTCATGTCATTACGTCGTAGCGATGTCATCTCATAATGTCAGCACGTCGTAGCGATGTCATGTCACCACGTCGTAGCGATGACATCTCATGTCATTACGTCGTAGCGATGTCGTGTCATAATGTCAGCACGTCGTAGCGATGACATCTCATGTCATTACGTCGTAGCGATGTCATATCATAATGTCAGCACGTCGTAGCGATGTCATCTCATAATGTCACCACGTCGTAGCGATGACATCTCATGTCATTACGTCGTAGCGATGTCGTGTCATAATGTCAGCACGTCGTAGCGACGTCATGTCACCACGTCGTAGCGATGACATCTCATGTCATTACGTCGTAGCGATGTCATCTCATAATGTCACCACGTCGTAGCGATGACATCTCATGTCATTACGTCGTAGCGATGTCGTGTCATAATGTCAGCACGTCGTAGCGATGTCATCTCATAATGTCACCACGTCGTAGCGATGACATCTCATGTCATTACGTCGTAGCGATGTCATCTCATAATGTCAGCACGTCGTAGCGATGTCATGTCACCACGTCGTAGCGATGACATCTCATGTCATTACGTCGTAGCGATGTCGTGTCATAATGTCACCACGTCGTGGCGATGTCATCTCATAATGTCACCACGTCGTGGCGATGTCATCTCATGTCATTACGTCGTAGCGATGTCGTGTCATAATGTCACCACGTCGTGGCGATGTCATCTCATAATGTCACCACGTCGTGGCGATGTCATCTCATAATGTCACCACGTCGTGGCGATGTCATGTCACCACGTCGTAGCGGTGACATCTCATGTCATTACGTCGTAGCGATGTCGTGTCATAATGTCACCACGTCGTAACGATGTCGTGTCATAATGTCACCACGTCGTAACGATGTCGTGTCATAATGTCACCACGTCGTGGCGATGTTATGTCATAATGTCACCACGTCGTAACGATGTCATGTCATAATGTCACCACGTCGTGGCGATGTTATGTCATAATGTCACCACGTCGTAACGATGTTATGTCATAATTTCACCACGTCGTGGCGATGTTATGTCATAATGTCACCGCGTCGTACTTATGCTTCCTGATTATAGAGAGCACGTGGTGACTTATGCTTACTGATGATGGAGCGCACGTGGTCCACGTAATCGTGTAAGATGAGCGGCTCAGGGTCGCCGACAGCCAGTGACGTCACAGAACAGCCCACGGCAGCCGCACCAGCGAGCTAAAAAAAAACTGTTTGATGAGGATTGTGTCAAGCTGTACAGCTCACATAGCCCTGTAACATGGCCCACCGGCCGCAGGGCGGATCGGAGGGCCATGTTACAGGGCTACAGCTCACATAGGATCGATTGCCTCGAAATCGGGGTTGAGTTGCGGAGCACGCTCGACCGCCGCGAACAATTTTGGTCACTCGGAGCTCGCTATGCAACGACATTGGTCACATCGAACTATTTCCATTTGTTGCGGGGATATCTACTAAAGAAATGTCCTTACTTTGGAAATAGCAGCACAATCTAAATAGTGTAAATATTGATAAATAAAAGATAACTATAAAGAATCGTCGTCCAGAGTTTAAAGTTGCAGGTCGAGCTCTTTCCCGCCAAAACTAAAGAGGTCAAAATACAAATAAGAATCCGTCCTTGAATCATTCAAGACTTATTTTGTCTATACTCCACCCATGCCAGACTGCCAAATAGTGTCTCCTAGCCTTGCCCGTTATATCTAAACGTTTTACCACAAGTTTTCATTTTAGTGGTAAACGTCACCAGTGTGCTTCGCGATGCTTTGTTATAAGTAGCAGTACCGCGACCAAGTTCTGTGGTGTCCCGGGATAGACACGTTTGCCACACCATAGCCGAAACGGCGATGTTTATCAGGTTTTTCAATTTATAGAATAAAACAATCGAGTTTTCTGCAAATTTTGGTATAAATTTCGCCTAGGCTTAGTTTTGGCGGGAAACAACTCGACATGCAACTTTAATACTATCATGCGGGGCTGCTCTTGATCGCGGCGAACCATACCCCACTTCCGGTTCAAAATTGTACGCGTCCTTGACCAATCCGCCAAGTTCAAATCCTTATTAGTCGTTGCCGATGGCGTGCGCAGGCGGTCGACACCCATAAGCGACGCACCCCTGATCGAGCCATTTGCTCGAAATTCTACCCAACTCTTTGTCTAAAAGTGTTCGCTTTAAAAGTGCTCAGCTTGCATGTTCATGCTCAATTCTGGGTCGTCCGCCCCACGGTCATGTCTGGTTCATTTAGGGGCAATAGAACCACGCTGGACGGTCACTTTTCAATCAGCCGCCACATTCAATCTCCTGAATGTCCCATGCGGTTTTGAACGGGACACAATCGGCATACCGAATGAATGCGGGCGCACCCGACCCGGGAAAAAGAATGGAATGGAATGTTGGTGTTTTAGGCCACTTTTGTGCACATACAGGCTAAATTGGGCCAAGGAACCTCCCGAGACGATGAAGGATGAAGGAATGAAACATGCCCCAGATTAGGTGCCCGAGCCCGGATTCGAACCCAGGACCTATTGATCTGCGGTCTAGTGCGCTAACCACTACACCAGGGAGGCCCCCCGGGAAAAAGAAGTGCCGAGCGGTAAACCGACGCATAATGTGCATATTCGGTTTACCTATTATATATACCCAGGTAACCAAAGAAATGCGCCCAGTCATAACCTTGTCATACTAATATTTGTTCTCCATAAACCTACGACAGGCCACTTCATCACTCACAGGCTCGCACTAAAGTGGCAGCAGATACCAGCTTTTTTGCCGGTGAAACTCTCCTGGGGTCATGAAAAATTGCAATTTCACAATAACATCTTTGCTGTTTTCACATTTCTTTAAAACTAACATAACTACAAATCATTCAAGTTTTCATTTGTACCTTGCTTTTTCGCAAATGAATGTCTTTTGTGTGAATCGCTGGGCTTCGTAACGAGAGCCCAACGTCTTCGCGGACCGCTTAGGCGCCATGAATCATGATTGTTTTCAACGATTGGTCAAATTGCCTTTTTTGCGTGGGCCTGAAAGCAGGCAGTTGAGGACCCCATGTGCTACACGGAGTGAGGCCACTAACATTGGCCACTTTCGACTTCAGAGCACAACGGCAATGGCGGCCGAAAACAGTCCTTGCGACAGGGTGCTCAGACAAAAGTGAGCGCTGAGTCTTTTATATGAGTCACTGGGACTATTAGACAGATATTGTTGAATTATAAAAGGTTTTCAGTCAGGCAGGTATTAATATATAGGGGACAAACACATGACATAATTAAGCTTTTTGTAAATTTTATGCCAACTCTCATGACCGCTGGGTTTCAGCAAGCTGTCAGCTCTGGCCTTTAGGCCAGCCCTAGCCCAGAACCCTAGGCTGTGTGGGCTGAAACACAGCCTAGTCGCATTCCATAGTAATATTCTGGTCTGGAACAACCCCATTTCAGGGTTGTTTGACTTTGAAAAAGTGTAGCTCTGATTCTCCTTTGCTGAGGGAAAAGTTTTATAACAGAAACAAACCTTAATCCTGTTCTTATTACTTCCTGACAAGCAATGACTAATCACGTAAGTAACCTTTCTTGAAAGGCAAAAATAGTCCAGTCTGTCACCAGAAATTCACATGAAGACATGTGTTTTCACTGACCCAATGACTGGGTCCCTGAACAATGAACCAATTAGCATGGCTTATAATATCATGTGATGACCTTGCACATGTGCAGTGATCAACTTCCTGTAAAAAGAATGGTGGCATGTTGTTGTCCATTTTTATGCCAGTAGGCAATTATAGCTCCTTTTGAAGACTGTAACAACATTGGAAGAGTTCATATATCAGTAATTATATACAGAAAAGTCTTTTTACATTGTTGAAACTAATTATGAAAGCTATACTTAAACAATTCCATTTGTTATGTGAAGTTGATTTTTCACTATAGAATGCTACATGGCTATGATTCTTCAACCATAGCCGTGGATTCATGGCTATGCCGGCTCTGGTAATCCATAACCTTCATTTCATGCTGACTAGCGTCAGGTTTACTAGCGCACTTGCTTCGCGCATATTAAGTTGTGTCTAAGAGAAAACGATCTGCAGGCTTTCTAATCTAATCAGAGATTATGTAAGGTAATAGGCCTATATTGGCCTTCGATCTGGAATGTGATAGCATCAATAAGGTTAACGGAGCGAAGAAGGGAAGCTTAATAGGGACTTCCAGAGGCCTCCAAGAGGTTATATTTATTCTCACGGTACTAACGAAGAACCAAGGTAAACGGGTTATAGGGTGGGGAGGGCAAAGTGATACTCTTACCTCCCCCACTCCGACAGGGCGAGTGTCAGTGGATCATGCAGACAGGCACTGCAAGGCTATGAAGCTTACCGTAACGAACATGTTTGAGATGACAATGACCGTCCTGTAGTACAGAGCCGAACAAAAGCAGCAAGGTGTCTGCTCTTCTAAACCCGCCATCTTTGAATTATTCATGATTTTGAATGACAATTTATGTTATCCCGAATTATATGTATGTTGTCATGTCCAACCGAGATGAGATGTTTCGGTTGCTTGTTCCATTGGATTTCTGGTGCTTGGATCGGTTTCCCGCCAAAAGACGAACGAACGCTCGCTGGTCACGTGATTAAGTCGGTCGACCACAGCCATCTGTTTACCAGAATGTCCAGACACAATACTCATCCTACCGGTAAAGTCAATGCCCGGCGAGACAGAGCAAAACGAGTAGTTATCCTTGTACATTGGTGACAGTATTGCCAGTATATAGCTCACGTATAACTCAAATTTACAACTAAACTAATACTCACGAGTTCTTCTTGGGTAACCAAGGTGACGGGTGTTCGACCGTGTCGGTGAAAACCGTTCTGTCAGTACAGCTAGTATAGCTCACGTGTGTCTCGCACCCTGCATGGACCGACCAGATTCATCATTCAAACGTGATTATCCAGAGCCTCGTTCGCAAGCGACAGCTAGTCGACTATTTCTTGACCTAGATTTCGCCATTGCGCCTGCGCATTACAGCCTAATGCCGAACGCGGGATAGTCAAAAAGGGTTGACACCGTCTCATGGCGGAAATAACAACAATAACAAGCACCTTTAACCGCCGTGTGTCCTGACCCTCTTGTGCAAAATCCTGGATCATCACTGAATTGTATTACAGAGAACATTTTACCCTGTGTTCTTTGACATAAAGCCTCACTGTGTCGGCTTGGTGACCAGAGGAGTACCCCCCCCACCCCCCCAAAAAAAAATCTAAACAGTAAAGATAAGGGTACTGTAAACGTGCGTACAGTTAGTTCGATCATGTGAACATTTAGCGCGAAAACATGATAAATTGGCAAAATAAGCCATTACGTATGAACCATGCTATATTTTAATTCGTTTAAATGTATATAAACTTGCAAACGAAGGTACAGATCGAGTATACGCCACAAAGATGACGCGAACACCGCTAACTGCTCATTTCCCTCCGCCATCTTGGACGACAATCGACCAGAGGAACCGTAGGTGGCGGCATGGTTCGTTCCGGTCGACTAGATGGTCGGACTAGTCACCGTTCGGCAGCCAAATCGTCAACCATTAGTCGACTAGCGGTCGCTTGCGAACGAGGCCCAGTTCGCTTTTTTATCACGGTTGAGCAACTTGTGACGTCACTGCATTGTTCAAAATCGCTTTGATTCGTAAGTTGACGTGTGATGTGCAGAAGCAAATTGAGAAATTGAGCACCAAATGCTCCCCCCACCCCCCCAACCCCAATGCCCCAGACGTGCCCAGACAAAGCAGGGGTGTGTGATTGGCGGCTCCCATGATAGCGACAAGCCCGGTCCTAAGTTTCTCCAGTGTTTCCACTCAATAGTTAAAACTGCTCGTAGCCATTTCCAACACAATTCTTAACAAAATTACTGGGAGTATTCTCTGATCTCGGTAGTGCCTTAAGACAGTTTTCGAAACCAGACAAATAAGATTTGTAATGGTGTAATATTTTTGTCAATTATCCAGCTGGAAGAAGGAAAACAAGTAATATAAAACATTGTTAAAAGCTGATCATCCAGCAATTTTCATTACGCTTTTGTCTGTCGGCTATCCAATGTAAACTGAATATTTTGTCTGGCGCCTATCCACTGTAAAATGAATATTTTGTCTGGCGGCTATCCACTGTAAAGGGAATATTTTGTCGGGCGGCTATCCAATGTAATATGAATACTTTGTCTGGCGGCTATCCAATGTAAAGGAATATTTTGTCTGGCGGCTATCCATTGTAAACTGAATATTTTGTCTTGCGGCTTTCCAATGTAAAATGAATATTGTGTATGACGGCTATTCAATTTAAAATGAATATTGTGTATGACGGCTATCCAATGTAAAATGAATAATTTGTCTGGCGGCTATCCCATGTAGAATGAATATTTTGTCTGGCGGCTATCTAATGTAAAATGAATATTTTGTCTGGCGGCTATCCAATGTAAAATGAATATTTTGCCTGGCGGCTATCCAGTGCAAAACCAAATATTTCATTTACCGTCTACACAACGTGAAATGAAAAAGTGATCATGTCATTTGTACGCTGTCAAAGTTGCTTCCATCGGCCATCCAACGTCAAAAAAACATTATCTGTCGGATATCCAATGTAATTGTAAATGTGAATATGTCATCTAATGTAAAAATTAACATTTCAATTAACATCTCTCTTAGATTTAAAATGTCAAATGTAACATTTCATTTTTTAACCGTCGTCCAACTGAGAGCCTAAAGGCACGTGGATCGGTGATTTGACCTTCGCTGTGGCCATATCTGTGTGTTCTCAGGATAAAGATTCCACGTCTTTCTTCGCAAACAGTAGGGAGTGGCTCCGCTCTTCACTTACTGCTCCCATTGACGCGATATGACCACAAGTGGTTAAAGCGTCTTGAATATACAACCTCCCAATCATTTTGATCGACTATCCAATGTAAAATATTGAAGTAAATATTTCATCTAGCCGGTTAACCAATGTAAAATTGAATATTTCATCTATCGCTTAACCAATGTAAAGGCGAAACTTGCATCTTCGGCTATCTAATGTGCAATGTAAAAGCGATCATTTCTACTCTGTTGCAGTGTAAAAGTGAAAATGTCATCAATGGCTTGCTTGCTCTTTGGATCGCAAAGTTTAATCCGACAGCCCATTATCGGAATTGAATCCTTTCCGGTTTTTCAACGGAGTGCAATTCGCTTTGCCGAAATTCTTACCCCTAATTTCAGAATAGCTCACGTGTTTCACATCCGCTACAGTTAGTGCAATAGCTACACTAGAGGTGGAGTCAGATTTGCGCCCAATTTCGATATACATGTACAAGCAAGTTTGATTCTGTGTTGGAAAGAAAGCATTGCTTCCTTAGACCTGAAGCACCTTGTAGGACTTAGACCTGAAGCACCTTGTAGGACTTAGACCTGAAGCACCTTGTAGGACTTAGACCTGAAGCACCTTGTAGGACTTAGACCTGAAGCACCTTGTAGGACTTAGACCTGAAGCACCTTGTAGGACTTAGACCTGAAGCACCTTGTAGGACTTAGACCTGAAGCACCTTGTAGGACTTAGACCTGAAGCACCTTGTAGGACTTAGACCTGAAGCACCTTGTAGGACTTAGACCTGAAGCACCTTGTAGGACTTAGACCTGAAGCCCCTTGTAGGACTTAGACCTGAAGCACCTAGTAGGACTTAGACCTGAAGCACCTTGTAGGACTTAGACCTGAAGCACCTTGTAGGACTTAAGACCTGATGCCCCTTGTAGGACTTAGACCTGAAGCACCTTGTAGGACTTAGACCTGAAGCACCTTGTAGGACTTAGACCTGAAGCACCTTGTAGGACTTAAGACCTGATGCCCCTTGTAGGACTTAGACCTGAAGCACCTTGTAGGACTTAGACCTGAAGCACCTTGTAGGACTTAGACCTGAAGCCCCTTGTAGGACATAGACCTGAAGCACCTTGTAGGACTTAGACCTGAAACACCTTGTAGGACTTAGACCTGAAGCCCCTTGTAGGACTTAGACCTGAAGCACCTTGTAGGACTTAGACCTGAAGCACCTTGTAGGACTTAGACCTGAAGCACCTTGTAGGACTTAGACCTGAAGCACCTTGTAGGACTTAGACCTGAAGCACCTTGTAGGACTTAGACCTGAAGCACCTTGTAGGACTTAGACCTGAAGCACCTTGTAGGACTTAGACCTGAAGCACCTTGTAGGACTTAGACCTGAAGCACCTTGTAGGACTTAGACCTGAAGCACCTTGTAGGACTTAGACCTGAAGCACCTTGTAGGACTTAGACCTGAAGCACCTTGTAGGACTTAGACCTGACGCACCTTGTAGAATTTAGACTTTAAACACAAAACATAACTGGACCAAAATCAAAAGAGGAGACCCATAATTCATCTAGATTTCCTGTTTTATTCCTTCCGTCCATCTTCCATTCCATCATTAACAAGATGCATATTAATGATAGAACGCTACTCCATACATAATAACAACTGCATCGAAAATGAAATAGTCTAACATCGCAACAATAAAAAAACAGACCTGTTCGGTTGTTAGGTAGTGCACACATTGTAACCGCATATATGTGTATAACGTGCCATATAACAGAGACTGACTACCTCAACAACGCCTTCTCACACCTTATCATACAAACGGCAATATACGTTGTGATCTTAGAAGTACAAGTCTAAATATCTTATTTCTTATTTATACTTTTCTTCGCCGTCGTTTTTGTTTCGCGCCTAATAGTAACACTGACGACACATATCTCGTGATAGTATATAGCACACACAAACACGGTAACCGGCGTCTTGTCAATTTCCAAATGACCAGACATCGCGACGTGGCGGCTAGATAGACAATACATAGTGCTTCAGTGTTAAACAATGGGACTGTAATTATTATTATTATTTTGGCATCAAGTCGGGTGAATTCAATCCTTTATCATAAAAACCATTTGCATTTACATTATTTACATGCACCTAGGGCTTATCGGGCTTGCCTTCAGCTCACGGGCGATGGGACAACCATTAGTCAGGGAGACAACCCCAACAGTGCAAGTCCTCTATATATATGTAAGACCGGCCCCTTGCACAATGTAGAAGAATCCCACGTTTGCATCTAGTATCTTGAATCTTAGAATAATTATTAAAGACCATTCGACTGTATCCACTTGTCTGCCATCATCGTTTCGCCTTCATTAAGCGCAATTTGTTTATCATTCTAGAAAAAAATCAATCTAGCTGCAATGGTGCTTCCACAGGTTCACGGGACTTACGCTTCGATTCAAAGTTGTCGTTAGTTTTGATAATAACATTAATAAACAAAGCATATATATCTGAGCGGCGTGAGCTGAGAATAATCGCTTGAATATACACATAACTGCAGTTATTTCAACATACATAATCTAATTTATATACACATGATTCCTAAGAGAAACATACAAGAATATCTCTATGTATAATATTATATATTATTCACAATAGCGACCCAAATATTATACTACCTCCATTTGTTGTATATTGAAGAGGGAAAAAACATCTTTACCAACGATAACAAAACCCACCGAGGATAAAAAGGTCATGGCTAGAATAAAAACAGATCTATAATGGTACGGGTGTCTGACTAATACTACTTCACCGACAGCGCCGTCTGGCGACAAAGTGACCGTCTGGGACCAAATACTGAAACATCCGGGCACTGTGCGATCCCACTGGCAGTTGCACCGGATACTTAGAGCACATCGACGTTAAGTTACTTCCATTCATCTCCCACCGCTCAGCAATCGACTGATTTCTGTCGCTTCTCACGTCACACTTCCGCCTTCCACACGACATACATGAACGAGGCGTATTGGCCAATACCACATTGGTGGCATACGTCACCTGGTCTACCACATTAATATCGTTGCCCTTGTAGCTAATCCAATCATCATACAAAATACATAGACCGCAAAATGCCCTGTGCGACACCGCGGGTGAGACAGTACCACTGACCACGTGAGCTTAGTCTATCACTACATAGTGCTATCACAACCATAATGCCGCGGGCGCCGCATAATAACACGCAGCCTGCTAGTAGTCCAGCGACATTCCCAGGTCTTCTGAATAACTGGAGATTCCTCGAGCGACAGACACAGCTGCAATAATCCCCCTTTAATAACCAATCACGGAGCTGCATTTGCCATATCACCTGGCGATTACGTCATTGAATAGTGTTTTATCACCTGGCGATGACGTCATTGAATAGTGTTATATCACCTGGCGATGACGTCATTGAATAGTGTTTTATCACCTGGCGCTGACGTCATTAAATAGTGTTTTCCATGTTTATGGGACTAGTTTTCTGGCAGGCGCAAGGTAATCAATAAATACTGTTCTCTTGCAAGACTTATCCTGACACATCAACATATGTTTTGATAAATTAATTAAATGCTACGTTAACATTGAATATACATAATCATGACTATCACCCATATATATATATATAGATATATATATATATCAGAAGAGAACTGGGTGGCAATTGGGAACAGTGGCATGCTATTATGCGATATCAATAGTCACTGATGGGAAACGCTGCAAATATTACCACATCACTCCACAGGCGCCGTGAAAACGAGAAACACCGCTTTTCAAGTGGCCGCCAAAGACCCTCTACCACTCACGATGGGGCTACATATCAACCTGGGTGGGGTGGGGGTGGGGTGGTGGTCGGCCAGTGATCGATGAGTCGGGATAATTTCCACAAAAAGCCCCGACCTCCAGACAGAATATGATTTGCCCGATCGTGGCGAACAGTTAGTTCGGCAGACCGGAGTTTGGGTTTCGTGCGCATCCAACACGGTTTATCTCACCCGGACAACGATCTGTCAACCATACAAGGACTCCAAACCGAGGTAATTAAAATTTTAATTAGACCGTAAATACACGTTGTTTGATTGTGGTCGTTTTTTTGTTTGTCTTTTTTTGCTATTTTGCGTTACTTCCCGAGATGCACCGCGTCTCTAATTGAGGAGAAAGGACAGGGCGACGCCCAGGTTGGCCCTGTAGGGTCTTGCATGCCAACAGGTCGCTAATTGTAGACCATTGTAGCTCGGAGTCGTAATTCTGAACTTTGAACAATTGTACTAAGCATAACCAGCATATAAGTTTAAGATTTAAGTTGTAAACAAATCCAAGGGTGCCTATATATCATTGGTCCATCTTCCACGTCAGAGCCCACGAAATGGATATAGCCTACATGACGCATACTGACATCTTGGTTAGCCCTAACATGGAAGAGGGACAAGATCATCCATCCCGTGGTAGTCTATTCATGACCTATTATTCCTTTTAGAAGAGAACACCCATGTTAGCGTCCTTGAAATAGAAGATCAACCGAAAACAACGGTATTGCGTCAGTAGATATGTTGCATATGAGCGCACACACGAATGCTAAGTACAACACAAGGCATACCAAGCTCACCAAGATAACCAAGCTTTGACTAGATTGACAACGGTTTCAAGGTCACCAGAGGTCAGACAGGCACACTTTCGACTACATGCGAGCAACGCATAGCAATGAACAGAAACAAGAAAAAACGTACCACTGCGGTTCTAAGTATTGGTCGGAGATCTGTGCAGGAAATATTTCCCATTCACCGGAAGTCAGTGTGGATCGGATACTCGCCGTACAACTGTCTACCATGGAAAGCCCACTGCTATAGCTACCAATGGTGTGGCGTATGGCGAGGCGGCAATGGGAGGGGGTAGCAGGGGGGGGGGTGGGAAGAGAGGGGGAGGCACGGGGGCACCCCCCCCCCCCCCGCCCTCCACGCCGCCCGTCCACCACCCCGCTCGTAACTTCTGGGAAAGCTCACCAACCTTCGTCAGTTTTCGGAGACCCCGACTTCAAGCCCCCCCCCCCCACCCCACCCCCCCCCGGCAAAATCCTGGATCTGCCCCGGTTAAGTAACAATATTTAGAACACGAAGAATATACCGATCCACATCTCAACCTTTTCAGCCATTTTGACTCTCATACACATCATCGCTGTCAAGACGTGTGACCAGCGCCATGAAACCGCAGCACTCGCAATGTAACACAAACAATAATAAAATCAAGTCGCTGAGCATTTCAGTGTAACATAACACACACATTGGCAGTGTTGTAAGTTGGACAAGTTTCCGTGAATTATAACCGAAAAATGCTAGTTCTCCGGCGGGTTACGCTGGTTCCCTGGTGACCGCCACGATCAAAGGCTGATTGAACAATCATCGTTAGTTAGTAAAGTCCCTACTGGCGTGGTATGAGTTTGTGCTGTATGATAAGCGAACCAGGGCAACATCCAGGGCGCACGGAGCTTATCGCTCGCGTTCAAATTCTCCCCCCGAAGCACCTTCTTCTGCCATTAGGTTCTTATACTGGACGTATTTGTACAATGTCAATGGTGTACATGTTCCGTTCGCTGACACTGTGGACCTCAATACACCTGCGCCACACCTTACACTCGCGCTGGCGTTAAACCGGATACATCCACATCGCGTCAGACAAGACACTCAATCTGTTGCTGTGATTCTACCGAGTCTACCGCCAGAATAAAATACTATCTTTGACAAGTGCCATCAACACAGATAGTTGTCATTCACTCCTCGCGGGAAATCCTAACAACTAATCGCGGTTGAGAAAGTTGTATTTTTACTGACAAAAGAATCAGAGACTATCAATATTTTTGCCGGAGTGGCTCCCTACATTTTATCCGAGGGTGACACCCAAAATGTTATCTATGTCTTAGAAGTCCAGTCAGGTCTTTCGCGAACTTTAAACTAACACAACGACGGAAAGACAATCCCGACATGTTAAACCTCAACGACATTTCTGTCCCGTGTGTCTATAAACAGACCGAGATTCGGGGCAGAGCTCTGTCCGTTCGCTTTCTCATGACGTAATGGTTCAGTCTCTGTTATCCGTTTTCATAGATCCGCCAATGTTTCATCATTAACATGACCTAGTATCTCCGTCGCAAGTTAGCCCTCTTTGTGTTGTTAGTCCTCACAGACCCTCAGAGACAAATACCAGCTTGGACAGGACTCTGTAGCTCCATCCTCCGTGTCTTGTCACCAAGTCCCATTGTATGAGGACAGTCTGACCAGACACGTCTTATCCGCCTGATCCACTGAATCATGAATCGCCAAATACTCGCATGGTTAGATCTTGTCCATTGCGTTCAGAGCTCGCCTAGATACTACATTGCTGACTCATCCAATATAAACGGGTTTCACTGAATCCGCCAAACACTAGCGTGGTCTCCACCTTTTTCTTTACCATGCCAGATACTAGCGTGGTTGGATCATGTCTTCACCTTTCTTTGTACCACGGCAGATACTAGCGAGGTTGGATCAGGTCTTCACCTTTCTCTGTAGCACGGCAGATACTAGCGTGGTTGGATCATGTCTTCACCTTTCTCTGTACTAAGGCAGATCCTAGCATGGCAGGATCACGTCCTTGTGTCTGTGTTCACCACATCTCTCTGCTCCCTGGCGGCTACTAGCTCTGTGGGGTCTCATCATCCGTGTCTGTCGACAGCGCCGTCAGCGATCCCGCATCCGCCCCCTGGTGGAGACCAAGGCGATCCATGTTGCACAGCGGCATGGGGGACACCTCCCCGTCATCTGGCGCCCCGTCCCGCCCACCGCCACCGCCGCCGCCGTCACCGAGCACAAATCTCGCCAGCTCCCCGCCGCCGCCGCCGTCGCTGTCCGATAGACGGCGCTCCTCGTCCTCGTCGTCGTCGTCAGGGCAGCCGCCGGAGGGCGCCACTGTGGAGATGATGACCTTCCGGGCGTCCTGTCCCGAGAGTCCCATGGAAGCCGCGGCCTCCTGGATCTGCTTCATGTACTCCCGACACTCGGCGCGCGCTTGGCGAACCAGGTCCGCCTGACCCTTTAACACCCGGATGTTCCACGAGTAGTTCTCGTTGGCCTGCCGAGGGTACAATAGACGAGATTACTGCCGATATTACTGCGAGGATTGCAGCCGAGGGGAAGGTCGATTTTATGGCAGAGATTACAATAGAGCGTCAATTCGAGATTACTGCCTTGATCTCAACAACACAATTACAGCCGAGATTACTGACGAAAATACTGATGAAGTTCCTGACGAGATTACCACCGAGAGGAAAGCCAAAATTACTGTAGACATTACAGCCGAAAATAAGTTGCCGTAAAGGATGGAGAAAAAGTTTAGTTGAAAACGTCATAGGCTTGCATTTACATTGAGTTAACCTACAAAGATCAGATGAGATAGCCAGAGAAACGCTCCAACAAAGACGCTTCGAGCCATAATATGCGTTTAACTTAGTGGTTAAATTTGCGCTAAGCTGTCCTGAGACTGACCTTGTTGAGTTTCTTGCCCTTGAGTCCCTGTTGGACGGCGAGGTTCTGTAGGTCTTCGTGCCACTCCAAGCCGGCTTGCTGGGCATGCAGCAGCTGAAACAACACCACAACAGCTGTCATAACTCACAGAGCAGATGTAGTAACCTCACATAACAGATGTAGTAACCCCACAGAACAGATGTAGTAACCTCACAGAGCAGATGTAATAATCACACTTAGCAGATGTAGTTACCTCACAGAGCAGATTTAGTTACCTCATAGAGCAATAGTCTCACACGATAGTCGTAAGAACGTTACTAAGTTTGCTATACTGAGCGGCATAACAGGCATACACAGGCATACACAGGCATACACATAACAGGCATACACAGGCATACACATAACAGGCATACACAGGCATACACATAACAGGCATACACATAACAGGCATACACAGGCATACACAGGCATACACATAACAGGCATACACAGGCATACACATAACAGGCATACACAGGCATACACAGTCATACACATAACAGGCATACACAGGCATACACAGGCATACACATAACAGGCATACACAGGCATACACAGGCATACACATAACAGGCATACACAGGCATACACATCACAGGCATACACAGGCATACACATAACAGGCATACACAAGCATACACATAACAGGCATACACAGGCATACGCAGTTACCTTTTCGTGCACGTCTTCGGCTCTTTCGATCAAGGCTTTGCACTCGGACACAAGCTGTAAACAACACAAACAAAAAGGTGGATCAATGCTCCATATAGAGTATCGGCTATGTGGTTACATGCAGACAATGACACACGTTGGTGGCCTCATTGCAACAGCTCATCATATTCTTGCAGCCACTCAGTCTGCGTATGGGTACAAGTGTATTTCTACATTTAATGGCCATCTCTACACGGAGTTGAATGTGTTAGTTCACATCCTGTATTTGATAGCAGTGCCATATGTACAGCAATGTGATGCATTAGCTACAGCACCGTCGTTTACCCCAATGCTCGCAGTATGAGCCACATACGGCCCGCCCTTCCCACCACACATTTCCCCCGCGGAATAAGGCCAGTGCTGTACTCACATTTTCGAAGGCGACCAGCGCCTTTTTGAGTATTTCCGGTAACGTTCCCTGGGCTCCCAGAGACGGAAACTGAAAAGCGGACATCAGTGATTAAGCGTACACAAATTAGCAGAAAGGCGACAGGATACACTTGCGGTAAAACGTTGCAACCGCCATATTTTTGTTAGAGCCCCACGAAATCGAGTGAACGATAATATGTGAGTTATTTATTATTAAACTACGATTCGCGTTTACATGACTATCAATAACGCCCCCCCCCCCCCCTCCTGCTCACCCCATCTCTCCCACCAAACACAACACAGGGACCTACCCCCCTCCTCATCACACAAACACCATCCACCCATCTACACACCCCAACCCAAGCTACCCCCCCCCCCCACCAACCACCCATCTACCCACCCCAAAGCCACGATACCCCAGGCACTCACGTCGTTCTTGACGACGAGTCGCAGGGTGACGTTGTCGCAGGAGCTCTGTATGCGGGAGACGAGCATGCGAATGCACTGCTTGACGTTGGAGATGGGCGCCAGGCCGCAGTTCTCCTTGAAGGCCCCCAGGGCCAGCATGACGTTGTCTCGCAGGTCGTGGCCGTCCCGCAGCGGCTGGGTCGCCAGCTTGAAGGTCTCGTCGATGGCTTTGATCCCGAGAGACTTCATGCTCGTGTAGTCCCGGTTTTTCTTCTGGCGCCGGATCGACATCCCGCGTCGTCCCGCCTTCTGGAGGGCGACGAGATTGATACTTAACACATTAGGGGGGTTGGGGGCGCTTCACTATAACATAAGGTGGGGGGGGTGTCACTTCACTAAAACACCAGGCGGGGGGGGGGGGGGATGTAACTCCACGACACAAGGAGCTCCGGGGAGCAGGAAGCCGGGAGCGCGGTATACGTTCAAGCACGTCCTTGACCTTGATTCTCTTTGGATCCCCTTCCGGGGCAATCAATCCATGTTTAGGTAGCCGTTTATTTAGTCTATTTAGGTAAGACGCTTTGACCTCTGATGCTTATCGCGCCAATGGGGAGGGGTCAAGGTAAAGAGGAGGCATGTATCGGTGAGTAATCTCGTACTGTGTGCGATATGGCATGGGATCTTTACCAAGCACAGACATGCCTTTCCACCGGTTGAATTCAAACCAGGAGCCGGCCGCATGGGCTGATCTAGCAGAGCACACTAGGGTCACTCCAATACACAAGACCGGGAGCAGAAGTTACTCGGAGAGAGAACTAGCCGCCACTTCATTCACTCCCCAACGTTATCCAAACTTATGATTAAATCAATGGACAGGCATTTTGTACCACCTTCCCTTCTCTTACTGCGCCCAACAGACACGCAAGTATTCTGCCCCATCGAAGATAAGGATGTGGGATGGTCCAAAAAAGCAATGTACAATGTCCTCCTAGGACAAAGACTTTGGTTGACCCTTAGAGACAAACACATACTGCGTCCCATAGGGGACACGCTATAACCTACCCCGCCTCCTCGCTTGTTTGTAATAGCCACGTGGACGAATAACGTGCAGTTTCTGATGACGTCACCGGTGTTTGATTTTAATCTGATATGTCTGTACCCTGAAAGTGAACAAAAAGTCGTCGATTATTAGAGTGCATCAAGTATTTATTGGAATTTTTACATAGCAAATAGCAAGCTATTAGTATAATATTCACGGTGCATTCCGCAAAAATCATGTATAGGGCTGTACAGGCACTACGGGATTGTATAGAGACCCCACGAGACAGGGAAACTTATACTCTACGACAATGCCTAGCATCAACGGCCTGTACGTGCTGCCTACCTTCCGCCTTCAGGTTGTTTGCCTTCACTCGCGTCACACACAAAATCGGCTAAAGCTGTCCTTGGATGCACAACTAACCACTGAAGTTCTGTGCATGTCAGAATTATAATCATCCGAGTATATTTATGTAATATATGAGTGGTTGACAGTTGACAAACCAGAATGCGGTTGTCTCATGGGTGGCTGTTAGTGTCAGGCGATCTACTGTGCTGCGAGGGGTTTTCTATGTCGTATTACGTAATAATCACCATGAATCGTATGTCTGCGCGCGGTATCTATGGTTACGTAACAACGCTCCTTATATGGAATGACCAGGCAAAGACAATGGTTTGTCACAGAAATGTAAACATCGATGATTTGCCTCAAAATACAACGCTTTCAACAGTTTCATCGAATGAACCACATGCATTATGGGGAGATAAATGTTTTATCTTTAACTATATTATGATTTTATAATTAGGGATGCCTGGACCAAAGCAAACAAAAAATACATTTACACCCACTCGATTCCTAACGCAAAAACTACAATGAGTGCGCGTCACGCAGATGTAGCAAGGCACCAGCGTGATGCGCACTCGTTCTAAGAGTACATGTTCTTTTGTTGGTCCCCAAAAGACCTAAACCGAAAATAGAACCCGCGAGAACTGTACAGCCCTATTATCCCATCCGAGCGACTCACGTGTCTGCATGCAGTCGAAAGGGATCATGTATTATCCCATATCGTGACTCACCTGTCTGCATGCAGTCGAAAGGGATCATGTATTATCCCATATCGCGACTCACTTGTCTGCATGCATTAGAAAGGGATTATGTATTATCCCATATCGTGACTCACTTCTCTGCATGCCGTCGAAAGGGATGATGTATTATCCCATATCGCGACTCACCTGTCTGCATGCAGTCGAAAGGGATCATGTATTATCCCATATCGCGACTCTCCTGTCTGCATGCAGTCGAAAGGGATCATGTATTATCACATATCGCGACTCACCTGTCTGCATGCAGTCGAAAGGGATGATGTATTATCCCATATCGCGACTCACCTGTCTGCATGCAGTCGAAAGGGATCATGAATTATCCCATATCGCGAGTCACCTGTCTGCATGCAGTCGAAAGGGATCATAAATTATCCCATATCGCGACTCACCTGTCTGCATGCAGTCGAAAGGGATCATGTATTATCCCATATCGCGAGTCACCTGTCTGCATGCAGTCGAAAGGGATCATGAATTATCCCATATCGCGAGTCACCTGTCTGCATGCAGTCGAAAGGGATCATGAATTATCCCATATCGCGACTCACCTGTCTGCATGCAGTCGAAAGGGATCATGAATTATCCTATATCGCGACTCACCTGTCTGCATGCAGTCGAAAGGAATGATGCATTATCCCATATCGCGACTCACTTGTCTGCATGCAGTCGAAAGGGATCATGTATTATCCCATATCGCGACTCACCTGTCTGCATGCAGTCGAAAGGGATCAGGTATTATCCCATATCGCGACTCACCTGTCTGCATGCAGTCGAAAGGGATCATGTATTATCCCATATCGCGAGTCACCTGTCTGCATGCAGTCGAAAGGGATGATGTATTATCCCATATCGCGACTCACCTGTCTGCATGCAGTCGAAAGGGATCATATATTATCCCATATCGCGACTCACCTGTCTGCATGCAGTCGAAAGGGATGATGTATTATCCCATATCGCGACTCACCTGTCTGCATGCAGTCGAAAGGGATCATATATTATCCCATATCGCGACTCACCTGTCTGCATGCAGTCGAAAGGGATCGTGTATTGTCCGATGAATTCGTCCCCTATGAAGTCGTCATCCAGGACTGTGAACCGCACCAGCGCCAGCTCAGGCAGGTTGATTTGGAATTCAAAGCTCTCGTCGAAGATCGGGTTGTAACCTGTGGAAATACGAATAACGTGAACAGGGGTATGAGACACTTGCTCGTGCACGCCTCGAAATGGCATCTCAGGCCTGTGTGAGGTGTCTAGAGTCATCTAGTTACGGCGATTGACAATTTCAAAAATGAGGTCCATCCTCCATGTTGGAGCCCACGAAATTGATTATTGTATTAAATGGTAGGCATGAGTCGTGAGCTACGCTGAAGAAATGGGAGAACGACCAATAATGGCCTTTGTCGACAGTTAGAAGCTTTACACAATCGTTTACAATATCTCACGTATGACTCAGGCCTACAATTATAACACTATTTCGTGGGCTCTAGCATGTAAGGGCACGGGGGAGGGGGGGGGGGCTGCACTGTATTGGTCTTCATCTTGGGGGGAGGGGTGGAGGGGGTGGATGGGTGAAGGGGCTGGAGGGGAAGATGGAGGCCGGAGGGGTGGAGGGGGGGGGGGGGCACTGACCGTTGTGCTGCCATGTCTTGGTTCTTTCCTCGGGGGGAGGGGGGGGGGTGAAGCGGGAGAGGGCGTGGAGGGGGGGGGGGGCGAGGGCACTGACCGTTGTGCTGCACTGTCTTGGTCCTCTCCTCGGCACAGTCGGCTGGGATGCCGAATATCTCCACGGCGACGTACGGGTCGATGGTGTCCCCTTTGGCGCCCGACCCCTTCGGCTTGGGCAGCTGCTGGCCGCTGATCACCTGCAACCAATCCAGAGGTCACGTGACAACTCACAACTCAGCGACATTAAAGGGACAGCAGCGCAAAGCGTTGGGCCATTTTTGTGCACATGAAAGCTAAATTGGGGCAGGAAACCACAGGATCGCGCCACTTGTCACGTTCCGAAAACGGAGTCGTTATGTACGCCCCTGGTTGTTATAACGTAACCAAGATGACGTCATGTTCGGGAGCGCGTTATGATAAACAATATTGATATGACGTCTTAAATAACGACGTCATTTTCGGACCGTAACAAATGGTGACGATGATGACATAGGGTTGGGATAAACCTAGCCCTGAAGAACCCAGGCCTCGCTACCGCTCGGCCAGGGTCCTGAAGTGCAGCCTGCAAATCCTCAGCGATTTGAAACCCCTCCACTTTAATCTGACTAGTGTCACCTTGTGGGTGAATACCACGTCCAATCCTTATTATATTTGAATTCTACATACCTTAAACTATCTATTTACGTATAGTTTGTTTCTTTAAAGAACTGTTGATGTCCACAATACCGGCGATATTCCGCATTTCATTCGTGACACGCGCGCAGCCATTCGAAGTGACAAGCGGCAACTTTGTCAACAGATGGCGCTATAGGGCGGAAGCGGCTAATTCCCCGGTTTTACCGGTTTACCTCGTACAATTTTGCTAGGCGTTTGCGCTCGATCCAAGACGTGGTCATGCATCTCCACAATAAAAAAATGGGTGTCTTCAGGATGTGGAAATCGCGATATAACGAAGACACAAAGATCGCACAGTATAATGCAAGGCTTCATTCAATCTTAGTGTCATCATTATGTCGCGATTTCCACATCCAGAAGACACTCATTTTCTTATTGTGGAGATGCATGACCACGTCTTGGATCGAGCGCGAACGCCTAGCAAAATTGTACGAGGTAAACCGGTAAAACCGGGGAATTTGCCGCTTCCGCCCTGTAGCGCCATCTGCTGACAAAGTTGCCGCTTGTCACTTCGAATGGCTGCGCGCATTTTACGAATGAAATGCGGAATATCGCCGGTATTGTGGACATCAACAGTTCTTCAAAGAAACAAACTATACGTAAATAGAGAGTTTAAAGTATGTAGAATTCAAATATAATGAGGATTGGACGTGGTATTCACCCCAAAGTGACACTAGTCAGATTAAAGTGGAGGGGTTTCAAATCGCTGAGGATTTGCAGGCTGCACTTCAGGACCCTGGCCGAGCGGTAGCGAGGCCTGGGTTCTTCAGGGCTAGGATAAACCATGCCCCAGATGCCCGTACCAGGGCGCGAACCCACAACATGTTGATCTGCAGCTCAACCTGCTTACCAACTGGGGTAGGTTAGAAAGGCTTCCGGACAGGGTTAAAAGGCGCGGATAAATACCGATGTCATAGATATCATTACAAATAACATCTCACCGATTATACTATACACTAACGCATAGGCTAGCAGGTCTGCCGATTGATACTCTTACATCGACTGGTGCACGTGTTATAATGTAACCAATACTGCAAAAATGCACATAATAATACATATGCATATGATTGGTCAGAGACAAATATGGAATGCCCTTTACGTTCGTAACTTTGACCTTCAACTTAACATCCGTGAATTCATCAACCCAAATATTTAAATTAATCAGCTGATTCGTGGCCCGACAAGAACCCCAGGCCCGTGACCTGTGTTTGACCTTGACTGACCTTGACGTGCAGGACCTGCGGTGAAACGCCGGGGATGACGTCCTTGGTGTTGGCGCTGAAGAAGGCTATCTTGTCCCTCATGATGGCCGGCTTGGCCACGTATCCGCAGCCCCCGTTCTGAAGGAAGCGGCCGTCTTGAAGGTCCATCATCAGCCCGGGGGTCTGATAGTTCAGGGCAACTGGTGGGGGGTCGGGGGCGGGGAGACACAAAGGCATCAATCAGTAAAAGCATGGAAACCATTCCGTAGACGAAAACGAGTTTCATTTTGCACCTTTAAAAATGTTGATTAGTGATTCGTTTTTCTCTGTTACAAATTGTTTGGCATAACACACGAACCATACCAACTCCGTTAAATAGTAATAAACATGATAACACGACACATTTAACGATGCACCAAATAAAACATTAACTGAATTCCTTTCATCTATGACGACACTTTCGGGTTACGAACAATTTAGTCCTTTATATTCTGAAAGAATTGTATGTAGTTGGGCGACAAATCAACCCTGTATACCCCCATCACCCCAAGGGCTTAAATTACCATGTACAGACTTACTTTTTTGTTGTAACTTTTGCCTTAACTCACATTTGATCCCCCCCCCCTTCCCCCGCCCGCGGATATAACCCAGCTATTTGCGGAAAAAACAAAGAAAAGGTAGTTTGATACCTAGTTGGCAGCCGCAGTTCCACAGGTCCTGGGGGTTGTAGTTACTGGAGTCCACTCGCATTCCGTTGGGGTAAACTCGCGATAAGAACCTTTTGTTGTGGTTGACAAACTCCTCTGGACAGCCGTTGGCCAGCTTCATGGCCCCAGACTCGCTAAATGAACACAATTCATTGCACTTGCCTGCAACAAACAAGAATATCAGATTAACCGAAGGGTCAGTAAATACAGCTATTGCGTTATTCGTCTTCTAACATCGATAACTTCAAGATATACATGAGGCACCAAGCCACTGGATGCAGAAGGCAACAACAAACGTGTTCGATTGTGACTGGTTCGCTCATTGGGTAGCACAGATGGGATTGGTTCGCTTATTGGGTAGCACGGATGTGATTGGTTCCCTCTTTGGGTAGCACGGATGTGATTGGTTCGTTCGCAGGATAGCACGGTTATGATTGGTTCGTTCACAGGATAGCACGGATGTGATGGGTTCGTTCACAGGATAGCACGGTTGTGATTAGTTCGCTCATTGGGTCTCACACTTGAGATTGGTTCGCTCATTATTGCTATTACAATTATTCGCTACTGCAATTACAAACCCTATTGTAAAAACAGTTTGGTCCACTCACCCTGTTGTAACGACACCTGAAAGTCTTGGAAGCGAACTGACTTGCAAACGCTGACAAGATCAGACAACTCTTTGGCCATTTTGCGTTTCTTCACTGACCCCTCCTGCAACAAAAAACATACTAACAATGAGTGTATAATAAATACAGTTAAAGCAAAAAGTATCGATGTTAGGTCACGGCGAGCGCTACTCATTACAATGAATAGAATTATATTTTGAAAGAATGAGCGCTTGAAATGTATCACACGTCCAATACACTGGAGACCCACACGTCGTGGCTACATATAAACAACACACACTCATACTCATAGTTATCTGGCTGATACAGAAAATATTTATTTATTGTCTCTATAATCTATCTATATAGATACCATCTAATATAATCGTGAAGCCCACCTTACTGAATCATTCTCAAGGTCCTAATTGATATAAAACAAAAATGGATGTATGTTGTGCATTCACGCACTACTGTAATCTAGTACTTAGTGAATTAAGAAACAGTTAGATTAGTTCTGTGGCACAAATGATGAAGTCATGAAGACTCGATCGACATCACGGATAGTGAGACACAGAACTGTACCGTTCGGTCAAGCACACATCCCCGCAGAGGCTGGATACAGCGAACAGAACCAAAGGTCCATATTTTTAAATAGCAGTATCATCATTACTGCTTGGTTGGAACCCAGGGAAGCGTTAATGGGTAAACAGTTCTCCTCCCATCGGACAAGGACGTGGAGACCATGGGTTACGACAGTGTGTGACATCACGTCGGCATGGCAACCACAGCCACGTCAGTCAAACCGCCTTGTCACGTGTTCGGTGACACCAAACGCTATATGGAGTGAGGCGATTTATGGATAGCGTAAGTTCATAACATTCAAAGCACGCACCCACACAAACAAAAAGCAACAAGCAGTGACAAGAGTGTCAGTAGTAAATTATCAACCGAAAAAAACACACAGCTTCCAATATTTGCGTTTAATTAGGACAATCGATCAAACTTTCATTCCCACTGCGTTCATCAAATCAATATTTTTGTTCAGACGCATAAAAGGAAAACAACCCGCAACTACGGACGCTACCAACGCAAAAAAATTAGTCTTAAATCGTATATTGCGTTATGATTTTTTTTCGGTTCGGCCGGCGATAGCAGGACGCGGCGTCCAGGGAGTCGCCGATGTGAGTAGAAACCGACATGAGTTGTCTGGTCTTTAGCGTACGTCTGCCTGACCGCAGACAAACAGACGCCGCCATGAGCAGGGACACAAAGCCGCGGGGAACGGCCACGTTCCATTCCTAGTACCCCAGGGATCAGCAAGAATGGGAGGCGGATATAAAACTAAATAGCAGGACTAGCGTTTGTAGATTCAAATGATAATAGTATTGTACTTTGTTACCCCTCCAACAGACCGCTAAACTATAGTCTCCAAGATAAAATTCCGATAAAATCCTGTTACACAGACAAAGCGACATAAGAGACACACAAAACACTTCTACATACACGTTTTAATGAGTGGGAGGGGGGGGGGGGTAAAAACTGGGTCACGTGTCATTTTTATTACTGTGGAGGGTGCTTATAAAGCTCTCGGAAGAGACCTCTTTGTCTTATCACACAATAATTATTATGCAGAGATTCCGATGATGTCTCCACATATGTTTAATCTTCTGTAGAAGAATGATCGAGGTGTATGTAACAAGCACGAAATGTAAACAGGTATCTACATACTGAAAGGATTTTTAAAACCATTCCATACACTGTCGTTTGCACATCTATGTATGCATCTATTCCGGCCCAATTTTGGTTTATTTTTTTTTTATTTTTGAAAAATTATTTCACGCCCCATTCACGCCCACTTCGACCGTCTATTATGGTAAGGAGAATGCCCATGTAACAGTACATTCTTGAAAAAGAATGTACGAGGCGCAATCCGACTACATATCTTTTCAATAATGAACTGCGAAATGTACGGTCGCTGACCCTCACCTGGGGCCGTATTCATAATCGCCACTTAGGCTACGCCACTAGACTTATATTGAAATTTGAATTTGAATTCGTGGGATTCACGAGAAAGAAACATGATTTCTAGTGTGATTATAGGATATAAGGAAATGTCGGTATGTATTTTGCATATGAATTACATATGATCTCAAATTCAGTTTTTAAAGTGGATTTTGTTATTTATTCTTGTTTTGATGAGAAATTTGTATCTGTTTTTGCCGGGGCTTTCCATCGGGCGTCAAGCTTCCAGCTCATCATCCATTGTGGTTGTGACGTGTTTCGGACAAGCTCACTTATTGCTCATGATTGGCATTGACTGCGATTGTCGATTTCGTAACAGAAGAACAATTGTTCAACAGAAACATTGTGTGGTCTCCTTGAGTCAGTCGCTAATTAATCAGCTCGTTAAAACAGTACATTCGTGAAAATTAATGTACAGTTTAGACAATAGAATGACGTCATAGCAGTACTTTAAGAGGAGACAATGAGGCTATCGATGCAGGTCCACCAACTTGAGGCAAAGAATCTCTTTGAATGTCTTGTCTCAAACTTAGGTGATTTCCCATATATCGACACTCACCCGTTTGTTGTTTTTCTTGGATCGCTCTGTTTCTGCCCCTTCGTCTTCGTCTGTCACGTAACCCTCTTCAGACTCCGAATTGGATATTTTCTTACACTGAAAGTGTAGATAGTTCTTTCATATCTTCGCATGCCTCTAGTATATTAATAGTGGTATAATAAAATCCAGCTCTTGATTAGGATATCTCCACCAAGGGGTCAACAGTAGTAATTCTGCGGTAACAGAAGCTTACGCCGAGCATCTCTCATTATCGCCCACCGTGACTAGTTAATTATCATTTATTATCACCCAAAATGTTGTGCTTCGAGCTTACTCCTTGGTAATTTACAGAGGTCATCGAGTACTCCCCAGTTATCGCCCACGTTGATTAAGACACCATTTTTCCATGACCCTTAATTATCACTCGGCTAGATAGTGTTCATGTTGATGGAGTACATACCCGGGCCTTAGCATAAAAACTATGAGGACGTTCAATTGTTATCGCCCACCTTGACTAGGAATCTCCACTTCATGGTTTCGGGCGAGGGCAGCCTCTGCTGTTCTTCTTCCAAAGGCGTCGTGTACAGCCGCTCGCCAAACGTGTTGCGCATCACCTGGGCCATGACCTGCTGCTGGCGGATGCTGCAGTGGTTTTCTATGGACAGTATCACAGGGTATCTGAAACCAAGGAGGTAAGGGGTCAGCAGTGGTTCTCTATGGACAGTATCACAGGGTATCTGAAACCAAAGGTGAGGGGTCAGCAGTGGTTCTCTATGGACAGTATCACAGGGTATCTGAAACCAAAGGTAAGAGGTCAGCAGTGGTTCTCTATGGACAGTATCACAGGGTATCTGAAACCAAAGGTGAGGGGTCAGCAGTGGTTCTCTATGGACAGTATCACAGGGTATCTGAAACCAAAGGTGAGGGGTCAGCAGTGGTTCTCTATGGACAGTATCACAGGGTATCTGAAACCAAAGGTGAGGGGTCAGCAGTGGTTCTGTATGGACAGTATCACAGGGTATCTGAAACCAAAGGTGAGGGGTCAGCAGTGGTTCTCTATGGACAGTATCACAGGCTATCTGAAACCAAATGTGAGGGATCAGCAGTAGTTCTCTATGGACAGTATCACAGAGTATCTGTAACCAAAGGTAAGAGGTCAGCAGTGGTTCTCTATGGACAGTATCACAGGGAATCTGAAACCAAAGGTGAGGGGTCAGCAGTGGTTCTCTATGGACAGTATCACAGGGTATCTGAAACCAAGGAGGTAAGGGGTCAGCAGTGGTTCTCTATGGACAGTATCACAGGGTATCTGAAACCAAGGAGGTGAGGGGTCAGCAGTGGTTCTCTATGGACAGTATCACAGGGTATCTGAAACCAAAGGTGAGGGGTCAGCAGTGTTTATCTATGGACAGTATCACAGGGTATCTGAAACCAAAGGTAAGGGTTCAGCAGTGGTTCTCTATGAACAGTATCACAGGGTATCTGAAACCAAGGAGGTAAGGGGTCAGCAGTGGCTCTATATGGACAGTATCACAGGGTATCTGAAACCAAAGGTAAGGGGTCAGCAGTGGTTCTCTATGGACAGTATCACAGGGTATCTGAAACCAAAGGTAAGGGGTCAGCAGTGGTTCTCTATGGACAGTATCACAAGGTATCTGAAACCAAAGATAAGAGGTCAGCAGTGGTTCTCTATGGACAGTATCACAGGGTATCTGAAACCAAAGGTAAGGGGTCAGCAGTGGTTCTCTTTGGACAGAATCACAGGGTATCTGAAACCAAGGAGGTAAGGGGTCAGCAGTGGTTCTCTATGGACAGTATCACAGGGTATCTGAAACCAAAGAGGTAAGGGGTCAGCAGTGGCTCTCTATGGACAGTATCACAGGGTATCTGAAACCAAAAGGTGAGGGGTCAGCAGTGGTTCTCTATGGACAGTATCACAGGGTATCTGAAACCAAAGGTAAGAGGTCAGCAGTGGTTCTCTATGGACAGTATCACAGGGTATCTGAAACCAAGGAGGTGAGGGGTCAGCAGTGGTTCTCTATGGACAGTATCACAGGGTATCTGAAACCAAAGTTGATGGATCAGCAGTGGTTCTCCATGGACAGTATCACAGGGTATCTGAAACCAAAGGTAAGAGGTCAGCAGTGGTTCTCTATGGACAGTATCACAGGGTATCTGAAACCAAAGGTAATGGGTCAGCAGTGGTTCTCTATGGACAGAATCACAGGGTATCTGAAACCAAAGGTGAGGGGTCAGCAGTGGTTCTCTATGGACAGTATCACAGGGTATCTGAAACCAAAGGTGAGGGGTCAGCAGTGGTTCTGTATGGACAGTATCACAGGGTATCTGAAACCAAAGGTGAGGGGTCAGCAGTGGTTCTCTATGGACAGTATCACAGGCTATCTGAAACCAAATGTGAGGGATCAGCAGTGGTTCTCTATGGACAGTATCACAGAGTATCTGTAACCAAAGGTAAGAGGTCAGCAGTGGTTCTCTATGGACAGTATCACAGGGAATCTGAAACCAAAGGTGAGGGGTCAGCAGTGGTTCTCTATGGACAGTATCACAGGGTATCTGAAACCAAGGAGGTAAGGGGTCAGCAGTGGTTCTCTATGGACAGTATCACAGGGTATCTGAAACCAAGGAGGTGAGGGGTCAGCAGTGGTTCTCTATGGACAGTATCACAGGGTATCTGAAACCAAAGGTGAGGGATCAGCAGTGTTTATCTATGGACAGTATCACAGGGTATCTGAAACCAAAGGTAAGGGTTCAGCAGTGGTTCTCTATGAACAGTATCACAGGGTATCTGAAACCAAGGAGGTAAGGGGTCAGCAGTGGCTCTATATGGACAGTATCACAGGGTATCTGACACCAAAGGTAAGGGGTCAGCAGTGGTTCTCTATGGACAGTATCACAGGGTATCTGAAACCAAAGGTAAGGGGTCAGCAGTGGTTCTCTATGGACAGTATCACAAGGTATCTGAAACCAAAGATAAGAGGTCAGCAGTGGTTCTCTATGGACAGTATCACAGGGTATCTGAAACCAAAGGTAAGGGGTCAGCAGTGGTTCTCTATGGACAGTATCACAGGGTATCTGAAACCAAGGAGGTAAGGGGTCAGCAGTGGCTCTCTATGGACAGTATCACAGGGTATCTGAAACCAAAGAGGTAAGAGGTCAGCAGTGGTTCTCTATGGACAGTATCACAGGGTATCTGAAACCAAAGGTAAGGGGTCAGCAGTGGTTCTCTATGGACAGTATCACAAGGTATCTGAAACCAAAGATAAGAGGTCAGCAGTGGTTCTCTATGGACAGTATCACAGGGTATCTGAAACCAAAGGTAAGGGGTCAGCAGTGGTTCTCTATGGACAGAATCACAGGGTATCTGAAACCAAGGAGGTAAGGGGTCAGCAGTGGTTCTCTATGGACAGTATCACAGGGTATCTGAAACCAAGGAGGTAAGAGGTCAGCAGTGGTTCTCTATGGACAGTATCACAGGGTATCTGAAACCAAAGGTAAGGGGTCAGCAGTGGTTCTCTATGGACAGAATCACAGGGTATCTGAAACCAAGGAGGTAAGGGGTCAGCAGTGGTTCTCTATGGACAGTATCACAGGGTATCTGAAACCAAGGAGGTAAGGGGTCAGCAGTGGTTCTCTATGGACAGTATCACAGGGTATCTGAAACCAAAAGGTGAGGGGTCAGCAGTGGTTCTCTATGGACAGTATCACAGGGTATCTGAAACCAAAGGTAAGAGGTCAGCAGTGGTTCTCTATGGACAGTATCACAGGGTATCTGAAACCAAGGAGGTGAGGGGTCAGCAGTGGTTCTCTATGGACAGTATCACAGGGTATCTGAAACCAAAGTTGATGGATCAGCAGTGGTTCTCCATGGACAGTATCACAGGGTATCTGAAACCAAAGGTAAGAGGTCAGCAGTGGTTCTCTATGGACAGTATCACAGGGTATCTGAAACCAAAGGTAATGGGTCAGCAGTGGTTCTCTATGGACAGAATCACAGGGTATCTGAAACCAAAGGTGAGGGGTCAGCAGTGGTTCTCTATGGACAGTATCACAGGGTATCTGAAACCAAAGGTGAGGGGTCAGCAGTGGTTCTGTATGGACAGTATCACAGGGTATCTGAAACCAAAGGTGAGGGGTCAGCAGTGGTTCTCTATGGACAGTATCACAGGCTATCTGAAACCAAATGTGAGGGATCAGCAGTGGTTCTCTATGGACAGTATCACAGAGTATCTGTAACCAAAGGTAAGAGGTCAGCAGTGGTTCTCTATGGACAGTATCACAGGGAATCTGAAACCAAAGGTGAGGGGTCAGCAGTGGTTCTCTATGGACAGTATCACAGGGTATCTGAAACCAAGGAGGTAAGGGGTCAGCAGTGGTTCTCTATGGACAGTATCACAGGGTATCTGAAACCAAGGAGGTGAGGGGTCAGCAGTGGTTCTCTATGGACAGTATCACAGGGTATCTGAAACCAAAGGTGAGGGATCAGCAGTGTTTATCTATGGACAGTATCACAGGGTATCTGAAACCAAAGGTAAGGGTTCAGCAGTGGTTCTCTATGAACAGTATCACAGGGTATCTGAAACCAAGGAGGTAAGGGGTCAGCAGTGGCTCTATATGGACAGTATCACAGGGTATCTGACACCAAAGGTAAGGGGTCAGCAGTGGTTCTCTATGGACAGTATCACAGGGTATCTGAAACCAAAGGTAAGGGGTCAGCAGTGGTTCTCTATGGACAGTATCACAAGGTATCTGAAACCAAAGATAAGAGGTCAGCAGTGGTTCTCTATGGACAGTATCACAGGGTATCTGAAACCAAAGGTAAGGGGTCAGCAGTGGTTCTCTATGGACAGTATCACAGGGTATCTGAAACCAAGGAGGTAAGGGGTCAGCAGTGGCTCTCTATGGACAGTATCACAGGGTATCTGAAACCAAAGAGGTAAGGGGTCAGCAGTGGTTCTCTATGGACAGTATCACAGGGTATCTGAAACCAAAGGTAAGGGGTCAGCAGTGGTTCTCTATGGACAGTATCACAAGGTATCTGAAACCAAAGATAAGAGGTCAGCAGTGGTTCTCTATGGACAGTATCACAGGGTATCTGAAACCAAAGGTAAGGGGTCAGCAGTGGTTCTCTATGGACAGAATCACAGGGTATCTGAAACCAAGGAGGTAAGGGGTCAGCAGTGGTTCTCTATGGACAGTATCACAGGGTATCTGAAACCAAGGAGGTAAGAGGTCAGCAGTGGTTCTCTATGGACAGTATCACAGGGTATCTGAAACCAAAGGTAAGGGGTCAGCAGTGGTTCTCTATGGACAGAATCACAGGGTATCTGAAACCAAGGAGGTAAGGGGTCAGCAGTGGTTCTCTATGGACAGTATCACAGGGTATCTGAAACCAAGGAGGTAAGGGGTCAGCAGTGGTTCTCTATGGACAGTATCACAGGGTATCTGAAACCAAAAGGTGAGGGATCAGCAGTGGTTCTCTATGGACAGTATCACAGGGTATCTGAAACCAAAGGTAAGAGGTCAGCAGTGGTTCTCTATGGACAGTATCACAGGGTATCTGAAACCAAAGGTAATGGGTCAGCAGTGGTTCTCTATGGACAGAATCACAGGGTATCTGAAACCAAAGGTGAGGGGTCAGCAGTGGTTATCTATGGACAGTATCACAGGGTATCTGAAACCAAAGGTAAGGGGTCGGCAGTGGTTTTCTATGGACAGTATCACAAGGTATCTGAAACCAAAGGTAAGAGGTCAGCAGTGGTTCTCTATGGACAGTATCACAGGGTATCTGAAACCAAAGGTAAGGGTTCAGCAGTGGTTCTCTATGGACAGTATCACAGGGTATCTGAAACCAAGGAGGTAAGGGGTCAGCAGTAGTTCACTATGGACAGTATCACCGGGTATCTGAAACCGGGGAGGTAACGGGTCAGCAGGGGTTCTCTATGGGCAGTATCACAGGGTATCACAGAAGCACCCCCATGCCTCCTTCTCTCCTGCACGCCCCCCCCCCCTCCCTTTTTCCCGCGCCTCCGCAGGAGACAACAAACCTTTATATATATAGCTTCATCTGACATCGATTCCATGGTAGTTTCGGACAAGAACATCCACCCACACCCAGACACACACCTTCCATGGGCGCTTCTTCCTTCAGAGCTTTGTAATAACGTCGAATATTCACTGTAGACCAACATGTAGAAAAACATAAACACTAATCCCGCCCCACCCCCCACCCTTCAGCGCTAACGCCTTCTCTTCATCATCTCTTTCCGCGGAAACACGGTCGCCAGAGCCACGAATAAAAACTTGGCCATTCCATTACGAGAGCGTATCATGTCGTTCACTTCAATAAATAATAGATGAAGACAGCTCCGTTAGTCAAACAATCTTGGGAAGAGCCACGGTCTGCCACCGGCCTGGCTCTCCCCGCCCCCCGCCCGCCCACCGCACAGCCACGGACGACACGGTAAAGCTATTACAGGCCGGCGGCCCAAATATAGCTTACCGCCGACCACGTAATATCTAAATGGCGGACGGTTCATTAAGGCTAATAGCAAGGCGCGGCACGGAGACAGCACCGGAGTCACGAGAGCAAACCCGAGGGGAGGGGGGCAGCCCCGCAACCGAGACAGCCTGATTCACTTAACCCGTGAACATTTAGGTTGGGGATTATGACTAACAGTGCACTCCTTGCGGTGATGGAATCCGCCAGTAGCTCATGGAGGACAGGGGGGCGGGGGGGTTATGTAACTCTACCCTCCCCCCCCCACCTGCCACCTGGTCCAAAACAGCGTCGTGCTGTGTGCACGGTGTAGTGTCTCTCACCTGCCCCCCCCCCCCCGCTAAGCAGACCACACCGTCCAAGGACACGTCCTGGTTGTGTGACGGTGGGACCCCTCACCCCCCCCCCCGCCATCCCGTTAAGGGACCATCCCGTCAATGGGAACAGTGGGGGTATCTATCGCCCCCCACCCTCCACTTAACGGACCAATTCCGTTTTTCTTGGCAATGGCTGTCATGGAAAAACATGGTCCGATTTTAATCACAGTGTCATAAAATAATACAATTATCATTATTTTTCCAGGTGTTCGGTTGCATTAGTTTATCGCTAAAATATAAGGATACAACCCGTACATAAAAGACTTCAAGGCGTTAAGGCCAAAGTGACACATGACACGTTAAGGCCCAAGTGACACATGGGACGCTAAGGCCCAAGTGACGCATGAGACGTTAAGGCCCAAGTGACGTATGAGACGCTAAAGCCCAAGTGACACATGAGATGTTTAGGCCCAAGTGACGCATGAGAGGCTCAGACCCAAGTGACACATGAGACACTGAGGCCCAAGTGACACATGAGACGCTGAGGCCCAAGTGGCAATGAGACTCTAAGGCCCAAGTGACACATGAGACGTTAAGGCCCAAGTGACACATGAGACCCTGACATACGTGTAGTTGGCGTGTAACTTACTCTGAGGCCACAAATCCATATTCGTTGATGGCTTCAATCACAGATTTGAATGAGATTTTTGAGGTCAGGGTGTGGCCGTGGTAGATGATGGGTTCGTCCCCCGGGCCGTCCCAGCAATCCACTGTAAGGATAAAACACGGACCCTTTCAAAGCAACCAAATACAAGCAACAAAACAACACAACATCCATCAAACTTTTGATGAGTAAAAAATCGGTTCATACATACATAATTCGACAAAAAACAATATTGAAGACATGAAGCTAATAAAAAAAAAAAGAGTGGACAAGAATGCCAAAAAATCAGTCAATGTTATGTCATTCCATGTTAATTACATTATTGACCTAAATTCAGTCAATGATCCAAAGATAAGCATGGTTCCTTCAACATGACACATCATATAGTCGTCATACATACGTTAATGGTATTGTTTGGGCATACGCTAAGCTTTGATTTGGGTACATGATTGCATGCCGCGTATAAGTTCAAAGTACACAACAAATATAGACAATGTATGCGGAGCTGTAGTGTGGCGGTGGGGGGGTCGTGTTCCTAGATCGCGAAGAACACATTTCTTTATTCCCATGTCACGACGAATTAAAAGAACTCACAGCATACAAAGAAAAGGCGGATACACGATACTAAATTGACGATTTCCCCATTCCCGGTTATTTAATAGTAAAACTCCCAGTTCACGCTTAACGAAAGTTCTTGATCACGGCGGTCGGCTAATACCCCATTTCCAGTTCAAGAAAGAATTGTTTTCCTCATTCCCAGTTCATGGTGCCATGAAAAGCCCATTCCCGATGAACGAAAATACCCCTTGCCCCCCCCCACCCCCCCCACCCCTACCGTCTATACTTAGCACCATGGCGGTGAGTCAAATGGTTCCATACAAGAATCCAACAAAAACAGAGACTGGCGAAGTACTCACGTTCCACACACCGACATCCTTTCTTCAGTGCCCGGACATACCCCTCCGTGCTTGACGGCCCCTTCAGCTGATCTTCCAGCAAGTACCTGAAACAGATGGTCGGCGGCTATCATTCCCTGAGACACTCATTCTACCGGGCCTCGAGATGGGCAAGTGGGGCGCTGCACGAACAATGCACTATGGATCCAAGGCTAAGCATCCAAGCGTATATATGTAAGCCTGAATATGTGAGATCAAAACAGCACTCAAGCGGCAGTAATATATATTATGTTTGTAAAAAAAAACACATATGCAAAGCATGGTCTTTATGCTCAGTCAAGCGCTGTCAGGTTAGTCACGACTTCCGGTCGATGCGTCGCGACATTCTTGTAGATTGTTCATTGCACATTCCCAGTTAACCGCCAAGGTCAAACGCTTTGACCCAGAGGCGTGCGCGTGTCAAATTGCGCGTATGGTCAAATTGGGTTCTTGGTTTTATTTCATTGTTTTATATATATTTCTATTATTTTGGTCTGAGGAGAGGGGGGGGGGGTATCCTTCAGCAGACAGCCACTGCTATCCTATGTAGGGGCAGATTAACCGGTCCTTGGTTCGCTCGTTGTCACCTGCATCTCGGACAAGTCGGCTCAACCAACCCTGTCATGTCGGGAACTTTCACAAACTCAGATCAACAAATCTTGGCTTCCAACCATCGTACTTGCATCTGGGACAAGTTTTAATCTAAGTCCATTTCCTTGTCAAAATTATTGAAGTCAGAAGCGAAATAAGTCACTGAACCTAAGTTGAAACCTAGAGGGCACCAACGTTTACCTTCGTAACCGCCGTAACCGCCGTAACCGCCATAACCGCAGTAACCGCGGTAACCGCCGTAACCGCCGTAACCGCCGTGTACTGACGGGCGCAGTACTGATTATGACCACCGGAGGCGAGCGCTCGTGTTAGAAGGCGCCGGAAATATCATATCGTGTTTGCCAGTTCACCTCTTTCATCAAACGCGCTGTGTAATGGATATTTCGCTCACCGTTCTATACAGATACATGTCAGATGTCTACGTGTGTCATTTTCTGTGTCTTAACGCACCTGTCTTCAAAGGAGATTGCTCCCCGTGAGAGTAATGGCCCCCTATCGAGTGTTCTTCCTCAATCGACCGAAGTCTTAATCGCCTTTTGTTCCGATAAGTACACTCTCGACCACGAGGTTATACACGTACAGGTCAATGAAAAACACAACAGCAGAACAAACTAATACCTCCTCAATATCCTACCCCCAATTATTTGTTTCTGTAGTGATATACAGCACCAAACATACATCACTTCTTTCACACACTTTGTCCAAGGTGGGTATCCTTGTAAAGCTGGCAAAACCCCAAAAAACAATCCATCCTCATGTTTTAGGCTGTGACGTCATAGACTAGTCGATCGATATCGTGCACTTACAGGGGGTTGCCATGGTGCCCTAGTGCCACGTGCCATGGTGCCCTAGTGCCACGTGCCATGGTGCCCTAGTGCCACGTGCCCTAGTGCCACGGTGCCCTAGTGCCACGTGCCATGGTGCCCTAGTGCCACGTGCCATGGTGCCCTAGTGCCACGTGCCATGGTGCCCTAGTGCCACGTGCCATGGTGCCCTAGTGCCACGTGCCATGGTGCCCTAGTGCCACGGTGCCCTAGTGCCATGGTGCCCTAGTGCCACGGTGCCCTAGTGCCACGTGCCATGGTGCCCTAGTGCCACGTGCCATGGTGCCCTAGTGCCACGGTGCTCTAGTGCCACGTGCCATGGTGCCCTAGTGCCACGGTGCCCTAGTGCCACGTGCCATGGTGCCCTAGTGCCACGTGCCATGGTTCCCTAGTGCCACGTGGTGCTAAGGGATTGGACTCTCATAGACATAGGGTATATCATCCCGGTCCATAGATTACACGAAGTGCTACACAAGCAAGGTGTCGACTTCTTCTCTACTCACGGGGGCAATAGGCCTACAGCCTGCCTGCAATAGGCCTACAGCCTGCCTGCAATAGGCCTACAGCCTGCCTGCAATAGGCCTACAGCCTGCCTGCAATAGGCCTACAGCCTGCCTGCAATAGGCCTACAGCCTGCCTGCAATAGGCCAACAGCCTGCCTGCAATAAGCCTACAGCCTGCCTGCAATAGGCCTACAGCCTGCCTGCAATAGGCCTTCAGCCTGCAATAGGCCTACATCCTGCCTGCAATAGGCCTACAGCCTGCCTGCAATAGGCCTACAGCATGCAATAGGCCTACAGCATGCAATAGGCCTACAGTCTGCCTGCAATAGGCCTACAACCTACAATAGGCCTACAGCCTGAAATAGGCTTACAGCCTGCCTGAAATAGGCCTTCAGCCTACAATAGGCCTACAGGCTGCAATAGGCATACAGCCTGCCTGCAATAGGTCTACAGCCTGAAATAGGCATACAGCCTACAATAGGCTTACAGTCTACAATAGGCCTACAGCCTACAATAGGCCTACAGCCTGCCTGCAATAGGCCTGCAGCCTGCAATAGGCCTACAGCCAGCAATAGGCCTACAACCTGCAATAGGCCTACAGCCTGCCTGCAATAGGCCTACAGCCTACAGTAGGCCTACAACCTGCAAAAGGCTTACAGCCTGCCTGCAATAGGCCTACATGCTGCCTGCAATAGGCCTACAGCCTGCAATAGGTCTACAGTCTGCAATAGGCCTACAGCTAGCAATAGGCCTACAGCCTGCAATAGGCCTACAGCCTGCCTGCAATAGGCCTACAGCCTACAGTAGGCCTACAACCTACAGTAGGCCTACAACCTGCAATAGGCTTACAGTCTGCCTGCAATAGGCCTACAGCCTGCAATAGGTCTACAGCCAGCAATAGGCCTACAGCCTGCAATAGGCCTACAGCCTGCCTGCAATAGGCCTACAGCCTACAGTAGGCCTACAACCTGCAAAAGGCTTACAGCCTGCCTGCAATAGGCCTACATGCTGCCTGCAATAGGCCTACAGCCTGCAATAGGTCTACAGTCTGCAATAGGCCTACAGCTAGCAATAGGCCTACAGCCTGCAATAGGCCTACAGCCTGCCTGCAATAGGCCTACAGCCTACAGTAGGCCTACAACCTACAGTAGGCCTACAACCTGCAATAGGCTTACAGTCTGCCTGCAATAGGCCTACAGCCTGCAATAGGTCTACAGTCTGCAATAGACCTATAACCTGCAATAGACCTACAGCCTCCCTGTAGTAGGTCTACAGCCTGCAATAGGCCTACAGCCTGCCCGCAATAGGCCTACAACCTCTCTGCAGTAGGTCTACAGTCTGCAATAGGCCTATAACCTGCAATAGGCCTATAACCTGCAATAGACCTACAGTCTCCCTGCAGTAGGTCTACAGCCTGCAATAGGCCTACAGCCTGCCTGCAATAGGCCTACAGCCTCCCTGCAGTAGGTCTACAGCCTGCAATAGGCCTACATGCTGCCTGCAATAGGCCTACAGCCTGCAATAGGTCTACAGTCTGCAATAGGCCTACAGCTAGCAATAGGCCTACAGCCTGCAATAGGCCTACAGCCTGCCTGCAATAGGCCTACAGCCTACAGTAGGCCTACAACCTACAGTAGGCCTACAACCTGCAATAGGCTTACAGTCTGCCTGCAATAGGCCTACAGCCTGCAATAGGTCTACAGTCTGCAATAGACCTATAACCTGCAATAGACCTACAGCCTCCCTGTAGTAGGTCTACAGCCTGCAATAGGCCTACAGCCTGCCCGCAATAGGCCTACAACCTCTCTGCAGTAGGTCTACAGTCTGCAATAGGCCTATAACCTGCAATAGGCCTATAACCTGCAATAGACCTACAGTCTCCCTGCAGTAGGTCTACAGCCTGCAATAGGCCTACAGCCTGCCTGCAATAGGCCTACAGCCTCCCTGCAGTAGGTCTACAGCCTGCAATAGGCCTACAGCCTGCCTGCAATAGGCCTACAGCCTACAATAGGCCAACAACCTGCAATAGGCCTTCAACCTGCAATAGGCCTTCAGCCTGCCTGCAATAGGCCTACAGCCTACCTACAATATGCCTCCAGCCTGCATTATGCCTACATCCTGCAATAGGCCTACAGCCTGCCTACAATATGCCTCCAGCCTGCATTATGCCTACATCCTGCAATAGGCCTACAGCCTGCAATAGGCATACAGCCTGCAATAGGCCTACAGCTTCCAGAGTGGATGAGAGGTTGATTTGATTTGATTAGGGCTTAACGGCACTTTCAGCCTGTAAGGCTATATCGTGCCATATTGGTTCAGTTCATTCTACATAACTCAAGAGTCAATACTAAAACGCTGAAAATCACTACATGTGAGATTGAAGATAAAACAATTTCAAAAACGATAAAAGGTCAAGTAGATATGAATAAAACCATAAATGCATTCAATGTTGAAATGGTCAATAGATTAATACAACCCTGAGGATATCAAGTAATGTGATTGAGCAGATTGTTTTAAAACCATGCAAGAGAAGAATGGTGAAATGATAAAGTCAATAAATTGTCAGAATTTAAAACCATGAATGTTGGTATCGAAGGTGGTATTTACAACCAAGATTTCGTGATTAATAATTTACATTTGACTACATTTGACTAGATTTGATGATGCGCAGTATTAAACAGTTGTCTTAAATTTGTTCTTCGGTAATAATTATCCCTACTTTGTTGGCAGTCAAGGCATCTCAACAGAATGTGCTCCAGTCAGGGGTTCCTGGGGTCAGGGAACACATTCCGGAGGCAGTTCTCCTTTGAGGAGATAGCAATGGGTAAGGTACGTATGTCCAATTCTGAGTCTCCGAATGACAACGTCCCTCAGCCTACCGCGGATTCTTGGCCGTTTGGGATGAGAGGCTGAAGGCTGTTGACCTTTCTTGAAGTAGGCTCGGATGAGGAAGGAGAATAAGTGGCTAATGTGAGGACCCCAGAGGGGCTTTTTCGACACGGCGACACGGCGATTTTTAAAATCGACAACGCGACATTGGGGTTGTCTTAGAATCGACATGCGATACGGACCTTTTCTTAAAATCGACACGCGACATGGATCTTTTCTTAAAATCGACACGCGGCATGGACCTTTTTCTTAAAATCGACACGCGACATTGCTACTCTCCCGCAGGGGCCCTAATGTGGTGTGTTGTACGATAGAGAAATATGCAACAGCGTCAACAAGGTGGTCATCAATAGATGGCAAAGATTGCCAATATGTCAAGCCAGGCATTACATTTTTACATGAATCTGGAAATGTGTCATAACCAAGAACGAATGCCGTCAAGCAATATTGTCAATACGTCATTTAAAGGAAATGATGTATTCAACACACGACGCAATATAATCTATATAGTCACGCAACGGGGAGAATGTGGTATGTCACGCAGTACAACAGATGAAATCAGTACGTGACGCAAAGGCCAAGTGCGGTCAGTTTGTCACGCAATACAAGGAATGTTATCCAGAAAAAAAGAATGTAGTAATTATGTTGCGCAAGGGAAGAATGTTGTCAATAGACAATGATATAAATGTGGACGTCAGGACGTCACGTAATGGAAGGATGTTGTCAATAGACAATGATATAAATGTGGACGTCAGGACGTCACGTAATGGAAGGATGTTGTCAATAGACAATGATATAAATGTGGACGTCAAGACGTCACGCAATGGAAGGATGTTGTCAATAGACAATGAAATACCTGTGGGCGTCAAGACGTCAGGCAATGGAAGGATGCTGTCAATATACAATGATATAAATGTGGGCGTCAAGACGTCAGGCAATGGAAGGATGTTGTCAATAGACAATGATATAAATGTGGACGTCAAGACGTCACGCAATGGAAGGATGTTGTCAATATACAATGATATAAATGTGGGCGTCAAGACGTCAGGCAATGGAATGATGTTGTCAATAGACAATGATATAAGTGTGGACGTCAAGACGTCACGTAATGGAAGGATGTTGTCAATAGACAATGATATAAATGTGGACGTCAAGACGTCACGTAATGGAAGGATGTTGTCAATATACAATGATATAAATGTGGGCGTCAAGACGTCAGGCAATGGAAGGATGTTGTCAATATACAATGATATAAATGCGGACGTCAAGACGTCAGGCAATGGAAGGATGTTGTCAATAGACAATGATATAAATGTGGACGTCAAGACGTCACGTAATGGAAGGATGTTGTCAATAGACAATGATATAAATGTGGGCGTCAAGACGTCACGTAATGGAAGGATGTTGTCAATAGACAATGATATAAATGTGGGCGTCAAGACGTCACGTAATGGAAGGATGTTGTCAATAGACAATGATATAAATGTGGGCGTTAAGACGTCAGGCAGGATGTTGCCACCTTTAGTGAAGCTCGCCGCCCGTTCTCGCGTCCGGTATAAGAGGGGTAACTCGCGTGTCTTTTAAGCGTTCCTCTCTTCGCTCACTTAAGGCTCCCTTTAATAATGAACCAATAGAGACAGCATGAGGGGCGGGGCAGGGGAGGGAGGGGGCGGGTGGCGGTGTATGTTTTACATTCCCTCTTGAATTATACAAGGCGGCAACGAGGTTATCTATTACAGGGTACATCTGACGCGGACCAACGCCTGGCCACGGCAGGCAGCGGGCACTTTATTCACTCCGACTGGCCGAGTGGTCGCCACCCACACCAGCTGATCTCAGGCAGGCAGGCGAGCCGAGGGGTGGAAGGGTGGGCCGAGGGGGGTGGGTGGAAGGGTGGTCCGCTCATGGCCGAGGGGGGTGGGTGGAAGAGTGGTCCGCTCATGAGCGAGGGTGGAAGGGTGGTCCGCTCATGAGCGAGGGTGGAAGGACGGAAGGGTGGTCCGCTCACCTGGGTGGTCGGTAAAGTACACATATGTGTGTGTGTGAGTGGTATATGGGGCATTGATATAAATGTTTAACGTCTGGAGGGAGGCAAAATAAAAATGGAATGGGTGACTTTTATGGCGAGCTATGTTCCCGAGAAGTCTAAACTTACTCCCCATTGCGACCAACGTGATGGCAGGTGATGGCAGGTGATGGCGGTGATGGGAGGTGATGGCGGTGATGGGAGGTGATGGCGGTGATGGGAGGTGATGGCGGTGGTGGGGAGGTAATGGCGGTGATGGCGGTGATGGGAGGTGATGGCGGTGATGGGAGGTGATGGCAGTGATGGCGGTGGTGGGGAGGTGATGGCGGTGGTGGGGAGGTGATGGCGGTGATGGGAGGGGATGGCGGTGATGGCGGTGATGGGAGGTGATGGCGGTGATGGGGAGGTGATGGCGGTGATGGCGGTCATGGGAGGTGATGAGAGGGGATGGCGGTGATGGCGGTGATGGGAGGTGATGGCGGTGATGGGAGGTGGTGGCGGTGATGGGGAGGTGATGGCGGTGATGGCGGTGATGGGAGGTGATGGGAGGGGATGGCGGTGATGGGGAGGTGATGGCGGTGATGGGAGGTGATGGGAGGGGATGGCGGTGATGGGAGTGAATGGCGGGGATGGGAGGTGATGGCGGTGAAGGAAGGGGATGGCGGTGATGGCGGTGATGGGAGGGGATGGCGGTGATGGCGGTGATGGCGGTGATGGGAGGTGATGGGAGGGGATGGCGGTGATGGGAGTGAATGGCGGGGATGGGAGGTGATGGCGGTGAAGGAAGGGGATGGCGGTGATGGCGGTGATGGGAGGGGATGGCGGTGATGGCGGTGATGGCGGTGATGGGAGGTGATGGGAGGGGATGGCGGTGATGGGAGTGAATGGCGGGGATGGGAGGTGATGGCGGTGAAGGAAGGGGATGGCGGTGATGGCGGTGATGGGAGGGGATGGCGGTCATGGGAGGGGATGGTCGGTAAAGTACACATATGTGTGTGTGTGAGTGGTATATTGGGCATTGATATAAATGTTTAACGTCTGAAGGGAGGCAAAATAAAAATGGAATGGGTGACTTTTATGGCGAGCTATGTTCCCGAGAAGTCTAAACTTACTTCCCATTGCGACCGACGTGATAGCGGTGATGGCAGGTGATGGGAGGTGATGGCGGTGATGGCGGTGATGGGAGGGGATGGCG
This sequence comes from Arenicola marina, assembly GCA_964019135.1. Taxonomy (NCBI): domain Eukaryota; kingdom Metazoa; phylum Annelida; class Polychaeta; family Arenicolidae; genus Arenicola; species Arenicola marina. The sequence continues at coordinate 35,135,445 of OZ025261.1, forward strand.
GTGATGGCGGTGATGGGAGGGGATGGCGGTGATGGGGAGGTGATGGCGGTGATGGGAGGTGATGGGAGGGGATGGCGGTGATGGGAGTGAATGGCGGGGATGGGAGGTGATGGCGGTGAAGGAAGGGGATGGCGGTGATGGCGGTGATGGGAGGGGATGGCGGTGATGGCGGTGATGGCGGTGATGGGAGGTGATGGGAGGGGATGGCGGTGATGGGAGTGAATGGCGGGGATGGGAGGTGATGGCGGTGAAGGAAGGGGATGGCGGTGATGGCGGTGATGGGAGGGGATGGCGGTCATGGGAGGGGATGGTCGGTAAAGTACACATATGTGTGTGTGTGAGTGGTATATGGGGCATTGATATAAATGTTTAACGTCTGGAGGGAGGCAAAATAAAAATGGAATGGGTGACTTTTATGGCGAGCTATGTTCCCGAGAAGTCTAAACTTACTCCCCATTGCGACCAACGTGATGGCAGGTGATGGCAGGTGATGGCGGTGATGGGAGGTGATGGCGGTGATGGCGGTGATGGCAGGTGATGGGAGGTGATGGCGGTGATGGGAGGTGATGGCGGTGGTGGGGAGGTGATGGCGGTGATGGCAGGTGATGGCGGTGATGGGAGGTGATGGCAGTGATGGGAGGTGATGGCGGTGATGGCAGTGATGGCGGTGATGGCGGTGGTGGGGAGGTGATGGCGGTGATGGGAGATGATGGCGGTGATGGCGGTGGTGGGGAGGTGATGGCGGTGGTGTGGAGGTGATGGCGGTGATGGGAGGTGATGGCGGTGATGGGGAGGTGATGGCGGTCATGGGGGGTGATGGGAGGGGATGGCGGTGATGGCGGTGATGGGAGGTGATGGCGGTGATGGCGGTTATGGGAGGTATGGCGGTGATGGGGAGGTGATGGCGGTGATGGGAGGTGATGGGAGGGGATGGCGGTGATGGGAGTGGATGGCGGTGATGGGAGGTGATGGCGGTGATGGGAGGGGATGGCGGTCATGGGAGGTGATGGCAAGTGATGGCGGTGATGGCGGTGGTGGGGAGGTGATGGCGGTGATGGCAGGTGATGGCGGTGATGGCAGGTGATGGCGGTGATGGCAGGTGATGGCAGGTGATGACGGTGATGGCGGTGGTGGGGAGGTGATGGCGGTGATGGCAGATGATGGCGGTGATGGCAGTGGTGGCGGTGATGGGAGGTGATGGGAGGGGGTGGCGGTGATGGCGGTGGTGGGGAGGTGATGGCTGTGATGGGAGGTGATGGTTGTGATGGGAGGTGATGGCGGTGATGAGAGGGGATGGCGGTGATGGGAGGTGATGGCGGTGATGGCGGTGATGGGAGGTGATGGCGGTGATGGGAGGGGATGGCGGTGATGGCAGGTGATGGCGGTGATGGCGGTGATGGGAGGATGGCGGTGATGGGAGGGGATGGCGGTGATGGGAGGAGATGGCAGTGATGGGAGGTGATGGCGGTGATGGCAGGTGATGGCGGTGATGGGAGGTGATGGCAGTGATGGGAAGTGATGGCGGTGATGGGAGGTGATGGCGGTGATGGGAGGGGATGGCGGTGATGGCAGGTGATGGCGGTGATGGCGGTGATGGGAGGATGGCGGTGATGGGAGGGGATGGCGGTGATGGGAGGAGATGGCGGTGATGGGAGGTGATGGCGGTGATGGCGGTGATGGGAGGTGACGGCGGTGATGGGAGGGAATGGCGGTGATGGGAGGGGATGGCGGTGATGGGAGGTGATGGCGGTGATGGCGGTGATGGGAGGTGACGGCGGTGATGGGAGGGGATGGCGGTGATGGGAGGTGATGGCGGTGATGGGAGGAGATGGCGGTGATGGGAGAGGATGGCGGTGATGGAAGGTGATGGCGGTGATGGGAGGGGATGGCGGTGATGGAAGGGTATGGCGGTGATGGGAGGTGATGGCGGAGATGGGAGGTGATGGCGGTGATGGCGGTGATGGGGAGGTGATGGCGGTGATGGGAGGTGATGGGAGGTGATGGCGGTGATGGGAGGGGATGGCGGTGATGGAAGGTGATGGCGGTGATGGCGGTGATGGAAGGTGATGGCGGTGATGGGAGGGGATGGCGGTGATGGAAGGGTATGGCGGTGATGGGAGGTGATGGCGGAGATGGGAGGTGATGGCGGTGATGGGAGAGGATGGCGGTGATGGGAGGTGATGGCGGAGATGGCGGTGATGGGGAGGTGATGGCGGTGATGGGAGGGGATGGCGGTGATGGGAGGGGATGGCGGTGATGGAAGGTGATGGCGGTGATGGGAGGGGATGGCGGTGATGGAAGGGTATGGCGGTGATGGGAGGTGATGGCGGAGATGGGAGGTGATGGCGGTGATGGGAGAGGATGGCGGTGATGGGAGGTGATGGCGGAGATGGCGGTGATGGGGAGGTGATGGCGGTGATGGGAGAGGATGGCGGTGATGGCAGGTGATGACGGTGTTGGCGGTGATGGGGAGGTGATGGCGGAGATGGCGGTGATGGGAGGTGATGGCGGTGATGGGAGGTGATGGCCGTGATGGCGGGAACCATGCAACGAAAACTTGAAGGGCTGGCCTAGCAGAGCACACTCGACATTAGCGAGATGTGACGTGCTACCCACTAGCTCAAGGGGTGCCCCCATGGCACGCGAGTAAACCTAAAGGCTAAACCATTATGTTCCTGGTCGAACAATCTTATCTGACATAAGCTGTTCGCCGTGTGTGTATGGCATGAAGACATCCTAGGACCAGATCAGCTGTCCGCCGTGTGTGTATGGCATGAAGACATCCTATGACCAGATCAGCCGTCCGCCGTGTGTGTATGGCGTGAAGACATCCTAGGACCAGATCAGCTGTCCGCCGTGTGTGTATGGCGTGAAGACATCCTAGGACCAGATCAGCTGTCCGCCGTGTGTGTATGGCATGAACACATCCTAGGACCAGATCAGCTGTCCGCCGTGTGTGTATGGCATGAACACATCCTAGGACCAGATCAGCCGTCCGCCGTGTGTGTATGGCGTGAAGACATCCTAGGACCAGATCAGCTGTCCGCCGTGCGTGTATGGCATGAAGACATCCTAGGACCAGATCAGCTGTCCGCCGTGTGTGTATGGCGTGAAGACGTCCTGGGACCAGATCAGCTGTCCGCCGTGTGTGTATGGCGTGAAGACGTCCTGGGACCAGATCAGCTGTCCGCCGTGTGTGTATGGCATGAAGACACCCTAGGACCAGATCAGCTGTCCGCCGTGTGTGTATGGCATGAAGACATCCTAGGACCAGATCAGCTGTCCGCCGTGTGTGTATGGCGTGAAGACGTCCTGGGACCAGATCAGCTGTCCGCCGTGTGTGTATGGCGTGAAGACGTCCTGGGACCAGATCAGCTGTCCGCCGTGTGTGTATGGCATGAAGACACCCTAGGACCAGATCAGCTGTCCGCCGTGTGTGTATGGCGTGAAGACGTCCTGGGACCAGATCAGCTGTCCGCCGTGTGTGTATGGCATGAAGACACCCTAGGACCAGATCAGCTGTCCGCCGTGTGTGTATGGCGTGAAGACGTCCTGGGACCAGATCAGCTGTCCGCCGTGTGTGTATGGCGTGAAGACGTCCTGGGACCAGATCAGCTGTCCGCCGTGTGTGTATGGCATGAAGACACCCTAGGACCAGATCAGCTGTCCGCCGTGTGTGTATGGCGTGAAGACGTCCTGGGACCAGATCAGCTGTCCGCCGTGTGTGTATGGCATGAAGACATCCTAGGACCAGATCAGCTGTCCGCCGTGTGTGTATGGCGTGAAGACGTCCTGGGACCAGATCAGCTGTCCGCCGTGTGTGTATGGCATGAAGACACCCTAGGACCAGATCAGCTGTCCGCCGTGTGTGTATGGCATGAAGACACCCTAGGACCAGATCTGCCGCCTTTGATGGTTTCATTTTCCCATTGATGCTCTTCCAGGTTAATTAATTCACGCCGATTGCAAACAAATATATTTATTGCTTGGCCTAACTGGCGAGGCGGTTGAGAAGGATGGCGAACTGTTGGCGGGGCAGCCACGGCAGAGCAGGGAGGGAGGTAACCAGGGCGACGAACGGGTAATCTGGTTACAAGGACAAAGTCCCCCAATAATAGTCAGCAATCCTTGGCTAATGGCGGGGGGGGGGGTGTAAGGGCGTCCCCAGCTGGCCCTCGCGTATATCACCCACACGTTGTCATGGTATCATATCGAAGAGTTCCATCCACAGATACACACAGTGTGACGGGTGGGGCATAGGGGGTGCGGCCATGGGGTGGGGCCCATCGGGTGGGGCCGGGGGGTGGGGTCCAGATGGTGGGGCCCAGGGGGTGGGGCTTATGGGGTGGGGCTCATGAGTGGGGCCCAGGGGGTGGGGCTTATGGGGTGGGGTTCATGGGGTGGGGCCCAGAGGGTGGGGCCCAGAGGGTGAGGCCAGGGGGCCAGTGCCCAGATGGTAGGGCCCGGGGGTGGGCCCCAGGGGTTGGGGCCCAGGGGGTGGGACCCAGGGGGTGGGGCACAGGGGCTGGGGCCCATGGGGGTGGGACTCAGGGGGTGGGGCCCATGGGGGTGGGCCCGGGCGCGGGGCCTGCCTGATCATCCCTCGAGCTCACGTATAGACCATGACACCTGCCCGCTGTACACACATTCACGACACTCGTTGTCGTCATTGGCAGGGGAACCTCACCTCTCTGGTCAAATGGAGGTAACACTCAGCCTCGGATCAATAGGTCCCCTGGGTCATAACCCGGTCTGGGCCATCTACCCTGCGGTATGTTTAATCAGGAATCAGTCATCGTCCCACGAAGTTCATTGGTCCATGTGTGCAAAAAAATGGGTCAAAAATAGCAATCAGTTCCTTTCATTTCGTTGTCATCATTGAAGGCAATGCCTAAGCGACTCCACACAATGTCTGGGTGGCGGCTTCACACGATGACTGGTAGGGCCCCAGACACGGCGGGGAAGGGCGGCAGCGGCCTTGCAGGTACCCTACCCCCCCCCACCCTCCACACAATTATCTTGGTGGCGGCCTAGCACGTTGACTGGTAGGGCCCCAGACCCGGGTGGGGTACCTGCAAGGCCGCCGCCGCCCCCCCCCCAGTACCCTTGGGCCGGGTCACACTAGGGAGCGACTGACACCTGCGCCTGGTGGTGTACATACAGACCCATTGATATAACATACCACCACCGAGCGATATGGAAGTGTCGGGGTGGGAAGCTATGGTGGTGTACATACAGACCCATTGATATAACATACCACCACCGAGCGATATGGATGTGTCGGGGTGGGAAGCTATGGTGGTGTACATACAGACCCATTGATATAACATACCACCACCGAGCGATATGGAAGTGTCGGGGTGGGAAGCTATGGTGGTGTACATACAGACCCATTGATATAACATACCACCACCGAGCGATATGGAAGTGTCGGGGTGGGAAGCTATGGTGGTGTACATACAGACCCATTGATATAACATACCACCACCGAGCGATATGGAAGTGTCGGGGTGGGAAGCTATGGTGGTGTACATACAGACCCATTGATATAACATACCACCACCGAGCGATATGGAAGTGTCGGGGTGGGAAGCTATGGTGGTGTACATACAGACCCATTGATATAACATACCACCACCGAGTGATATGGAAGTGTCGGGGTGGGAAGCTATGGTGGTGTACATACAGACCCATTGATATAACATACCACCACCGAGCGATATGGAAGTGTCGGGGTGGGAAGCTATGGTGGTGTACATACAGACCCATTGATATAACATACCACCACCGAGCGATATGGAAGTGTCGGGGTGGGAAGCTATGGTGGTGTACATACAGACCCATTGATATAACATACCACCACCGAGCGATATGGAAGTGTCGGGGTGGGAAGCTATGGTGGTGTACATACAGACCCATTGATATAACATACCACCACCGAGCGATATGGAAGTGTCGGGGTGGGAAGCTATGGTGGTGTACATACAGACCCATTGATATAACATACCACCACCGAGTGATATGGAAGTGTCGGGGTCGGAAGCTATGGTGGTGTACATACAGACCCATTGATATAACATACCACCACCGAGCGATATGGAAGTGTCGGGGTGGGAAGCTATGGTGGTGTACATACAGACCCATTGATATAACATACCACCACCGAGCGATATGGAAGTGTCGGGGTGGGAAGCTATGGTGGTGTACATACAGACCCATTGATATAACATACCACCACCGAGCGATATGGAAGTGTCGGGGTGGGAAGCTATGGTGGTGTACATACAGACCCATTGATATAACATACCACCACCGAGCGATATGGAAGTGTCGGGGTGGGAAGCTATGGTGGTGTACATACAGACCCATTGATATAACATACCACCACCGAGTGATATGGAAGTGTCGGGGTCGGAAGCTATGGTGGTGTACATACAGACCCATTGATATAACATACCACCACCGAGCGATATGGAAGTGTCGGGGTGGGAAGCTATGGTGGTGTACATACAGACCCATTGATATAACATACCACCACCGAGCGATATGGAAGGGTCGGGGTGGGAAGCTATGGTGGTGTACATACAGACCCATTGATATAACATACCACCACCGAGCGATATGGAAGGGTCGGGGTGGGAAGCTATGGTGGTGTACATACAGACCCATTGATATAACATACCACCACCGAGCGATATGGAAGTGTCGGGGTGGGAAGCTATGGTGGTGTACATACAGACCCATTGATATAACATACCACCACCGAGCGATATGGAAGTGTCGGGGTGGGAAGATGAGCTTGGGTACACAGCCCAGGCTTGGAGGTCACAAACAATGGGGGCCCGGCTCCGGTGTGGTATTTAAAGCTTTAATTAAACGAAGAGATGGTCTTTACACACAAGAAACGTAGCACGCGCTCGGCCTCTTGTCGAGGGGGGCGGGGAGAGAGGTATCTAATGTGAGGTTCGAAAGAAGTGGCTGGGGTGGGGTGGGGTAGTCACGTGATCAGGGCGTGGTTCTCGTGGAAACGGATGCTAATTACAGAGAGGGGTCTAGCCCAATGCGGGCCCAGTTTTCAACGCCCTGCCCTCTCGCGAGACGAGAATGTGACCCTTGCTCTAACCTCCAACAAGACCGTCCAGTTACTCCACACACTGCATTCCACTCCTTTAACTACATTCGTTTTACGGCCTAACATTTTTATTTCGCGACTCTAATGCAATCTCCTCTAAAGGCTGTGGATCTGATCTCAGTCAGATCAGCCAATCTTGGTTCGATACCCAGATCTAGATTGCGAGGATTCCTTAACATTCCCTTCATATCATCCTCCCATAGGAAGCGCCTTGGTTGGTTCACCAAGGAAAATGGCATAACATACCAATTCATTCATCTATCATTGAATTATTTTCCATACAAACACAGGAGTAACGGAGTGACGCCGCGAGAGACTGCCTGGAGGTTCGGTATCAGACCATCAGTCCATGTCTGTGGGACCCCCGTCTGCATTTGTTATGAGATATTACCACAAAATATTGATACGTTGTGCCGAGCGCGCTATAGATATGAATTATGTCAATGGATGAAACATTTATACGTAACAATGATTTTTCCTCGGGGACCAAAACGGTCAATCAGAAGTCCCTCGTGGTGCGAGGATGACCTTGATGAGAGAGGGGCCTCCGCTCGGAACTACACGTGCTCTCCATCACGGCGACGCTACGATATCTTTAATTGAAGACTCATGTAGTGCTCATGATACATCGTAGCCAACAAATTCCTTGCTTATAAATAGAACAGTGAAGATATCAATGGAATAAGATAACATAATAGGTTATATTTCAGGCGTTTGACTTCGTGTAACCTGTTATTATAATTCGTGCTTATATCATTCTGCGAGCCCATTACATCTGGCACTGCATTCATAACATTCACCCTGGGCCGGTATTCATAACCCACACGTAACTTGCACCTGACAGTTCCAGACGTCATTTCACGGCCACTGACGCACGGACTTGGGTATCCTACGTGCCACTCCAATTAGATAGGATAGCAGCAGCAATAGATACGGGATATACCATGGTAACGACATCAGTTACTGTATAATTGGCCGGCCAAATGTATTGTGTCCGCTACGTGTTATTCATCAATGATGCTACCGCCTCAGATCTCGTCGTGAGTTAGGCACGACACATGCCTTTCAGAGCCTCGCGCGCACGCACGTGATCTCATAATGTGACACGATAAAGTCACATTGCAAAGCTTACGTTCCGGCTTGGCATTTAATTTCTGTACGAGGGACTATAAACAGGAATAATAAACATGTCGCTACCCTGGGGTCGCAATCATAAGCATTATCCCCACAGAGCCAAAAGCAGCCTTCTTAACGCTAATTGCACAATCAGCCTTTTTTTTTTTTATATAAACTTTATTTATTTTACGAGGTTCACAACAGCGAATTCACATATTAATGTTCACCTCGGGTTCAGCCTTTATCTGGACGATACTGGAAGACCTTGGTTCAGCAGGTGAATTTTCTGAATTAAGCAAGCACCAAATGTCATTCAGCGGCACGCTGGGTTATGCACGCAACCACTGAAAACTTGATAAGCACTGACAGGGAACGAATGCACCTTCCATGGGTCATTATCATGACTATGGGTTATGTTGCCAGGCAACAACATGGCGCGGTAAGATGTAGGGAGTCGTTATGGCGAGTTAGCAGGGCCATTATTGCATCTAGTACATAAAACATGCGTGGTGGCGCTTTGGTTTTAGTGTGAAGCAGATTGAAACAACACTCGTCTGTTCGGCAGCGTTTCATGTTCAGCCGTCAATCACAACGAAAACCCGAATTGCAATGATAACAAATGCGAAATGACGGACATTTTGGATGCACATGAAGGGCTAAGTTGAACCAACAGTTCTGCATGCGAAGAGAAAGTGTCTTTGTCCGGCAAAAGTGTAATAGACCCGCCCCCTCGCCAAAAAAAAAAAAATACAAAAAAAATACAGAGGTAGACGCACTTTCTCAGCGAATAATCTTGTCATTCTCCAGAACAGACTCTGCCATATATACTGATAGTCCAATCAGACTACGACGTCATGCATTAATTAGAACATACGCTCGCCAATGACGCACATTCATATTTAACACCTATATATAAGAATAGAAAAAACCCTGTGAGGCTGAAATGTTGCTTTATGTCGCTTTGCTATCAGCAGCTCAGTCTGCAAACAGAGCCAGCGAGGCTAACCAGACCACAATGTGATCCATGACGTCACAAATATGGTATTGCGACGTCAGGCATCAGGTTAAAAAGAAAGGCGTTCGGCCAGTGACGTCACTTACGTGTTGTGTGAGGACGCGACGAAGTAGTGTGCGAGTGGTTGCGTCATGTCCTGGCAGACCGTGTGGTGCTCGGGATCCAAGATGTCACACTCCTCGGACAGCAAGAACCCAGTAAAGCCTGGAGAGAAAAGAACGCCACAAGCTACAGCATAACGGCGCCAACAGAATACACCAAAAGCTACAGCGTAACGGCGCCAACAGAATACACCACAAGCTACAGTGTAACGGCGCCAACCGAATACACCACAACCTACAGCGTAACGGCGCCAACAGAATACACCGCAAGCTACAGCGTAACGGCGCCAACAGAATACACCACGAGCTACAGCGTAACGGCGCCAACAGAATACACCACAAGCTACAGCGTAACGGCGCCAACAGAACACACCGCAAGCTACAGCGTAACGGCGCCAACAGAATACACCGCAAGCTACAGCGTAACGGCGCCAACAGAATACACCACAAGCTACAGCGTAACGGCGCCAACAGAATACACCACAAGCTACAGCGTAACGGCGCCAACAGAATACACCACAAGCTACAGCGTAACGGCACCAACAGAATACACAAGCTACAGCGTAACGGCGCCAACAGAATACACAAGCTACAGCGTAACGGCGCCAACAGAATACACCACGAGCTACAGTGTAACGGCGCCAACAGAATACACAAGCTACAGCGTAACGGCGCCAACAGAATACACCACGAGCTACAGCGTAACGGCACCAACAGAATACACAAGCTACAGCGTAACGGCGCCAACATAATACACCACGAGCTACAGCGTAACGGCACCAACAGAATACACAAGCTACAGCGTAACGGCACCAACAGAATACACCACGAGCTACAGCGTAACGGCACCAACAGAATACACCACGAGCTACAGCGTAACGGCACCAACAGAATACACAAGCTACAGCGTAACGGCGCCAACCGAATACACCGTAAGCTACAGCGTAACGGCACCAACAGAATACACAAGCTACAGCGTAACGGCGCCAACAGAATACACCAAAAGCTACAGCGTAACGGCGCCAACAGAATACACCACGAGCTACAGCGTAACGGCGCCAACAGAATACACCGCAAGCTACAGCGTAACGGCGCTAACAGAATACACCACAAGCTACAGCGTAACGGCGCCAACAGAATACACAAGCTACAGCGTAACGGCACCAACAGAATACACCGCAAGCTACAGCGTAACGGCGCCAACAGAATACACCACAAGCTACAGCGTAACGGCGCCAACAGAATACACCACAAGCTACAGCGTAACGGCGCCAACAGAATACACCGCAAGCTACAGCGTAACGGCACCAACAGAATACACAAGCTACAGCGTAACGGCGCCAACAGAATACACCACAAGCTACAGCGTAACGGCGCCAACAGAATACACCACAAGCTACAGCGTAACGGCACCAACAGAATACACAAGCTCCAGCGTAACGGCGCCAACAGAATACACCACGAGCTACAGCGTAACGGCGCCAACAGAATACACAAGCTGCAGCGTAACGGCGCCAACAGAATACACCGCAAGCTACAGCGTAACGGCGCCAACAGAATACACCACGAGCTACAGCGTAACGGCGCCAACAGAATACACCACGAGCTACAGCGTAACGGCGCCAACAGAATACACAAGCTACAGCGTAACGGCGCCAGCAGAATACACAAGCTACAGCGTAACGGCGCCAACAGAATACACCAAAAGCTACAGCGTAACGGCGCCAACAGAATACACCACGAGCTACAGCGTAACGGCGCCAACAGAATACACCACAAGCTACAGCGTAACGGCGCCAACAGAATACACCACAAGCTCCAGCGTAACGGCACCAACAGAATACACCACAAGCTACAGCGTAACGGCGCCAACAGAATACACAAGCTACAGCGTAACGGCGCCAGCAGAATACACAAGCTACAGCGTAACGGCGCCAACAGAATACACCAAAAGCTACAGCGTAACGGCGCCAACAGAATACACCACGAGCTACAGCGTAACGGCGCCAACAGAATACACCACAAGCTACAGCGTAACGGCGCCAACAGAATACACCGCAAGCTACAGCGTAACGGCGCCAACAGAATACACCACAAGCTACAGCGTAACGGCGCCAACAGAATACACCACAAGCTACAGTGTAACGGCGCCAACAGAATACACCAAAAGCTACAGCGTAACGGCGCCAACAGAATACACCACAAGCTACAGTGTAACGGCGCCAACCGAATACACAACAAGCTACAGCGTAACGGCGCCAACAGAATACACCACAAGCTACAGCGTAACGGCGCCAACAGAATACACCGCAAGCTACAGCGTAACGGCGCCAACAGAATACACCACAAGCTACAGCGTAACGGCGCCAACAGAATACACCACAAGCTACAGCGTAACGGCGCCAAAAGAATACACCACAAGCTACAGCGTAACGGCGCCAACAGAATACACAAGCTGCAGCGTAACGGCGCCAACAGAATACACCGCAAGCTACAGCGTAACGGCGCCAACAGAATACACCACGAGCTACAGCGTAACGGCGCCAACAGAATACACCACGAGCTACAGCGTAACGGCGCCAACAGAATACACAAGCTACAGCGTAACGGCGCCAGCAGAATACACAAGCTACAGCGTAACGGCGCCAACAGAATACACCAAAAGCTACAGCGTAACGGCGCCAACAGAATACACCACGAGCTACAGCGTAACGGCGCCAACAGAATACACCACAAGCTACAGCGTAACGGCGCCAACAGAATACACCACAAGCTCCAGCGTAACGGCACCAACAGAATACACCACAAGCTACAGCGTAACGGCGCCAACAGAATACACAAGCTACAGCGTAACGGCGCCAGCAGAATACACAAGCTACAGCGTAACGGCGCCAACAGAATACACCAAAAGCTACAGCGTAACGGCGCCAACAGAATACACCACGAGCTACAGCGTAACGGCGCCAACAGAATACACCACAAGCTACAGCGTAACGGCGCCAACAGAATACACCGCAAGCTACAGCGTAACGGCGCCAACAGAATACACCACAAGCTACAGCGTAACGGCGCCAACAGAATACACCACAAGCTACAGTGTAACGGCGCCAACAGAATACACCAAAAGCTACAGCGTAACGGCGCCAACAGAATACACCACAAGCTACAGTGTAACGGCGCCAACCGAATACACAACAAGCTACAGCGTAACGGCGCCAACAGAATACACCACAAGCTACAGCGTAACGGCGCCAACAGAATACACCACAAGCTACAGCGTAACGGCGCCAACAGAATACACCACAAGCTACAGCGTAACGGCACCAACAGAACTGTTTCCTAGGAAACAGAACTGTGCGTCAGGTAGGTATTGATGGGACGGGGATCGCGTTCGTCGCAGTACTCATCATATATCTATATAAAATATGACACAAATTGTCCCACACAACATATCATTATAAATATTTGATTTGTTTTACAATTATACAATCAAAATTTTCCCCCGTTGAGTGTTTAGTTGACGCCATGGAGTAATGGGTGGGGAGTGGTTGCCGGGAAGCCAGACGTGGGTTGGTTTCAACCATGCAGAAGAGAATCATCACAAACACCGCCCTCATCACTAATTTAACCGGCAATGAGGCCAAAAAAAGCAGCACCGCCATTAAACAGACCAAAAACTCAACACACAGGGCTCTCTTTAGGAATGATTACATAATAATTTTGTGAAATTAGTTTTACGAGTGGCTTCGCTGCAGACACACGGGACGTGTCGGGGTAGGGAGGGGTGGAGACAGGGGAGGGGAGGGGAGGGGAGGGGAGGGGAGGAAGGATGGTATGGAATGGGTAAGTGGCGCCATCTAGGGATAGAGGCCCGAGTCATTCATCTTTGATGCTCTATTGGCCAGCCTTTACAAGCGCGCTAGAGGTGTCACGTGGTCACCGCGGTGGATCATTCTCTACGGTAGGGGGCGCAGTAAGGATACGATCGTTATGTTTGACGCCTTCTGGATGGTTGCCCTTGTTTATTTTTATCCACCCAATAAATAAATCACGTCACGATAATCACAAGGCAGATTACAGTTTGGTCAAAACATGATGCATTATGGGACAAATATTCCGGAATTGCTAAATAAAGTGCGCGTTCTGTGAGTAATATATGGGGAGGTCAGAAAGCGAGGAGTCGTTGGGTACTGACGATGATTTGATGGGCGCCGTTATTTGGGGAACGAGAATGTGGTTGCATAATGTTGTCAGGTGGGGCAGAATGTGTTGCCGGATGACCCCAGAGAGACAGTGGGTGTGTGGGGTGGCCACATACCGTCAATGCCCAGCTGTCCCAGTCGCTGGCCCTCCTTAGATGGCTCGTACTGGTACAGGATGTCTAAACACTTGTCTTTTGTCACACGCGTCATCTGCAAGTAGAAAAACAAAACAAGTTTGACTTAGACAGGTAGAACAAATGGTCGATACCATACATCATTGAAAGAGTGTTTCTTTTCGGCATCTATACTTAGAATACCTATGCACGTACATTGACATACTTGGGGTAACATGTTTGCGTGCAAATGCAAAGGGATCATGTTTATTTTTTGATAACAACACTACTCACATAGAAGACATCTTTGATCATATCCCATATTTGCCTAACTACTGATAATGTAAAGAATAAATCAATAAATAAATCAACATGTTTTCATTTCACGGTTGAAGTAGTCGTCTCAGCAAACGTCATTGTGGGTACTAACAGGCAACAAGTGCATGGCAGTCTTGGCTACACAAGACAGCGTTGAACGATGGTGACGCCATTCCCAGCCATGACGCACCATAGTGACGCCATTCCCAGCCATGACCCACCATAGTGACGCCATTCCCAGCCATGACGCACCATAGTGACGCCATTCCCAGCCATGACGCACCATCGTGACGCCATTCCCAGCCATGACGCACCATAGTGACGCCATTCCCAGCCATGACGCACCAAAATTACGCCATTCCCAGCCATGACGCAACGTAATGACGCCATTTACAGCCATGACGCACCATAATGACGCAATTTCCAGCCATGACGCCCCATAGTGACGTCATTCCCAGTCATGACGCACCAGTGACGTCATTTCCAGTCATGACGCAGCATAGTGACGCCATAGTGACGCCTCGCTGTACAGCAAGTGCTTTAATAATAATGATGAAAGTCTTAGACGATTTTTACATACTCTGTCCTCACTTATGTCATAATTCGTATTTCTAGACGCGTGTGACGTCACTTCCGAAGTTGTGCCTCCTTCTAATAGGGAATCATTTAGGATGCGCTATATTCCGGGGCGAAAACACGAATAACCTCAAATTGAAAAACGACGGAATTACAAAATTCAGATGTTTCCTCTCGCAAAATACATGGCCTTAACACGGAGATGAGCGAGACATTAGCGAGATGACGAAGCTTCCACACACTGCAGCCTCCCGCTGCTTGTAAAGACCAAATACGTGACCGGCGTCTGTATGAGATGATTATTTCACCGAGACACCCCGAGCAGTACCCTCAGTCACGCCGTGACGGCACTACATCATGTAACGTGAACTGCAAACAATATGTATATAGCGTATGGTCCTGTCAAAACAGTAAATCTCCAGATTTCATTTCATCCATCATTGTTAAGAAATATACACGACCCCACGCCACCACAAATACCCTTCCTGAGGGGAGCATCAATAAACAGTCCAGCCAAGTCTGCATCCAACGTCCCCACAGACTACTAAACGGCACCACCAACACACGGTCATACCGGATACACCAGCACAAAACACGGTCATACCGGATACACCAGCACAAAACACGGTCATACCGGATACACCAGCACAAAACACGGTCATACCGGATACATCAACGCACGGAATGATGGAATTAGTTCACGCCAGCGGCAGCGAATATTATACCAAAAAAGAATTTATGTTGAAATAAATTCCTCACTTTGTTCAGAGTATATCCCTAGTAAAAAACTAATTGAATATACTTGCGACAAGAGGTCTTTGTTCAGATCAAAGCAAGTTAGCTGACTAACAACAGTATTTACGAATAGCCTGATAGCGTTTTTAGTATCTGATTATGATGACGAGAAGAAACAAGAGAAAAAAATGAAAAAAATGCTTGTACAAGAATGCCCTTAGCATGACGTCATACTCACTCCTTGTTCCGCTTCCAGAAACAACAACAAGTCGTCAGTAGACATGTAATCTGAGGCGCTGGCGTATCTGGAAACATAAAGTATGACATGTAATCTGAGGCGCTGGCGTATCTGGAAACATAAAGTGAAGTATGACATGTAATCTGAGGCGCTGGCGTATCTGGAAACATAAAGTATGACATGTAATCTGAGGCGCTGGCGTATCTGGAAACATAAAGTATGACACGTAATCTGAGGCGCTGGCGTATCTGGAAACATAAAGCATGACATGTAATCTGAGGCACTGGCGTATCTGGAAACATAAAGTAAAGTATGACATGTAATCTGAGGCACTGGCGTATCTGGACACATAAAGTATGACATTTAATTTGAGGCGCTGGCGTATCTGGAAACATAAAGTATGACATGTAATTTGAGCGCTGGCGTATCTGGAAACATAAAGTATAACATGTAATCTGAGCGCTGGCTTATCTGGAAACATAAAGTATGACATGTAATCTGAGGCACTGGCGGTATGACATGTAACCTGAGGCGCTAGTGTATCTGAAAACATAAAGTATGACATGTAATCTGAGGCGCTGGCGTATATGGAAACATAAAGCATGTACATAAATATGCAAGGCATGGTCACTTTATATACAGTCCAGGACCAAAAGTAATATATATGTTTGATAACGAAACAATTTACTTCATACAATCTGTGCACTGCATGCGCTAACACGCTATGTGTTAAAAGTAAATAGCGATACCATCAAACTGCAAAAAAGTTGAACGCACTCAGATGATACAGTATATAATCTGCGAGTATATAAACATACTATACATAATTCAATGAAAAATATTATCCCTTTATATACGTTTCACAAGGTGTCGACATCTCTGGTTTCTGGAAGACAGCGCTTTGCCGCGCACCGCGATCTGGACTGATATAGTCAGAAATCGCGAGAGCTTCGGGTGACAGTCACAGATCTTCGCAAGAGTGGAAGACATACCGAACGAGGAGGAAGTAGATTTCTGGCCGGGTGGCGACCTCTTTGAAGAGATTGATGAACTCTGAACTGTTGAGCCGCGTGCGCTCTTTCTCTCCGGTCCGTTCTTTCTCTCCGTCCTTCGCCATGGCTATCTCCTGGCGGACGTAGAGGTCAAACAAGGTCATCAGAATTTATGGCCATCGCGCCTCGTAAATCACATCAAGAACCAGGACACAGATAGGAGAGTTATATCCTTTGTAACAGTTCGTAGAACCCGATAACTGTCCGTCAGTAATTGCCAATCAGAAGCATGATCGAATAGAATAGAGCGAATACGAATAAAGAAATAGAAAATAGGGGTAAGTAAGAAAGTAGCAATGATGAAAGACGTGCAGAGACAGGAAAGTGGGACAAAGAAAAACATGTTCACGGTGTTATAAAGAGGGCATGGAAATAGGAGAAGAGAAATTGGGGGTTAAGGCAGAGCGGGGAAGAGAGATAGGGGGGTTTAGAGAGAGAGGAGAAGAGAGATAGGGGGGTTAAGAGAGAGCGGGGAAGAGAGATAGGGAGGTTAAGAGAGAGCGGGGAAGAGAGATAGGGGGATAACAGAGAGCGGGGAAGAGAGATAGGGGGGTTAAGAGAGAGCGGGGAAGAGAGATAGGGGGGTTAAGAGAGAGCGGGGAAGAGAGATAGGAGGGTTAAGAGAGAGCGGGGAAGAGAGATAGAGGGGTTAGGAGAGAGCGGGGAAGAGAGATAGGGGGGTTAAGAGAGAGCGGGGAAGACAGATAGGGGGGTTAAGAGAGAGCGGGGAAGAGAGATAGGGGGTTAAGAGAGAGCGGGGAAGAGAGGGGGGTTAAGAGAGAGCGGGGAAGAGAGATAGGAGGGTTAAGAGAGAGCGAGGAAGAGAGATAAGGGGTTAAGAGAGAGCGGGGAAGAGAGGGGGGTTAAGAGAGAGCGGGGAAGAGAGATAGGAGGGTTAAGAGAGAGCGGGGAAGAGAGATAGGGGGTTAAGAGAGAGCGGGGAAGATAGGGGGGGGGTTAAGAGAGAGCGGGGAAGAGAGATAGGGGGGTTAGGAGAGAGAGGGGAAGAGAGATAGGGGGTTAAGAGAGAGCGGGGAAGAGAGATAAGGGGGTTAAGAGAGAGCGGGGAAGAGAGGGGGGTTAAGAGAGAGCGGGGAAGATAGGGGGGGGGGGGTTAAGAGAGAGCGGGGAAGAGAGATAGGGGGGTTAAGAGAGAGCGGGAAAGAGAGATAGGGGGTTAAGAGAGAGCGGGGAAGAGAGGGGGGTTAGGAGAGAGCGGGGAAGAGAGATAGGGGGGTTAAGAGAGAGCGGGGAAGAGAGGGGGGTTAAGAGAGAGGGGAAGAGAGATAGGGGGTTAAGAGAGAGTGGGGAAGAGAGATAGGGGGGTTAAGAGAGAGCGGGGAAGAGAGATAGGGGGGTTAGGAGAGAGCGGGGAAGAGAGATAGGGGGGTTAAGAGAGAGGAGAAGAGAGGTAGGGGGGATAAGAGAGAGCGGGGAAGACAGATAGGGGGGTTAAGAGAGAGCGGGGAAGAGAGATAGGGGGTTAAGAGAGAGCGGGGAAGAGAGGGGGGTTAAGAGAGAGCGGGGAAGAGAGATAGGAGGGTTAAGAGAGAGCGGGGAAGAGAGATAGAGGGGTTAGGAGAGAGCGGGGAAGAGAGATAGGGGGTTAAGAGAGAGCGGGGAAGAGAGATAGGGGGGTTTAGAGAGAGAGGAGAAGAGAGATAGGGGGGTTAAGAGAGAGCGGGAAAGAGAGATAGGGGGTTAAGAGAGAGCGGGGAAGAGAGGGGGTTAGGAGAGAGCGGGGAAGAGAGATAGGGGGGTTAAGAGAGAGCGGGGAAGAGAGGGGGGTTAAGAGAGAGGGGAAGAGAGATAGGGGGTTAAGAGAGAGCGGGGAAGAGAGATAGGGGGGTTAAGAGAGAGCGGGGAAGAGAGATAGGGGGGTTAGGAGAGAGCGGGGAAGAGAGATAGGGGGGTTAAGAGAGAGGAGAAGAGAGGTAGGGGGGATAAGAGAGAGCGGGGAAGACAGATAGGGGGGTTAAGAGAGAGCGGGGAAGAGAGATAGGGGGTTAAGAGAGAGCGGGGAAGAGAGGGGGGTTAAGAGAGAGCGGGGAAGAGAGATAGGAGGGTTAAGAGAGAGCGGGGAAGAGAGATAGAGGGGTTAGGAGAGAGCGGGGAAGAGAGATAGGGGGTTAAGAGAGAGCGGGGAAGAGAGATAGGGGGGTTTAGAGAGAGAGGAGAAGAGAAATAGGGGGTTAAGAGAGAGCGGGGAAGACAGATAGGGGGGTTAAGAGAGAGCGGGGAAGACAGATAGGGGGGTTAAGAGAGAGCGGGGAAGAGAGATAGGGGGTTAAGAGAGAGCGGGGAAGAGAGGGGGGTTAAGAGAGAGCGGGGAAGAGAGATAGGAGGGTTAAGAGAGAGCGGGGAAGAGAGATAGAGGGGTTAGGTGAGAGCGGGGAAGAGAGATAGGGGGTTAAGAGAGAGCGGGGAAGAGAGATAGGGGGTTAAGAGAGAGCGGGGAAGATAGGGGGGGGGGGTTAAGAGAGAGCGGGGAAGAGAGATAGCGGGGTTAGGAGAGAGAGGGGAAGAGAGATAGGGGGTTAAGAGAGAGCGGGGAAGAGAGGGGGGTTAGGAGAGAGCGGGGAAGAGAGGGGGGTTAAGAGAGAGGAGAAGAGAGATAGAGGGTTAAGAGAGAGCGGGGAAGAGAGGGGGGTTAGGAGAGAGCGGGGAAGAGAGATAGGGGGGTTAAGAGAGAGCGGGGAAGAGAGGGGGGTTAAGAGAGAGGGGAAGAGAGATAGGGGGTTAAGAGAGAGCGGGGAAGAGAGATAGGGGGGTTAAGAGAGAGCGGGGAAGAGAGATAGGGGGGTTAGGAGAGAGCGGGGAAGAGAGATAGGGAGGTTAAGAGAGAGGAGAAGAGAGGTAGGGGGGATAAGAGAGAGCGGGGAAGAGAGGGGGATGAAGAGAGAGCGGGGAAGACAGATAGGGGGGTTAGGAGAGAGCGGGGAAGAGAGATAGGGGGATAAGAGAGAGCGGGGAAGAGAGGGGGGTTAAGAGAGAGCGGGGAAGAGAGATAGGGGGGTTAAGAGAGAGCGGGGAAGAGAGATAGGGGGGTTAAGAGAGAGAGGGGAAGAGAGATAGGGGGTTAAGAGAGAGCGGGGAAGAGAGATAGGGGGGTTAAGAGAGAGCGGGGAAGAGAGAGAGCGGGGAAGAGAGATAGGGGGGTTAGGAGAGAGCGGGGAAGAGAGATAGGGGGGTTAAGAGGGAGGAGAAGAGAGGTAGGGGGGACAAGAGAGCGGGGAAGAGAGGGGGATGAAGAGAGAGCGGGGAAGACAGATAGGGGGGTTAGGAGAGAGCGGGGAAGAGAGATAGGGGGATAAGAGAGAGCGGGGAAGAGAGGGGGGTTAAGAGAGAGCGGGGAAGAGAGATATGGGGGTTAAGAGAGAGCGGGGAAGAGAGATAGGGGGGTTAAGAGAGAGAGGGGAAGAGAGATAGGGGGTTAAGAGAGAGCGGGGAAGAGAGGGGGGTTAAGAGAGAGCGGGGAAGAGAGATAGGGGGGTTAAGAGAGAGCGGGGAAGAGAGATAGGGGGGTTAAGAGAGAGAGGGGAAGAGAGAGCGGGGAAGAGAGATAGGGGGGTTAAGAGAGAGCGGGGAAGAGAGATATGGGGTTAAGAGAGAGCGGGGAAGAGAGATAGGGGGGTTAAGAGAGAGCGGGGAAGAGAGATAGGGGGGTTAGGAGAGAGAGGGGAAGAGAGATAGGGGGTTAAGAGAGAGCGGGGAAGAGAGGGGGGTTAAGAGAGAGCGGGGAAGAGAGATAGGGGGGTTAAGAGAGAGCGGGGAAGAGAGATAGGGGGGTTAAGAGAGAGCGGGAAAGAGAGATAGGGGGTTAGGAGAGAGCGGAGAAGAGAGATAGGGGGGTTAAGAGAGAGCGGGGAAGAGAGCTAGGGGGGTTAGAAGAGAGCGGGGAAGAGAGATAGGGTGGTTAACAGAGAGGAGAAGAGAGATAGAGGGGTTAAGAGAGAGATAGGGGGGTTAAGAGAGAGAGAGGAAGAGAGATAGGGGGGTTAGAAGAGAGCGGGGAAGAGAGACAGGGGGGTTAAGAGAGAGGAGAAGAGAGATAGAGGGGTTAAGAGAGAGATAGAGGGGTTAAGAGAGAGCAGGGAAGAGAGATAGGGGGGTTAGAAGAGAGCGGGGAAGAGAGATAGGGGGGTTAAGAGAGAGGAGAAGAGAGATAGAGGGGTTAAGAGAGAGATATGGGGGTTAAGAGAGAGATAGGGGGGTTAAGAGAGAGGAGAAGAGAGATAGAGGGGTTAAGAGAGAGGAGAAGAGAGATAGAGGGGTTAAGAGAGAGATAGAGGGGTTAAGAGAGAGATAGGGGGGTTAAGAGAGAGAGGGGAAGAGAGATAGGGGGTTAAGAGAGAGAGAGGAAGAGAGATGCAAGGAGTACTATATAAGGAGGTTTAGACCAGTGGCACATCGCCCGTGCTTCATTAATCACTCAGAGAGATGCAAGGAGTACTATATAAGGAGGTTTAGACCAGTGGCACATCGCCCGTGCTTCATTAATCACTCAGAGAGATGCAAGGAGCACTATATAAGGAGGTTTAGACCAGTGGGACATCGCCCGTGCTTCATTAATCACTCAGAGAGATGCAAGGAGTACTATATAAGGAGGTTTAGACCAGTGGCACATCGCCCGTGCTTCATTAATCACTCAGAGAGATGCAAGGAGTACTATATAAGGAGGTTTAGACCAGTGGGACATCGCCCGTGCTTCATTAATTCCTCAGAGAGATGCAAGGAGCACTATATAAGGAGGTTTAGACCAGTGGGACATCGCCCGTGCTTCATTAATCACTCAGAGAGATGCAAGGAGTACTATATAAGGAGGTTTAGACCAGTGGGACATCGCCCGTGCTTCATTAATCACTCAGAGAGATGCAAGGAGTACTATATAAGGAGGTTTAGACCAGTGGGACATCGCCCGTGCTTCATTAATCACTCAGAGAGATGCAAGGAGCACTATATAAGGAGGTTTAGACCAGTGGGACATCGCCCGTGCTTCATTAATCACTCAGAGAGATGCAAGGAGTACTATATAAGGAGGTTTGGACCAGTGGGACATCGCCCGTGCTTCATTAATCACTCAGAGAGATGCAAGGAGTACTATATAAGGAGGTTTAGACCAGTGGGACATCGCCCGTGCTTCATTAATCACTCAGAGAGATGCAAGGAGTACTATATAAGGAGGTTTAGACCAGTGGCACATCGCCCGTGCTTCATTAATCACTCAGAGAGATGCAAGGAGTACTATATAAGGAGGTTTAGACCAGTGGCACATCGCCCGTGCTTCATTAATCACTCAGAGAGATGCAAGGAGCACTATATAAGGAGGTTTAGACCAGTGGGACATCGCCCGTGCTTCATTAATCACTCAGAGAGATGCAAGGAGTACTATATAAGGAGGTTTAGACCAGTGGGACATCGCCCGTGCTTCATTAATCACTCAGAGAGATGCAAGGAGTACTATATAAGGAGGTTTAGACCAGTGGGACATCGCCCGTGCTTCATTAATCACTCAGAGAGATGCAAGGAGTACTATATAAGGAGGTTTAGACCAGTGGGACATCGCCCGTGCTTCATTAATCACTCAGAGAGATGCAAGGAGCACTATATAAGGAGGTTTAGATCAGTGGGACATCGCCCGTGCTTCATTAATCACTCAGAGAGATGCAAGGAGTGCTATATAAGGAGGTTTAGACCAGTGGCACATCGCCCGTGCTTCATTAATCACTCAGAGAGATGCAAGGAGTGCTATATAAGGAGGTTTAGACCAGTGGCACATCGCCCGTGCTTCATTAATCACTCAGAGAGATGCAAGGAGCACTATATAAGGAGGTTTAGATCAGTGGGACATCGCCCGTGCTTCATTAATCACTCAGAGAGATGCAAGGAGTACTATATAAGGAGGTTTAGACCAGTGGGACATCGCCCGTGCTTCATTAATCACTCAGAGAGATGCAAGGAGCACTATATAAGGAGGTTTAGACCAGTGGGACATCGCCCGTGCTTCATTAATCACTCAGAGAGATGCAAGGAGCACTATATAAGGAGGTTTAGATCAGTGGGACATCGCCCGTGCTTCATTAATCACTCAGAGAGATGCAAGGAGCACTATATAAGGAGGTTTAGATCAGTGGGACATCGCCCGTGCTTCATTAATCACTCAGAGAGATGCAAGGAGTACTATATAAGGAGGTTTAGACCAGTGGCACATCGCCCGTGCTTCATTAATCACTCAGAGAGATGCAAGGAGCACTATATAAGGAGGTTTAGATCAGTGGGACATCGCCCGTGCTTCATTAATCACTCAGAGAGATGCAAGGAGTACTATATAAGGAGGTTTAGACCAGTGGGACATCGCCCGTGCTTCATTAATCACTCAGAGAGATGCAAGGAGTACTATATAAGGAGGTTTAGACCAGTGGGACATCGCCCGTGCTTCATTAATCACTCAGAGAGATGCAAGGAGCACTATATAAGGAGGTTTAGATCAGTGGGACATCGCCCGTGCTTCATTAATCACTCAGAGAGATGCAAGGAGTACTATATAAGGAGGTTTAGACCAGTGGGACATCGCCCGTGCTTCATTAATCACTCAGAGAGATGCAAGGAGTGCTATATAAGGAGGTTTAGACCAGTGGCACATCGCCCGTGCTTCATTAATCACTCAGAGAGATGCAAGGAGCACTATATAAGGAGGTTTAGATCAGTGGGACATCGCCCGTGCTTCATTAATCACTCAGAGAGATGCAAGGAGTACTATATAAGGAGGTTTAGACCAGTGGGACATCGCCCGTGCTTCATTAATCACTCAGAGAGATGCAAGGAGCACTATATAAGGAGGTTTAGATCAGTGGGACATCGCCCGTGCTTCATTAATCACTCAGAGAGATGCAAGGAGTACTATATAAGGAGGTTTAGACCAGTGGGACATCGCCCGTGCTTCATTAATCACTCAGAGAGATGCAAGGAGCACTATATAAGGAGGTTTAGACCAGTGGGACATCGCCCGTGCTTCATTAATCACTCAGAGAGATGCAAGGAGTACTATATAAGGAGGTTTAGACCAGTGGGACATCGCCCGTGCTTCATTAATCACTCAGAGAGATGCAAGGAGTGCTATATAAGGAGGTTTAGACCAGTGGCACATCGCCCGTGCTTCATTAATCACTCAGAGAGATGCAAGGAGTGCTATATAAGGAGGTTTAGACCAGTGGCACATCGCCCGTGCTTCATTAATCACTCAGAGAGATGCAAGGAGTACTATATAAGGAGGTTTAGACCAGTGGGACATCGCCCGTGCTTCATTAATCACTCAGAGAGATGCAAGGAGTACTATATAAGGAGGTTTAGACCAGTGGCACATCGCCCGTGCTTCATTAATCACTCAGAGAGATGCAAGGAGTACTATATAAGGAGGTTTAGACCAGTGGCACATCGCCCGTGCTTCATTAATCACTCAGAGAGATGCAAGGAGTGCTATATAAGGAGGTTTAGACCAGTGGCACATCGCCCGTGCTTCATTAATCACTCAGAGAGATGCAAGGAGTGCTATATAAGGAGGTTTAGACCAGTGGCACATCGCCCGTGCTTCATTAATCACTCAGAGAGATGCAAGGAGTGCTATATAAGGAGGTTTAGACCAGTGGCACATCGCCCGTGCTTCATTAATCACTCAGAGAGATGCAAGGAGTACTATATAAGGAGGTTTAGACCAGTGGGACATCACCCGTGCTTCATTAATCACTCAGAGAGATGCAAGGAGTACTATATAAGGAGGTTTAGACCAGTGGCACATCGCCCGTGCTTCATTAATCACTCAGAGAGATGCAAGGAGCACTATATAAGGAGGTTTAGATCAGTGGGACATCGCCCGTGCTTCATTAATCACTCAGAGAGATGCAAGGAGTACTATATAAGGAGGTTTAGACCAGTGGGACATCGCCCGTGCTTCATTAATCACTCAGAGAGATGCAAGGAGTACTATATAAGGAGGTTTAGACCAGTGGGACATCGCCCGTGCTTCATTAATCACTCAGAGAGATGCAAGGAGTGCTATATAAGGAGGTTTAGACCAGTGGGACATCACCCGTGCTTCATTAATCACTCAGAGAGATGCAAGGAGTACTATATAAGGAGGTTTAGACCAGTGGCACATCGCCCGTGCTTCATTAATCACTCAGAGAGATGCAAGGAGCACTATATAAGGAGGTTTAGATCAGTGGGACATCGCCCGTGCTTCATTAATCACTCAGAGAGATGCAAGGAGTGCTATATAAGGAGGTTTAGACCAGTGGGACATCGCCCGTGCTTCATTAATCACTCAGAGAGATGCAAGGAGTACTATATAAGGAGGTTTAGACCAGTGGGACATCGCCCGTGCTTCATTAATCACTCAGAGAGATGCAAGGAGTGCTATATAAGGAGGTTTAGACCAGTGGGACATCGCCCGTGCTTCATTAATCACTCAGAGAGATGCAAGGAGTACTATATAAGGAGGTTTAGACCAGTGGGACATCGCCCGTGCTTCATTAATCACTCAGAGAGATGCAAGGAGTGCTATATAAGGAGGTTTAGACCAGTGGGACATCGCCCGTGCTTCATTAATCACTCAGAGAGATGCAAGGAGTACTATATAAGGAGGTTTAGACCAGTGGGACATCGCCCGTGCTTCATTAATCACTCAGAGAGATGCAAGGAGCACTATATAAGGAGGTTTAGATCAGTGGGACATCGCCCGTGCTTCATTAATCACTCAGAGAGATGCAAGGAGTACTATATAAGGAGGTTTAGACCAGTGGGACATCGCCCGTGCTTCATTAATTACTCAGAGAGATGCAAGGAGTGCTATATAAGGAGGTTTAGACCAGTGGCACATCGCCCGTGCTTCATTAATCACTCAGAGAGATGCAAGGAGTGCTATATAAGGAGGTTTAGACCAGTGGGACATCGCCCGTGCTTCATTAATCACTCAGAGAGATGCAAGGAGTATTATATAAGGAGGTTTAGACCAGTGGGACATCGCCCGTGCTTCATTAATCACTCAGAGAGATGCAAGGAGCACTATATAAGGAGGTTTAGACCAGTGGCACATCGCCCGTGCTTCATTAATCACTCAGAGAGATGCAAGGAGTACTATATAAGGAGGTTTAGACCAGTGGCACATCGCCCGTGAATCATTAATCACTCAGAGAGATGCAAGGAGTACTATATAAGGAGGTTTAGACCAGTGACACATCGCCCGTGCTTCATTAATCACTCAGAGAGTTGCAAGGAGTACTATATAAGGAGGTTTAGACCAGTGGGACATCACCCGTGCTTCATTAATCACTCAGAGAGATGCAAGGAGTATTATATAAGGAGGTTTAGACCAGTGGCACATCGCCCGTGCTTCATTAATCACTCAGAGAGATGCAAGGAGCACTATATAAGGAGGTTTAGACCAGTGGCACATCGCCCGTGCTTCATTAATCACTCAGAGAGATGCAAGGAGTACTATATAAGGAGGTTTAGACCAGTGGGACATCGCCCGTGCTTCATTAATCACTCAGAGAGATGCAAGGAGTATTATATAAGGAGGTTTAGACCAGTGGCACATCGCCCGTGCTTCATTGATCACTCAGAGAGATGCAAGGAGCACTATATAAGGAGGTTTAGACCAGTGGCACATCGCCCGTGCTTCATTAATCACTCAGAGAGATGCAAGGAGCACTATATAAGGAGGTTTAGACCAGTGGCACATCGCCCGTGCTTCATTAATCACTCAGACCCGACCCATTAATACAATCAAACTCGACCACAATTGGGAGTGCAAAGTGTGGCGCCCCCCTGCGGTCGAGGCAGACACTGTCGCGGCATGCCAACAGGCCGATGTGATACAATTGCAATATGTAGGCGGCCTTGACAGCGCCACCAGACGGCGACTGAGCGCCGGTAGAATCGCCAAGGTCGACAGATCGCTCAGCTATATATATATATACCAGTCTTATTCAGCACAACCCCCACCCAGCCCCAACTCCAACCAAATCCTCACCCCCCCTCCCCCCTCCACGTGGCCGGGACGGGTATAAGCGACTCTTTAATGGACCGGGCTTTGTCCTGTTTTTCCGGCGACCTTCGCACAGATTTCGGCTTTTAGTCAGGTTCCCGGGCAGCAGGGCCGCCAGCTCCCATCCGGGGCCTCAACCACGTGCTACGGAGTCTCGACTTAACCACGACTCGGCGGCGGGGTGTCGGGGGTCGGCGGGGGATGGGGCGGGAGAGGGGGGGGGGTGACCTAGGGAGTGGTCACACCCACGCCTTATTGTTCGCGCCACTCACCAGCATCGATTTACTGGACGACTCAAGCCGAAGGACTAAGCAACGGGAAGAGTGAATTACAGATACTGAATACAAACAAGATTTCCGAGGAAGAAGACGAATATTTACACAAGGTCATAAATATGGATATTCCAGGGCTCGGGGGAAAATACAACAGAACACGACTTGCTTCAGATAATCAAGGAGGGGTTGGGGGTTGGGGGGGAGGGGGGGGGGGGGTCGCTCGTGATAAAGGTGTCGCCATGCTCCGGTGACGGGCGGAAAAGGTCAAAAATACAAGTTATATGTCGACACATGCTGTGTATCTTTGACACCACCTGTTTTAAAAACTTCCCTGCGCATTGTAAACTCCCCTTTATTAGCTTTATTTAAAAGGTGAAGAAATCACGATGATGCAAAAAGACAAGCAACACTGACAGGTCCTTGGATAACGCCTCATGTCAATGTTCGACATATTATTAACATAATTGTACACCTAATCTCCCACCGATAATGCTTTTATTGAATAATATTGAACACATCACGCCATGTATATTTGACACTGTCTGTCCGGAGACATACCTTCATTTTCTGTTGTATTTTCACGGTGGCGACACCTCTGTTGAGCTTGCGCATCAGCTTCACCACCTCGAACTCGTCGATGGAGCCGCAGTTATCGGCGTCCGCGCCCTCAAACACCTCTTGTAGCCACGTGACCATAGTTAAGGTCAAAGGTTAAACACGCGTGCCCGCCTAACTCAATCTTGGGATCATTACACCAGATTATCCCAGCTTTTCTAGAGAACTTCCAACGATGGTAATATGAATATCATCATTATAATTTGCCTCAATAACGACCAGGGGTAGATTTTGTCCCATTAACTGGCGACTGATTGTTAATGGAACTGTGGGAAAACTGCAGGTACGCGACCGGTCCACTAGCCATCAAAGCCGGGTCGTAAAAGCCATATCTATTTCTCATTTGCCTCGGAGCAAAGCGACCATGATGGATAGACACTCAGGGTACGTGGAGCGACCTAGACCGGGAGTACCTGCGATAGCACTCCATTACGCACTTACTGCTAGTTAGCCCTGCCGACTACAACTCTAGTGCGCCAGACGCTATCTCAGGCGCATTTACATAATTAGACAACCACAAAACACGAATTGCAAACGAGTCATACATCTGCGGGTGACGGGGAACTTGACAACCCTTAGAACCATATCAGGTGCTCCGCTAGGCCGGTATTCATCAATATAAGCTAAATAAATTTATGGGGAGAAAGCAAACTGTCCACTCAGTAAATTTACTTCTCGGGTTAGGAAAGGGCCCAACTTTAAGCAAATAAGCAGATAAAGACATAAGTTCATACTTTAGGACGGAATTGCGAATACGGTCCGATGTTCAACATGGCTTCCACATTCCCCCTGCGAGGCTATACATTGAAAGGGGGCGGGGGGAGGGTGGGGGGGAGGGGTGCATCAATATACTGCCGCATTCCGGATGCCGCATAGTACGATGCTGCCCTCTGCAGGACGAACCAGTAAACAAAGTGGTCCGTGCCCAGCGTGCTCAGCGTGCCCAGCGTGCCCAGCGTGCTCAGCGTGCTCAGCGTGCCCAGCGTGCTCAGCGTGCTCAGCGTGCCCAGCGTGCCAAGCGTCTGTACATATCACGCAGCTCTCCTGGTTACCAGATGGCACTGCCATGTGGTTTCTACGGAATTCGACCCCGAAATGACAACCGCCGACCGTCCATCCTTCATTGCTGCTGCACATACCACCGGTTGGTGTTGTTGCATCGGAGGCGAGTAAAGCTTCCAAGGTACACCATTCCACGTCATCATCGATTCATTCGTTGCTAGTGTACCATCCTCACCGTGACACTAATAGGCCCAGGAAGAAAAACGGGACCGCTGATACAATGACTCTCCTAATTGGGCCAATCACAGGGCTCGTTACAAAAGGATATCGGTCACGCAGGAGCTGTCTGTCTTCAAGGGCGTCAGGTGCTGAAACAGAAGAAGAGACGAATGTATTATGGTATTGCGCAACATTATGCTGTACGCGCTCACATAACGCCTGCCCCCACCCCCCTCCCCCCTCCCTTCCACCCGCGCCCCACTCCTCTATAGATCACCGACAATCCTTATCCCAGCACATCGGAGCTTGTCGGAGGTCACTGGAGGTAACCGGAGGTCATCCCGAGGAACACGTGGAGCGGATACTTACTGGTGTGCGACCTTACTAGACATCAATGACGTAAACACATCATTTCAACGCATATCGATGTATGTGTTGTCAGATAATAGCACAACATATTGTGTCAAGTATTAGCACAACATATTGCGTCAGGTAATAGCACAACATATTGTGTCAGGTAATAGCACAACATATTGTGTCAGGTAATAGCACAACATATTGTGTCAGATAATAGCACGACATATTGCGTCAGGTAATAGCACAACATATTGCGTCAGGTAATAGCACAACATATTGCGTCAGGTAATAGCACAACATATTGTGTCAGGTAATAGCACAACATATTGCGTCAGGTAATAGCACAACATATTGCGTCAGGTAATAGCAAAACATATTGTGTCAGGTAATAGCACAACATATTGCGTCGGGTAATAGCACAACATATTGTGTCAGGTAATAGCACAACATATTGTGTCAGGTAATAGCACAACATATTGTGTCAAGTATTAGCACAACATATTGTGTCAGGTAATAGCACAACATATTGCGTCAGGTAATAGCACAACATATTGCGTCAGGTAATAGCAAAACATATTGTGTCAGGTAATAGCACAACATATTGCGTCGGGTAATAGCACAACATATTGTGTCAGGTAATAGCACAACATATTGTGTCAGGTAATAGCACAACATATTGTGTCAAGTATTAGCAAAACATATTGTGTCAGGTAATAGCACAACATATTGCGTCGGGTAATAGCACAACATATTGTGTCAGGTAATAGCACAACATATTGCGTCAGGTAATAGCACAACATATTGCGTCAGGTAATAGCAAAACATATTGTGTCAGGTATTAGCACAACATATTGCGTCGGGTAATAGCACAACATATTGTGTCAGGTAATAGCACAACATATTGTGTCAGTTAATAGCACAACATATTGTGTCAAGTATTAGCACAACATATTGTGTCAGGTAATAGCACAACATATTGCGTGAGGTAATAGCACAACATATTGTGTCAGGTAATAGCACAACATATTGCGTGAGGTAATAGCACAACATATTGTGTCAAGTATTAGCACAACATATTGTGTCAGGTAATAGCACAACATATTGTGACAAGTAATAGCACAACATAGCGTTCGTATTAAGTTATACTAACAACATTCTCGCTATGATTTACGGGATTATAGTTTTTTGTTTAAACCGACGACATATTCTCCATGGCATGATTATATATGGATACTCGCATGGGCAAGGCAGCCACCGCCTTCAATTGGCTAAAGGGGCCAACGCGGCAAAACTCCAGAGTAGCCATTCGACCAAAACACTACTAGTTTGAGAGCTCCAATTTAGGCAGGCGTGGGCGACCAATGGTGGGGAAGAACGGAAATAGAACGATTTCGACTCCCATCTCGCTTAATATCTTGAGCAATTCTTGGGAGACAACTAAAACCCGTTGAAATGCTAGCCAATTCTGATACTTATCTAAGTAAGACGCCTTTGTTGGTTGGACACGACCATCGAATACATGATGACAGCCTAAAGGTCACAAACCAATGGGACCAACTGGCCGCCGGCAAATGTCAATTGGATGAGCGAAGCTTAACTGCAGGGATATTTCCAGAGACACGATAGGAAATCCGTGGCAGGCCTTGCCGACCCACAGGAGAGGATGGGAAGGTGATTGCGCAAGACACCACTCGGCACGCCACTCGACACACCACTCGGCACGCCACTCGACACACCACTCGGCACGCCACGCGGCACACCACGCGGCACACCACTCGGCACACCACTCGGCACACCACTCGGCACACCACTCGGCACACCACTCGGCACACCACTCGACACACCACTCGGCACACCACTCGGCACACCACTCGGCACACCACTCGGCACACCACTCGGCACACCACTCGGCACACCACTCGGCACACCACTCGGCACACCACTCGGCACACCACTCGGCACACCACTCGGCACACCACTCGGCACACCACTCGGCACACCAACACGTCATTGTTCTACCCCTCGGCGGTTATAACACGTCATTGTTCTACCCCTCGGCGGTTATAACACGTCATTGTTCTACCCCTCGGCGGTTATAACACGTCATTGTTCTACCCCTCGGCGGTTTCACACATCGCTTCATTACGCTCGGTAGGCGGCGCTGCTTCAGTGCAACGTCCATTGCCCTTAATGTCACGTGACAGCAGACGCGCTTCCGCTTGCATCATAACTCGGCAAGACACGATAGAGAAGCGACAGACAGGACAAGACAAGGCAGGCAGACAAGGCAGGCAGACAAGGCAGGCAGACAAGGCAGGCAGACAAGGCAGGCAGACAAGGCAGGCAGACAAGGCAGGCAGACAAGGCAGACAAGGCAGGCAAAAAAAACAGACAAGGCAGGCAGACAAGGCAGGCAGACAAGGCAGGCAGACAAGGCAGGCAGACAAAGCAGACAAGCCAGGCAGACAAGGCAGGCAGACAAGGCAGGCAGACAAAGCAGACAAGGCAGGCAGACAAGGCAGACAAGGCAGGCAGACAAGGCAGGCAGACAAGGCAGGCAGACAAAGGAGACAAGGCAGGCAGACAAGGCAGGCAGACAAAGGAGACAAGGCAGCCAGACAAGGCAGGCAGACAAGGCAGGCAGACAAGGCAGGCAGACAAGGCAGACAAGGCAGGCAGACAAGGCAGACAGACAAGGCAGACAAGGCAGGCAGACAAGGCAGGCAGACAAGTCAGGCAGCATACAGCGATAGGTTTGAAGAGACCGCTTCTACTTCCACAATCCTCATATTATGGGCGACCAATGATCTATCTCAAGTGAAATATACGATTTTCTTGTATATTTATAGTATGGAATAGGCACCGATATCGAGACATTATGACGTCAGTAACATGTCCTTTCCTGTATCACTGTATAACCTCATGTTCTTAGGTGAAATATACCAACGTTTTCGTGTATCTCTGCTTTATGCAACAAAAGAGCGATGAGGCATCGATAGCAAAGCATTATGACGTCATGAAACAGGTGAAAACCAGGATATAAGAAGCATAAATTGGCCAAGAACCAGTGAATAACCAACCATTGGTGTGTACAAAGGGTCCTAACATATCAATCCTAATATGGAAGATTAAATGGAATGAACTGAAGCATAACAAACATACGCACAAGGGATAAAGACATGAGACAAAGCGGAGGATAAACAAGTAAGAGGAAGAAATAGGTATGGAAAAACGAGGCCTTTCAGATATGGATATAAGGAGAGATAATGTAACAGGTAGGGACCTACATACAGTGAGTGAGGCAGACAGACAGAGATGTAAGAAGGCAGGAGCGCGGTGAGACACTTATCACGGAGTAGCTAGAGGACTCATTGTTGAGAATAATGTGAAGACAATTCACTATGCTAAACTGTCGAGACAAAAGCTCATTCCTTTACGCCAGGCACCCCTGATTTGCACCCTTTCCCACTGACTCACGTGGCGCGGGGGTTAGGGTGGGGGTGAGGTGGAGCTACACGCCACCCTTCCCCCACCCCCCGCCACCAGCGCGCGTGCCCTGCCTCGCGTCTTCTCCATTATCGCCCCCATTACCGCGAGGGTTTATGTATTTCCCCTCCGCGGCTACTGTACATTATATCACGTTACCCCCCCCCCCCGCCCCCCCCCCCATACCCACCAGCACTGACCACCCCCCCCCCACCCCCCCGCCAAAGACATCTTCCATCTCTATGCAAATTTGTTGTAAGACATGAAGGTGCCATATACCGAGCACACAGCAATTGCTGGAAAGAACAATAATATATCCTCCGCCCCCCTCTTCCAATAGGGGGCGCTATACGCTGTTCCCAATGATCGACGTCACGTCAGAACTTTAACGGCGGCGACTTCCTGATCCGGAACGGTGGCCAGTGACTATCCATAGGGTCTATCCAGAAGGTCTATCCAGAAGGACTATCTATAGGGTCTATCCAGAAGGTCTATCCAGAAGGTCTATCAAGAAGGACTATCCATAAGGCCTCTCCAGAAGGTCTATCCAGAAGGACTATCCAGAAGGCTTCTCCAGAAGGTCTATCCAGAAGGTCTATCCAGAAGGACTATCCCAAAGGACTATCCAGAAGGTCTATCCAGAAGGTCTATCCCGAAGGACTAGCCAGGAGGCCTCTCCATAAGGTCTATCCAGAAGGACTATCCCAAAGGACTATCCAGAAGGTCTATCCAGAAGGTCTATCCAGAAGGTCTATCCAGAAGGACTATCCAGAAGGTCTATCCAGAAGGTCTATCCAGAAGGACTAGCCAGGAGGTCTCTCCATAAGGTCTATCCAGAAGGACTATCCAGAATGTCTATCCAGAAGGACTATCCAGAAGGCCTCTCCAGAAGGTCTATCCAGAAGGTCTATCCAGAAGGACTATCCCAAAGGACTATCCAGAAGGTCTATCCAGAAGGTCTATCCAGAAGGACTAGCCAGGAGGCCTCTCCATAAGGTCTATCCAGAAGGTCTATCCAGAAGGTCTATCCAGAAGGACTATCCAGAAGGCCTCTCCAGAAGGTCTATCCAGAAGGACTATCCACAAGGCCTCTCCAGAAGGACTATCCAGAAGGTCTATCCAGAAGGTCTATCCAGAAGGACTAGCCAGGAGGCCTCTCCATAAGGTCTATCCAGAAGGACTATCCAGAAGGTCTATCCAGAAGGACTATCCAGAAGGCCTCTCCAGAAGGTCTATCCAGAAGGTCTATCCAGAAGGACTATCCCAAAGGACTATCCAGAAGGTCTATCCAGAAGGTCTATCCAGAAGGACTAGCCAGGAGGCCTCTCCATAAGGTCTATCCAGAAGGACTATCCAGAAGGTCTATCCAGAAGGACCATCCGAACGAATTATGCAGCAATAAGTAGTATCCAGAAGGGTATCAGAGGCGTACCTACCATTGACACAGAATCCGCAGTGCGTCACGTTTTTCAGGGGCAAAATTCCCCCCAGAGCCCCCCCCCCCCCCACCCCCCCATTTCCGGACTTTCCCGAACGAATACCCAGAAGGACTCTCTGGCATCGGTTAGGACTACCCGGATGCACAAATCCAGAAGGACCACGTAGACTGTCCGAGAGCGTGAGTCCGTAAGTTGGCTTGGAGTACTAGGCGTGTCATTGGGCACCACGGACCCCCCAGGGAGCCTCGTGGGGCAGAGACAGGCTATTAACTGGTTTAATGGCGGCGAGGGGACGGCTCAGGGGCCCATTACAGCGTCTCACAGTGTCATGGCGAAGTGAGCGACACTCAGGCAGGAGGGACTCCAATGGAGCTTATAGAATGTGATGTCTACGTGGTACGCCTCGGTATACAGGGAGACAGATGTCCATCTGGTACGCCTCGGTATACAGGGAGACAGATGTCCATCTGGTACGCCTCGGTATACAGGGAGACAGATGTCCATCTGGTACGCCTCGGTATACAGGGAGACAGATGTCCATCTGGTAAGCCTCGGTACACAGGGAGACAGATGTCTACCTGGTACGCCTCGGTATACAGGGAGACAGATGTCCATCTGGTACGCCTCGGTATACAGGGAGACAGATGTCCATCTGGTACGCCTCGGTATACAGGGAGACAGATGTCCATCTGGTACGCCTCGGTATACAGGGAGACAGATGTCCATCTGGTACGCCTCGGTATACAGGGAGACAGATGTCCATCTGGTACGCCTCGGTATACAGGGAGACAGATGTCCATCTGGTACGCCTCGGTATACAGGGAGACAGATGTCCATCTGGTACGCCTCGGTACACAGGGAGACAGATGTCCATCTGGTAAGCCTCGGTACACAGGGAGACAGATGTCTACCTGGTACGCCTCGGTATACAGGGAGACAGATGTCCATCTGGGACGCCTCGGTACACAGGGAAACAGATGTCCACCTGGTACGCCTCGGTACAAAGGGAGACAGATGTCTACCTGGTACGCCTCGGTACACAGGGAGACAGATGTCTACCTGGTACGCCTCGGTACAAAGGGAGACAGATGTCTACCTGGTACGCCTCTGTACAAAGGGAGACAGATGTCTACCTGGTGCGCCTCGGTACACAGGGAGACAGATGTCTACCTTGTTCGCCTCTGTACAAAGGGAGACAGATGTCTACTTGGTACGCCTCGGTACAAAGGGAGACAGATGTCTACCTGGTACGTCTCGGTACACAGGGAGACAGATGTTTGCCTGGTACGCCTCTGTACAAAGAGAGACAGATGTCCACCTGGTACAAAGCGACACCAACATTTACCAGGAACGCCTCGAACCACTGGCAAAAACCTCATCAGCTTTCGTGTTTTGATATCGAGCACGTTTCCGACGAAATCCTCGCTCACCAGACCATAATCTTTGTACAGAATTAGCAATATTGCGGCAGCGCCAAATATATCTAGTAATTCCCGCTATTTTTTACACCTCCCCCCCCCCCCCCCCACAAAAAAAACCCCCGTCCACTTTTATTTTTGGCGGGTAGTAACGACAATGTATAAATCCAACCTGCGCGCAGCCGGGGTCGCTGGCCCCTCCATCAATAGATACCTTCCTGCGGCGTTATCTTAATAACCGTACATCAAGAGACACGCATTAGAGGTGAACTCCCTACACCCGGGGTCCCTGAGATCTGTGTGGGTGTGGGTGGGGGTGGGGGGGGGCGGACTTTGTGGGTCTGCCGTTTTGCCCACATCTAGACTGGGGCTAAATGGGTCCACGCCACACGCACAGACGCCACAACAGAACCCTCGGCGCCCCGCGGGAAACGAAACACCCGGAGCTGGGTATGAATGAATAATTGAATAAATGAATGAAGTTTATTTCCGTACTGTTGGCGCCATTTGGATTATATGCATCGCTCTGTCACACGCGGTGGGACGTGAAACGATATGGTGGGAGAATTATTGGCGTCCCCAACCCCCAAGAGTAATTAAGGCACACGCGGCGGCCCAGGCAAGGTGGACCACGAGCGGTGTCAGTCCAAGGGAACTGTCGGCCCAGGCAAGGTGGACCACGGGCGGTGTCAGTCCAAGGGAACTGTCGGCCCAGGCAAGTTTGACCACGAGCGGTGTCAGTCCAAGGGAACTGTCGGCCCAGGCAAGTTTGACCACGAGCGGTGTCAGTCCAAGGGAACTGTCGGCCCAGGCAAGTCTGACCACGAGCGGTGTCAGTCCAAGGGAACTGTCGGCCCAGGCAAGGTGGACCACGAGCGGTGTCAGTCCAAGGAAACTGTCGGCCCAGGCAAGTCTGACCACGAGCGGTGTCAGTCCAAGGGAACTGTCGGCCCAGGCAAGTCTGACCACGAGCGGTGTCAGTCCAAGGGAACTGACGGCCCAGGCAAGTCTGACCACGAGCGGTGTCAGTCCAAGGGAACTGTCGGCCCAGGCAAGTCTGACCACGAGCGGTGTCAGTCCAAGGGAACTCTCGGCCCAGGCAAGTCTGACCACGAGCGGTGTCAGTCCAAGGGAACTGTCGGCCCAGGCAAGTCTGACCACGAGCGGTGTCAGTCCAAGGGAACTCTCGGCCCAGGCAAGTCTGACCACGAGCGGTGTCAGTCCAAGGGAACTGTCGGCCCAGGCAAGTTTGACCACGAGCGGTGTCAGTCCAAGGGAACTGACGGCCCAGGCAAGTCTGACCACGAGCGGTGTCAGTCCAAGGGAACTGTCGGCCCAGGCAAGTCTGACCACGAGCGGTGTCAGTCCAAGGGAACTGTCGGCCCAGGCAAGTTTGACCACGAGCGGTGTCAGTCCAAGGGAACTGACGGCCCAGGCAAGTCTGACCACGAGCGGTGTCAGTCCAAGGGAACTGTCGGCCCAGGCAAGTCTGACCACGAGCGGTGTCAGTCCAAGGGAACTGTCGGCCCAGGCAAGTCTGACCACGAGCGGTGTCAGTCCAAGGGAACTGACGGCCCAGGCAAGTCTGACCACGAGCGGTGTCAGTCCAAGGGAACTGTCGGCCCAGGCAAGTCTGACCACGAGCGGTGTCAGTCCAAGGGAACTCTCGGCCCAGGCAAGTCTGACCACGAGCGGTGTCAGTCCAAGGGAACTGTCGGCCCAGGCAAGTCTGACCACGAGCGGTGTCAGTCCAAGGGAACTGTCGGCCCAGGCAAGTCTGACCACGAGCGGTGTCAGTCCAAGGGAACTGTCGGCCCAGGCAAGTCTGACCACGAGCGGTGTCAGTCCAAGGGAACTGTCGGCCCAGGCAAGGTGGACCACGAGCGGTGTCAGTCCAAGGGAACTGTCGGCCCAGGCAAGTCTGACCACGAGCGGTGTCAGTCCAAGGGAACTCTCGGCCCAGGCAAGTCTGACCACGAGCGGTGTCAGTCCAAGGGAACTGTCGGCCCAGGCAAGTCTGACCACGAGCGGTGTCAGTCCAAGGGAACTGTCGGCCCAGGCAAGTCTGACCACGAGCGGTGTCAGTCCAAGGGAACTGTCGGCCCAGGCAAGTCTGACCACGAGCGGTGTCAGTCCAAGGGAACTGTCGGCCCAGGCAAGGTGGACCACGAGCGGTGTCAGTCCAAGGGAACTGTCGGGCCAGGCAAGTCTGACCACGAGCGGTGTCAGTCCAAGGGAACTCTCGGCCCAGGCAAGGTGGACCACGAGCGGTGTCAGTCCAAGGGAACTGTCGGGCCAGGCAAGTGTTACCACGAGCGGTGTCAGTCCAAGGGAACTGTCAGCCACGGGCATCTACGGCCAGAATACAATTCGGCCACATTAATGTACGACCAAGATATATTTCGGCGAAGAGCGTCTTCGGCCAAGATATATTTTGGCCGAGAGAAGCAACGGCTAAGATACAAGTAGGCCTACAGAGGCTTGGCCCAATATATGGTTTGGCCAAGAGCAGCCAGGACCAATATATCCTTCTGCCAGGGTAGCAGTTTGTACTTGGTACAGGACGTCAGCCAAGGTGGCTGTACCGTCGCGGCCACTGTGGTAACTGGCAGCCAAGGTGGCTGTACCGTCGCGGCCACTGTGGTAACTGGCAGCCAAGGTGGCTGTACCGTCGCGGCTACTGTGGTAACTGGCAGCCAAGGTGGCTGTACCGTCGCGGCCACTGTGGAAACTGGCAGCCAAGGTGGCTGTACCGTCGCGGCCACTGTGGTAACTGGCAGCCAAGGTGGCTGTACCGTCGCGGCCACTGTGGAAACTGGCAGTCAAGGTGGCTGTACCGTCGCGGCCACTGTGGTAACCGGCAGCCAAGGTGGCTGTACCGTCGCGGCCACTGTGGTAACCGGCAGCCAAGGTGGCTGTACCGTCGCGGCCACTGTGGTAACCGGCAGCCAAGGTGGCTGTACCGTCGCGGCCACTGTGGTAACTGGCAGCCAATGGCATTGCGACCAAGTAGTGTAATAATGTAAACAAGCCAAATCCGGAAGACATTGTGAAGATCCCGCCTGGGCATATATTGGCAACAGGCAGCTGGAGGCGTCCTTGTCTTTGCTTTAATATCTCCACCTCTGTCTCCCTTGCCGCACCGTTTTCTCCCATTCTACTCCCTTTTCGACGTATCTGCATCTTTCGCCAGCACTACACCTTTTCTTCACCCCACCCCCCCCCCCACCCCCCACCACCCCTTCCAGTAACTCCCCGCCTCTCGCGCCCGTTACATGGCAGGGTGGGTGTGGGGCGGTCTTAATTGTCTGTCCCTCGCACTAACGCCTCCATAAAGGCTTTTAAGCACTGCTGACCGACAAGAGGGTCTAACAAACAGAATGTCTGTCCCCTCGAGATCCGTACCCCCCATCCCCTCCTCCCTCTCATAACCCCAATCCACCCCCACCCCCTCCTCCCTCTCATAATCTCAATTCACCCCCACCCCATCCTCCCTCTCATAACCCCAATCCACCCCCACCTCTCCTCCCCCTTATAATCTCAATCCACCCCCACCCCATCTTCCCCCTCATAACCCCAATCCACCCCCACCCCTCCTCCCCCTTATAATCTCAATCCACCCCCACCCCATCCTTCCCCTCATAACCCCAATCCCCCCGCCCCCGCCCACACGTCCCCCTGCCCTTTAGCCGCCACGGAAAGGTGACCGCCCCGTGCGACACATATAGCACGGCATTAAATAGAGCAAACATCGCGGGTAATGGAGCCGACAGCCACTTAGCATTGGTTGGGGTGAGGCCGGTCACCATGCTGAAGGAAACTTACGGCGCCCCCCCCCCCCGCTACCAGCCCCATGGGCCAGCGGCAGCCATATTGAACGCCAACCCAACCACCTACAATTCCCTTCCCCTCCCTTCCCCTCCCCTCCCCTCCCCTCCATACCCGCGCGGTGTGACCCTGTTCCATGACACCACAGATGTCTGAACCCCACCCACGCACGCCCTTTATGGCCCATCGTCACCCCCCCCCACTTCCGACCACAGCCACCCCGTGTATGTCCCATAGCCACCCCCCCCCCTCAGCACGTCCTTCCCGCAATACGGAGCGACATAATGTCTGTGTAGTGATTGGCGGACACTGACATCAGACTCCCAAACACCACACAACCCGATCCGGGTCCACGGTAATATAGAAAGTGTGTGTGTGGGGGGGGGGGGCTGGCTGGGGGGGGGAGGGGGAGCTCGCTGGGGGGGGGGGGCGAGGCGGTGCGGCGAGGAGGGGAGGTCATGCGAGACAGCGGGGAGGGGGCAGTGGGGTGTGAGGCGGAGGGTCGGATGTGGGGTGGGGTGTGAGGCGGGGGGTCGGATGTGGGGTGGGGTGTGAGGCGGGGGGTCGGATGTGGGGTGGGGTGTGAGGCGGGGGGTCGGATGTGGGGTGGGGTGTGAGGCGGGGGGTCGGATGTGGGGTGGGGTGTGAGGTGGGGGCCGGATGTGGGTTGGGGTGTGAGGCGGGGACAGGAGGAAGTGCCGGGTAAATCGGAGGTGGAAAATTAGATTCAAGCACCCCTCATCCGACACTACCCCCACCCCTTCGCCACTACCACCCCCAGCACCCATCATCCCTCCCCAACCCCACCAGCCATCCACCCTCAGCCTGTCCCCCGGGGCAGAGTTTTTAGCGGCCGACGACTGCCCATCAAAATATCCCTTCCATGAACTGACACCAAAGGTGATGAGACCTCCTATGGAGCGGCACGAATCCTGTCGATATCGGAAGCTTTTAATAA
Source organism: Arenicola marina (assembly GCA_964019135.1). NCBI lineage: Eukaryota > Metazoa > Annelida > Polychaeta > Arenicolidae > Arenicola > Arenicola marina. Next base: position 35,175,685 of record OZ025261.1, read on the forward strand.
ATATGCGCTTTCAGAACGTCCTTTATAACAAATCCGGCAAAGCGAAACGGTCGCTTAAGGTTACAGCAATTTTCTCTCTGGGTAATACATTTCAGATTCTTTCGCAGAACTGACCTGGACGCATTGTTCCAAGGCCCACAGTTTGATGACGTAGTACACTAGAACGCGCCCACAAGGCCCACAGTTTGATGACGTCGTACACTAGAACGCGCTCACAAGGCCCACAGTTTGATGACGTAGTGCACTAGAACGCGCCCACAAGGCCCACAGTTTGATGACGTAGTACACTAGTACGCGCCCACAATGCCCACAGTTTGATGACGTAGTACGCTAGAACGCGCCGACAATGCCCACAGTTTGATGACGTAGTACACTAGAACGCGCCCACAATGCCCAGTTTGATGACGTAGTACACTAGAACGCGCCCACAATGCCCACAGTTTGATGGCGTAGTAAACTAGAACGCGCCTACAATGCCCACAGTTTGATGACGTAGTACACTAGAACGCGCCCACAATGCCCACAGTTTGATGACGTAGTACACTAGTACGCGCCCACAATGCCCACAGTTTGATGACGTAGTACACTAGAACGCGCCTACAATGCCCACAGTTTGATGACGTAGTACACTGGAACGCGCCCACAAGGCCCACAGTTTGATGACGTAGTACACTAGAACGCGCCCACAAGGCCCACAGTTTGATGACGTAGTACACTAGAACGCGCCCACAATGCCCACAGTTTGATGACGTAGTACACTAGTACGCGCCCACAATGCCCACAGTTTGATGACGTAGTACACTAGAACGGCGCATCTACATTTACCAGTCGGAGGGAAAGACATCGACGTTTCAGTTCTTGGACACTAAGGGCGCCGTCTTTATGTCAGTTTAACTGACCCCAATAACTTATTTCCACTTCAAAATCTAAAATGTTTCACGTGACAACACCCATTTTGTGAGCAGCCTTAAACCGCATATATCAGAAGTCATACAAGCGTTTCCTAGTGCTCCATCCTTAAAAATAACAATTGATTTAAGGCGTAAACCGCCTCCAGGAGATAACGAAATGGTATTTATCTGGTTTTATGGTTTTTGCTGCTTCGTTAAAACGAGAGTTTCTGTCTATGTAAAGACATGTTCAGTATACATATATATATAGATAGATATATATATATATATTATACGCCTTCGCCCTTCTCTCGGGTATATGTCATAGCCAAAGCATTGGGCGACCTAGAGAACCAGCTTGTATTCTGATACAGTAATTGACCTCATCTTGCTAAGAGAAATGGACAGAGCCACACAGAAAGCACGGAGCGCAGGCGGCAGTAAGTTCAGTGAGGGGATGCCAAGCCCTATCGCCAAGCCCCATCGCCAAGCCCCATCGCCAAGCCCCATCGCCAAGCCCCATCGCCAAGCCCTATCGCCAAGCCCCATCGCCAAGCCCCATCGCCAAGCCCCATCGCCAAGCCCCATCGCCAAGCCCCATCCCCAAGCCCCATCGCTAAGCCCCATCGCCAAGCCCCATCCCCAAGCCCCATCGCCAAGCCTCATCGCCAAGCCCCATCGCCAAGCCCTATCGCCAAGCCCCATCGCTAAGCCCCATCGCCAAGCCCCATCCCCAAGCCCCATCGCCAAGCCCCATCGCCAAGCCCCATCGCCAAGCCCTATCGCCAAGCCCCATCGCCAAGCCCTATCGCCAGGCCCCATCGCCAAGCCCCATCGCCAAGCCCCATCGCCAAGCCCTATCGCCAAGCCCCATCGCCAAGCCCTATCGCCAAGCCTTATCGCCAAGCCCCATCGCCAAGCCCCATCCCCAAGCCCCATCGCCAAGCCCTATCGCCAAGCCCCATCGCCAAGCCCTATCGCCAAGCCTTATCGCCAAGCCCCATCGCCAAGCCCCATCCCCAAGCCCCATCCCCAAGCCCCATCGCCAAGCCCTATCGCCAAGCCCCATCCCCAAGCCCTATCGCCAAGCCCCATCGCCAAGCCCTATCGCCAAGCCCCATCGCCAAGCCCTATCGCCAAGCCCCATCGCCAAGCCCCATCGCCAAGCCCTATCGCCAAGCCCCAGCGCCAAGCCCTATCGCCAAGCCTTATCGCCAAGCCGCATCGCCTTGTCGTATTTTGAGGCGGTCAGTATGGTAAACATCAGAGCTGACGACGACGCACGGGTCGCCCCAGTTCTACGCCCTACCGCTCATATACTTGGCGTGAGGTGCCATAACTCACCATTATTACCACGTGGTCTTGAAATCTTTCAAGTTTTTTGGGAGAATTTATTTTCTATAATTAACAAAAAAGCACACCTGGGATTAAAGAAAAAAGTTTATTCGGAGAACAACTATTCACAAACTTACAAAGGAATTCCTTCATCACATCCTCTGATATTAAACGGGAGCGTTCCTGTCATGGTTTTACACCTCCCCACGGCGACATTCCCCCACAGACTTGTCCATGGTAACGGCCACGCACCCTAGCGAGCCAGACTGGGGACGCAGCGTGCGGCAGACATCGTTACCCTGGCGGCGGTTGTCGAAAGCAGAAGGCAGCAAGAGCGTAGGAGTTGGCGTTGCCCCCCCCCCTTCCCCCCCACCCAACCCCCTACACCCCCATGGGCCCCCCAGAATGTTCAGTCGCTGAACAGTAATTCGCTGGACACTCCAAGCAGTGGGTGCCCCCACTCAATAAGCTGTCGATACAAACACCCAATGGTCGACACGCCAGTAGCAGGTGGTCGATGCCAAGTGGCAGGTCTCTCGTGGCCGGTCCCAGGTGGCCTGGAAGAAGTGGTCGGCGCCGATGACCCTGAACTCTCCAATCTCGTCTCATTCTCGTGGGACAGGTAGGACCTCAGGACCGCGTCCTTGACCTTGATCTTGAGTATGAGAGGCTGACGCTCAGAGGGACCGTTTATTATTCCAGTTTATCCCTGGGCTCGACACGGTGCTGACCTTGACCTTGAGTATGAGAGGCTGACGCTCAGGAGGACCGTTTATTATTCTAGTTTATCCCTGGGCTCGACACTCACTCTGTGACAGTCTATGTTCCCACACAAACCAATGTCCATTGATAACAATTACAGATAAGTGTTACTTAATTCATTGTGGAAAACTTATATTCTTTGTATTGATACTGTTACTGGGGTGACTCAGTGACTGGCAGCAAGCTTATCGCTGCCATCCGTGTCACTGAGTCACTAAGTATCACTGACACTGACTGTGTTGATCAACGGATCACAAGGTCAATCTCACAGTGTCAGTCAGTGTCACAGTGTCAATCAGTGTCACAGTGTCAGTCAGTGTCACAGTGTCAGTGTCACAGTGTCAGTGTCAGTAAGTGTCAGTCAGTGTCAGTCAGTGGCACAGTGTCAGTCATTGTCAGTCAGTGTCACAGTGTCAGTCAGTGGCAGTCAGTGTCAGTGTCAGTCAGTGTCACAGTGTCAGCCAGTGTCACAGTGTCAGTCAGTGTCACAGTGTCAGTGTCAGTCAGTGTCACGGTGTCAGTCAGTGTCACGGTGTCAGTCAGTGTCACGGTGTCAGTCAGTGTCACGGTGTCAGTCAGTGTCACTGTTTCAGACACAGTCACCGTGTCAGGCAGTCACTGTCAGATACAGGTGGGAGAGGAGGAGGGGGGTGGGGGGTGGCTAGATCACCTCCTACTTACAGAAGGTCACCTAATCTCCCCCCGTCTCTTGACCACAAGACTGGCCCCCAGCTGTGCCAACTTCCTTCCCCATCGCCAGGAGAGAGGGGGGGGGGGATCTGATTCCATCGAACCCCCTGCCTGGCGTTGTCAGGGATACCACCCCGGGGCACAGTGACGAGAGAGCTGGCTGCCCGTCCCTGTGGGTGCTAAGCCTTGGACGGCAGCCCGTCGTGGCGCTTACCCCGCATGCTTACCCCGCGTCACGCCACACTGCACGTCTATTCTCGGTGATACTAATTGCACGTAATTGTCTTTTGTTAAGCAAATGAGTCGCAAGCTTCACACGCACCTTACGTTACGTCACGTTACTTCCGTCCAGGAAGTGCTACTACCCCCCCCCCTCCCCTACACGGGGGAGGGACTGTGATTCCGGAGAGTGGGCATGCTACAACCCCCCCCCCCCCTCGGGGAAGAGACTGATTCCGGGGAGTGGAAATACTACTATCCACCCCCCCCCCCACTCCTGGGGAGAATGGACTGTGATTCCGGAGTGTGGGAAGGCTACCCTCCCAGGGAGGAGTGGGGTTGCTACCCTCCCAGGGAGGAGTGGGGTTGCTACCCTCCTAGGGAAGAGTGGGGTTGCTACCCTCCCAGGGAGGAGTGGGGTTGCTACCCTCCCAGGGAGGAGTGGGGTTGCTACCCTCCCAGGGAGGAGTGGGGTTGCTACCCTCACAGGGAGGAGTGGGGTTGCTACCCTCACAGGGAGGAGTGGGGTTGCTACCCTCCCAGGGAGGAGTGGGGTTGCTACCCTCCTAGGGAGGAGTGGGGTTGCTACCCTCCCAGGGAGGAGTGGGGTTGCTACCCTCCTAGGGAGGAGTGGGGTTGCTACCCTCCCAGGGAGGAGTGGGGTTGCTACCCTCCCAGGGAGGAGTGGGGTTGCTACCCTCCCAGGGAGGAGTGGGGTTGCTACCCTCACAGGGAGGAGTGGGGTTGCTACCCTCACAGGGAGGAGTGGGGTTGCTACCCTCCCAGGGAGGAGTGGGGTTGCTACCCTCCTAGGGAGGAGTGGGGTTGCTACCCTCCCAGGGAGGAGTGGGGTTGCTACCCTCACAGGGAGGAGTGGGGTTGCTACCCCCCCAGGGAGGAGTGGGGTTGCTACCCTCCCAGGGAGGAGTGGGGTTGCTACCCTCCTAGGGAGGAGTGGGGTTGCTACCCTCCTAGGGAGGAGTGGGGTTGCTACCCTCCTAGGGAGGAGTGGGGTTGCTACCCTCCCAGGGAGGAGTGGGGTTGCTACCCTCCTAGGGAGGAGTGGGGTTGCTACCCTCCTAGGGAGGAGTGGGGTTGCTACCCTCCTAGGGAGGAGTGGGGTTGCTACCCTCCTAGGGAGGAGTGGGGTTGCTACCCTCCTAGGGAGGAGTGGGGTTGCTACCCTCCTAGGGAGGAGTGGGGTTGCTACCCTCCTAGGGAGGAGTGGGGTTGCTACCCTCCCAGGGAGGAGTGGGGTTGCTACCCTCCTAGGGAGGAGTGGGGTTGCTACCCTCCTAGGGAGGAGTGGGGTTGCTACCCTCCTAGGGAGGAGTGGGGTTGCTACCCTCCTAGGGAGGAGTGGGGTTGCTGCCCTCCCAGGGAGGAGTGGGGTTGCTACCCTCCTAGGGAGGAGTGGGGTTGCTACCCTCCTAGGGAGGAGTGGGGTTGCTACCCTCCTAGGGAGGAGTGGGGTTGCTACCCTCCCAGGGAGGAGTGGGGTTGCTACCCTCCCAGGGAGGAGTGGGGTTGCTACCCTCCCAGGGGGGAGTGGGGTTGCTACCCTCCCAGGGAGGAGTGGGGTTGCTACCCTCCTAGGGAGGAGTGGGGTTGCTACCCTCCTAGGGAGGAGTGGGGTTGCTGCCCTCCCAGGGAGGAGTGGGGTTGCTACCCTCCTAGGGAGGAGTGGGGTTGCTACCCTCCTAGGGAGGAGTGGGGTTGCTACCCTCCCAGGGAGGAGTGGGGTTGCTACCCTCCTAGGGAGGAGTGGGGTTGCTACCCTCCTAGGGAGGAGTGGGGTTGCTACCCTCCTAGGGAGGAGTGGGGTTGCTACCCTCCCAGGGAGGAGTGGGGTTGTTACCCTCCTAGGGAGGAGTGGGGTTGCTACCCTGCTAGGGAGGAGTGGGGTTGCTACCCTCCCAGGGAGGAGTGGGGTTGCTACCCTCCTAGGGAGGAGTGGGGTTGCTACCCTCCTAGGGAGGAGTGGGGTTGCTACCCTCCTAGGGAGGAGTGGGGTTGCTACCCTCCTAGGGAGGAATGGGGTTGCTACCCTCCCAGGGAGGAGTGGGGTTGCTACCCTCCTAGGGAGGAGTGGGGTTGCTACCCTCCCAGGGAGGAGTGGGGTTGCTACCCTCCTAGGGAGGAGTGGGGTTGCTACTCTCCCAGGGAGGAGTGGGGTTGCTACCCTCCCAGGGAGGAGTGGGGTTGCTACCCTCCCAGGGAGGAGTGGGGTTGCTACCCTCCTAGGGAGGAGTGGGGTTGCTACTCTCCCAGGGAGGAGTGGGGTTGCTACCCTCCCAGGGAGGAGTGGCGTTGCTACCCTCCCAGGGAGGAGTGGGGTTGCTATCCTCCCAGGGAGGAGTGGGGTTGCTACCCTCCCAGGGAGGAGTGGGGTTGCTACCCTCCCAGGGAGGAGTGGGGTTGCTACCCCCCCAGGGAGGAGTGGGGTTGCTACCCTCCCAGGGAGGAGTGGGGTTGCTACCCTCCTAGGGAGGAGTGGGGTTGCTACCCTCCCAGGGAGGAGTGGGGTTGCTACCCTCACAGGGAGGAGTGGGGTTGCTACCCCCCCAGGGAGGAGTGGGGTTGCTACCCTCCCAGGGAGGAGTGGGGTTGCTACCCTCCTAGGGAGGAGTGGGGTTGCTACCCTCCTAGGGAGGAGTGGGGTTGCTACCCTCCTAGGGAGGAGTGGGGTTGCTACCCTCCCAGGGAGGAGTGGGGCTGCTACCCTCCTAGGGAGGAGTGGGGTTGCTACCCTCCTAGGGAGGAGTGGGGTTGCTACCCTCCTAGGGAGGAGTGGGGTTGCTACCCTCCTAGGGAGGAGTGGGGTTGCTACCCTCCTAGGGAGGAGTGGGGTTGCTACCCTCCTAGGGAGGAGTGGGGTTGCTACCCTCCCAGGGAGGAGTGGGGTTGCTACCCTCCTAGGGAGGAGTGGGGTTGCTACCCTCCCAGGGAGGAGTGGGGTTGCTACCCTCCTAGGGAGGAGTGGGGTTGCTACCCTCCTAGGGAGGAGTGGGGTTGCTACCCTCCTAGGGAGGAGTGGGGTTGCTGCCCTCCCAGGGAGGAGTGGGGTTGCTACCCTCCTAGGGAGGAGTGGGGTTGCTACCCTCCTAGGGAGGAGTGGGGTTGCTACCCTCCTAGGGAGGAGTGGGGTTGCTACCCTCCCAGGGAGGAGTGGGGTTGCTACCCTCCCAGGGAGGAGTGGGGTTGCTACCCTCCCAGGGAGGAGTGGGGTTGCTCCCCTCCCAGGGAGGAGTGGGGTTGCTACCCTCCTAGGGAGGAGTGGGGTTGCTACCCTCCTAGGGAGGAGTGGGGTTGCTACCCTCCCAGGGAGGAGTGGGGTTGCTACCCTCCTAGGGAGGAGTGGGGTTGCTACCCTCCTAGGGAGGAGTGGGGTTGCTACCCTCCCAGGGAGGAGTGGGGTTGCTACCCTCCTAGGGAGGAGTGGGGTTGCTACTCTCCCAGGGAGGAGTGGGGTTGCTACCCTCCCAGGGAGGAGTGGGGTTGCTACCCTCCCAGGGAGGAGTGGGGTTGCTACCCTCCTAGGGAGGAGTGGGGTTGCTACTCTCCCAGGGAGGAGTGGGGTTGCTACCCTCCCAGGGAGGAGTGGGGTTGCTACCCTCCCAGGGAGGAGTGGGGTTGCTACCCTCCTAGGGAGGAGTGGGGTTGCTACCCTCCGAGGGAGGAGTGGGGTTGCTACCCTCCCAGGGAGGAGTGGGGTTGCTACCCTCCCAGGGAGGAGTGGGGTTGCTACCCTCCCAGGGAGGAGTGGGGTTGCTACCCTCCCAGGGAGGAGTGGGGTTGCTACCCTCCTAGGGAGGAGTGGGGTTGCTACCCTCCCAGGGAGGAGTGGGGTTGCTACCCTCCCAGGGAGGAGTGGGGTTGCTACCCTCCTAGGGAGGAGTGGGGTTGCTACCCTCCTTGGGAGGAGTGGGGTTGCTACCCTCCCAGGGAGGAGTGGGGTTGCTACCCTCCTAGGGAGGAGTGGGGTTGCTACCCTCCCAGGGAGGAGTGGGGTTGCTACCCTCCCAGGGAGGAGTGGGGTTGCTACCCTCCTAGGGAGGAGTGGGGTTGCTACCCTCCCAGGGAGGAGTGGGGTTGCTACCCTCCCAGGGAGGAGTGGGGTTGCCCACGGTGTGGTTAGAACTGACACAAAAGAGGCGACGCTTGTTTTTTCGTTAACCGGATATGTTTTTGCTTTCATCGTTTCGGCCGCGATTGATGATCTTTCTTCACCCCCCCCCCCCCCACACACCCCCTACTCTGCTCCCCCCTCCCCTCCATCCCTCCCGCATCGAGGGAATCTATACATGACGCAGCAATTCCTTTTATGTGTGACTTCACATAATATCGATCTAGGTTTTACGTGTCTAAGTACATTGATGACGGGGAAGCCTGATACCGCCCCCCCCCCCGCCCAACACACACACCTCCCACACTCCACCCACCTGACTAGTCGAAAAGACTTAGAATAGATATGGCGAGGTTCATAGAATGCGTTGCGGTGGAAGAACAAATCCGTTGCGAATGTACCAGACCCCCCCTCCCCCCCCCCCAACTTCAACCCATAGACCGCCCCCCACCCCTCCACCCCTGTTAGCGGTCGAGGGCGGCGCATGCCAGGGCTGATCGAGTTCCGAAGCCTCCAGTGAGTTGCCAATGCCACCTTGGAACAAGCCAACCACAGACCGAGAGCAAGATGAACCGGCCACTATGGCGGCCCATCTCAACACGTAGTCTCCAATTCCTGATATCAACAATTCAATTATTCATATCAACAATTCAATTCTTGATATCAACAATTCAATTCTTGGTATTAATAATTCAACGTTGACATCAACAATTCAATCCTTGATATCAACAATTCAATCCTTGATATCAACAATTCAACTTTGATATCAACAATTCAATCCTTGATATTAACAATTTAATTCGCACGCACTGGACCGAATTCTTGACATTCACAATTCCGCGAGAATGGCCGACAGAGGTTCTGTTATCTCCACCCGTGAGCGCATTAATGGCCGACAGTGGTTCTGTTATCTCCACCCGTGAGCGCATTAATGGCCGACAGAGGTTCTGTTATCTCCACCCGTGAGCGCATTAATGGCCGACAGTGGTTGTTATCTCCACCCGTGAGCGCATTAATGGCCGACAGAGGTTCTGTTATCTCCACCTGTGAGCGCATTAATGGCCGACAGGTTCTGTTATCTCCACCCGTGAGCGCATTAATGGCCGACAGAGGTTCTGTTATCTCCACCCGTGAGTGCATTAATGGCCGACAGAGGTTCTGTTATCTCCACCCGTGAGCGCATTTTCCATACAACCCAAGCATTCACGACTTAGTCCCGCGGAACAGTGGAGGCTTCAAAATGACTGATGTCAATGTATAATTTTGAGAGACTTCGGCCGTATGTCAATGATGACATTTGGGAATGTTTGACGGTAAGGAAAATAACAAATTTAAAATCGCATTTAGGTGGTATCGGTTTTTCTCTTGCGTGTGGTTGACAATTTGGGTTTTGGTGTGTAAGCTTAACATGTGCGGGAATGATCGCAAAAGTATCGCTCCTGGAGATGATGCCAGGGAGTGTTCGTTTCTTCATCAAGGCCGTATGCAATCCGAATTCTTGATATGAAAAAACAAAATCCGACGAATTCTTAATATCAAGAATTGAATTGTTGATACATGTATCAATAATTGAATTTTGGACATTAGGAATTGTTTAATTTAGTGGCCAGTAGATGGCACCAAGACATCCTCATAATGCTTCCATTGATGGGGTTTAACTTAGTTGGCTGTAGATGGCATCAAGACATCCTCATATCGCTTCCATTGATGGGGTTTAACTTAGTGGGCTGTAGATGGCATCAAGACATCTTCATAATGCTTCCATTGATGGGGTTTAACTTAGTGGGCTGTAGACGGCATCAAGACATCCTCATAATGCTTCCATTGATGGGGTTTAACTTAGTGGGCAGTAGATGGCATCAAGACATCCTCATAATGCTTCCATTGATGGGGTTTAACTTAGTGGGCAGTACACGGCATCAAGACATCCTCATAATGCTTCCATTGATGGGGTTTAACTTAGTGGGCAGTACACGGCATCAAGACATCCTCATAATGCTTCCATTGATGGGGTTTAACTTAGTTGGCTGTAGATGGCATCAAGACATCCTCATATCGCTTCCATTGATGGGGTTTAACTTAGTGGGCTGTAGATGGCATCAAGACATCTTCATAATGCTTCCATTGATGGGGTTTAACTTAGTGGGCTGTAGATGGCATCAAGACATCCTCATAATGCTTCCATTGATGGGGTTTAACTTAGTGGGCAGTACACGGCATCAAGACATCCTCATAATGCTTCCATTGATGGGGTTTAACTTAGTGGGCTATAGACGGCATCAAGACATCCTCATAATGCTTCCATTGATGGGGTTTAACTTAGTGGGCTATAGACGGCATCAAGACATCCTCATAATGCTTACATTGATGGGGTTTAACTTAGTGGGCTGTAGATGACATCAAGACATCCTCATAATGCTTCCATGGGGTTTAACTTAGTGGGCAGTAGATGGCATCAAGACATTCTCATAATGCTTCCATTGATGGGGTTTAACTTAGTGGGTAGTAGATGGCACCTAGACATCCTCATAATGCTTCCATTGATGGGGTTTAACTTAGTGGGCAGTAGATTGCATCAAGACATCCTCATAATGCTTCCATTGATGGGGTTTAACTTAGTGGGCAGTAGATGGCATCAAGACACCCTCATAATGGTTCCATTGATGGGGTTTAACTTAGTGGGCAGTACACGGCATCAAGACATCCTCATAATGCTTCCATTGATGGGGTTTAACTTAGTGGGCAGTAGATGGCATCAAGACACCCTCATAATGCTTCCATTGATGGGGTTTAACTTAGTGGGCAGTAGATGGCATCAAGACATCCTCATAATGCTTCCATTGATGGGGTTTAACTTAGTGGGCAGTACACGGCATCAAGACATCCTCATAATGCTTCCATTGATGGGGTTTAACTTAGTGGGCAGTAGATGGCATCAAGACATCCTCATAATGCTTCCATTGATGGGGTTTAACTTGGTGGGCAGTAGACGGCATCAAGACATCCTCATAATGCTTCCATTGATGGGGTTTAACTTGGTGGGCAGTAGACGGCATCAAGACATCCTCATAATGCTTCCATTGATGGGGTTTAACTTAGTGGGCAGTACACGGCATCAAGACATCCTCATAATGCTTCCATTGATGGGGTTTAACTTAGTGGGCAGTAGATGGCATCAAGACATCCTCATAATGCTTCCATTGATGGGGTTTAACTTGGTGGGCAGTAGACGGCATCAAGACATCCTCATAATGCTTCCATTGATGGGGTTTAACTTGGTGGGCAGTACACGGCATCAAGACATCCTCATAATGCTTCCATTGATGGGGTTTAACTTAGTGGGCAGTAGATGGCATCAAGACATCCTCATAATGCTTCCATTGATGGGGTTTAACTTAGTGGGCAGTAGATGGCATCAAGACATCCTCATAATGCTTCCATTGATGGGGTTTAACTTGGTGGGCAGTAGACGGCATCAAGACATCCTCATAATGCTTCCATTGATGGGGTTTAACTTAGTGGGCTGTAGATGGCATCAAGACACCCTCATAATGCTTCCATTGATGGGGTTTAACTTAGTGGGCAGTACACGGCATCAAGACATCCTCATAATGCTTCCATTGATGGGGTTTAACTTGGTGGGCAGTAGACGGCATCAAGACATCCTCATAATGCTTCCATTGATGGGGTTTAACTTAGTGGGCAGTAGATGGCATCAAGACATTCTCATAATGCTTCCATTGATGGGGTTTAACTTAGTGGGCAGTAGATGGCATCAAGACATTCTCATAATGCTTCCATTGATGGGGTTTAACTTGGTGGGCAGTAGACGGCATCAAGACATCCTCATAATGCTTCCATTGATGGGGTTTAACTTGGTGGGCAGTAGACGGCATCAAGACATCCTCATAATGCTTCCATTGATGGGGTTTAACTTAGTGGGCAGTAGATGGCATCAAGACATTCTCATAATGCTTCCATTGATGGGGTTTAACTTAGTGGGCAGTAGATGGCATCAAGACATTCTCATAATGCTTCCATTGATGGGGTTTAACTTGGTGGGCAGTAGACGGCATCAAGACATCCTCATAATGCTTCCATTGATGGGGTTTAACTTGGTGGGCAGTAGACGGCATCAAGACATCCTCATAATGCTTCCATTGATGGGGTTTAACTTAGTGGGCAGTACACGGCATCAAGACATCCTCATAATGCTTCTATTGATGGGGTTTAACTTAGTGGGCAGTAGATGGCATCAAGACATCCTCATAATGCTTCCATTGATGGGGTTTAACTTGGTGGGCAGTAGACGGCATCAAGACATCCTCATAATGCTTCCATTGATGGGGTTTAACTTGGTGGGCAGTACACGGCATCAAGACATCCTCATAATGCTTCCATTGATGGGGTTTAACTTAGTGGGCAGTAGATGGCATCAAGACATCCTCATAATGCTTCCATTGATGGGGTTTAACTTAGTGAGCAGTAGATGGCATCAAGACATCCTCATAATGCTTCCATTGATGGGGTTTAACTTGGTGGGCAGTAGACGGCATCAAGACATCCTCATAATGCTTCCATTGATGGGGTTTAACTTAGTGGGCTGTAGATGGCATCAAGACACCCTCATAATGCTTCCATTGATGGGGTTTAACTTAGTGGGCAGTACACGGCATCAAGACATCCTCATAATGCTTCCATTGATGGGGTTTAACTTGGTGGGCAGTAGACGGCATCAAGACATCCTCATAATGCTTCCATTGATGGGGTTTAACTTGGTGGGCAGTAGATGGCATCAAGACACCCTCATAATGGTTCCATTGATGGGGTTTAACTTAGTGGGCAGTACACGGCATCAAGACATCCTCATAATGCTTCCATTGATGGGGTTTAACTTGGTGGGCAGTAGATGGCATCAAGACACCCTCATAATGCTTCCATTGATGGGGTTTAACTTAGTGGGCAGTACACGGCATCAAGACATCCTCATAATGCTTCCATTGATGGGGTTTAACTTAGTGGGCAGTAGATGGCATCAAGACACCCTCATAATGGTTCCATTGATGGGGTTTAACTTAGTGGGCAGTAGATGGCATCAAGACACCCTCATAATGGTTCCATTGATGGGGTTTAACTTAGTGGGCAGTAGATGGCATCAAGACATCCTCATAATGCTTCCATTGATGGGGTTTAACTTAGTGGGCTGTAGATGACATCAAGACATCCTCATAATGCTTCCATGGGGTTTAACTTAGTGGGCAGTAGATGGCATCAAGACATTCTCATAATGCTTCCATTGATGGGGTTTAACTTAGTGGGTAGTAGATGGCACCTAGACATCCTCATAATGCTTCCATTGATGGGGTTTAACTTAGTGGGCAGTAGATGGCATCAAGACATCCTCATATCGCTTCCATTGATGGGGTTTAACTTAGTGGGCTATAGACGGCATCAAGACATCCTCATAATGCTTACATTGATGGGGTTTAACTTAGTGGGCTGTAGATGGCATCAAGACATCCTCATAATGCTTCCATGGGGTTTAACTTAGTGGGCAGTAGATGGCATCAAGACATTCTCATAATGCTTCCATTGATGGGGTTTAACTTAGTGGGTAGTAGATGGCACCTAGACATCCTCATAATGCTTCCATTGATGGGGTTTAACTTAGTGGGCAGTAGATTGCATCAAGACATCCTCATAATGCTTCCATTGATGGGGTTTAACTTAGTGGGCAGTAGATGGCATCAAGACACCCTCATAATGGTTCCATTGATGGGGTTTAACTTAGTGGGCAGTACACGGCATCAAGACATCCTCATAATGCTTCCATTGATGGGGTTTAACTTAGTGGGCAGTAGATGGCATCAAGACACCCTCATAATGCTTCCATTGATGGGGTTTAACTTAGTGGGCAGTAGATGGCATCAAGACATCCTCATAATGCTTCCATTGATGGGGTTTAACTTAGTGGGCAGTACACGGCATCAAGACATCCTCATAATGCTTCCATTGATGGGGTTTAACTTAGTGGGCAGTAGATGGCATCAAGACATCCTCATAATGCTTCCATTGATGGGGTTTAACTTGGTGGGCAGTAGACGGCATCAAGACATCCTCATAATGCTTCCATTGATGGGGTTTAACTTGGTGGGCAGTAGACGGCATCAAGACATCCTCATAATGCTTCCATTGATGGGGTTTAACTTAGTGGGCAGTACACGGCATCAAGACATCCTCATAATGCTTCCATTGATGGGGTTTAACTTAGTGGGCAGTAGATGGCATCAAGACATCCTCATAATGCTTCCATTGATGGGGTTTAACTTGGTGGGCAGTAGACGGCATCAAGACATCCTCATAATGCTTCCATTGATGGGGTTTAACTTAGTGGGCAGTAGATGGCATCAAGACACCCTCATAATGGTTCCATTGATGGGGTTTAACTTAGTGGGCAGTAGATGGCATCAAGACACCCTCATAATGGTTCCATTGATGGGGTTTAACTTAGTGGGCAGTAGATGGCATCAAGACATCCTCATAATGCTTCCATTGATGGGGTTTAACTTAGTGGGCAGTAGATGGCATCAAGACACCCTCATAATGCTTCCATTGATGGGGTTTAACTTGGTGGGCAGTAGACGGCATCAAGACATCCTCATAATGCTTCCATTGATGGGGTTTAACTTAGTGGGCAGTAGATGGCATCAAGACACCCTCATAATGGTTCCATTGATGGGGTTTAACTTAGTGGGCAGTAGATGGCATCAAGACATCCTCATATCGCTTCCATTGATGGGGTTTAACTTGGTGGGCAGTAGATGGCATCAAGACATCCTCATAATGCTTCCATGGGGTTTAACTTAGAGGTCAGTAGATGGCATCAAGACATCCTCATAATGCTTACATTGATGGGGTTTAACTTAGTGGCCAGTAGATGGCATCAAGACATCCTCATAATGCTTACATTGATGGGGTTTAACTTAGTGGCCAGTAGATGGCATCAAGACATCCTCATAATGCTTCCATTGATGGGGTTTAACTTGGTGGGCTGTAGATGGCATCAAGACATCCTCATAATGCTTCCATTGATGGGGTTTAACTTAGTGGGCAGTAGATGGCATCAAGACATCCTCATAATGCTTCCATTGATGGGGTTTAACTTAGTGGGCAGTACACGGCATCAAGACATCCTCATAATGCCTCCATTGATGGGGTTTAACTTAGTGGGCAGTAGATGGCATCAAGACATCCTCATAATGCTTCCATTGATGGGGTTTAACTTAGTGGGCAGTAGACGGCATCAAGACATCATCATAACGCTTTCATTGATGGGGTTTAACCTAGTGGGCTATAGATGGCATCAAGACATTCTCATAATGCTTCCATTGATGGGGTTTAACTTAGTGGGCAGTAGACGGCATCAAGACATCCTCATAATGCTTCCATGGGGTTAACTTAGTGGGCAGTAGACGGCATCAAGACATCCTCATAATGCTTCCATTGATGGGGTTTAACTTAGTGGGCTATAGATGGCATCAAGACATTCTCATAATGCTTCCATTGATGGGGTTTAATTTAGTGGGCAGTAGACGGCATCAAGACATCCTCATAATGCTTCCATTGATGGGGTTTAACTTAGTGGGCAGTAGATGGCGTCAAGACATGCTCATAATGCTTCCATTGATGGGGTTTAACTTAGTGGGCAGTAGATGGCATCAAGACACCCTCATAATGCTTCCATTGATGGGGGTTAACTTAGTGGGCAGTAGATGGCATCAAGACATCCTCATATCGCTTCCATTGATGGGGGTTAACTTAGTGGGCAGTAGATGGCATCAAGACATCCTCATAATGCTTCCATTGATGGGGTTTAACTTGGTGGGCAGTAGATGGCATCAAGACATCCTCATAATGCTTCCATTGATGGGGGTTAACTTAGTGGGCAGTAGATGGCATCAAGACATCCTCATAATGCTTCCATTGATGGGGTTTAACTTAGTGGGCAGTAGATGGCATCAAGACACCCTCATAATGCTTCCATTGATGGGGGTTAACTTAGTGGGCAGTAGATGGCATCAAGACATCCTCACATCGCTTCCATTGATGGGGTTTAACTTGGTGGGCAGTAGATGGCATCAAGACATCCTCATAATGCTTCCATGGGGTTTAACTTAGAGGTCAGTAGATGGCATCAAGACATCCTCATAATGCTTACATTGATGGGGTTTAACTTAGTGGCCAGTAGATGGCATCAAGACATCCTCATAATGCTTACATTGATGGGGTTTAACTTAGTGGCCAGTAGATGGCATCAAGACATCCTCATAATGCTTCCATTGATTAGGGTTTAACTTAGTGGCCAGTAGATGGCAACAAGACATCCTCATAATGCTTCCATTGATGGGGTTTAACCTAGTGGGCAGTAGTTGGCATCAAGACATCCTCATAATGCTTCCATTGATGGGGTTTAACTTAGTGGCCAGTAGATGGCATCAAGACATCCTCATAATGCTTCCATTGATGGGGTTTAACTTAGTGGGCAGTAGATGGCATCAAGACATCCTCATAATGCTTCCATTGATGGGGTTTAACATAGTGGGCAGTAGATGGCATCAAGACATCATCATAACGCTTTCATTGATGGGGTTTAACCTAGTGGGCTATAGATGGCATCAAGACATTCTCATAATGCTTCCATTGATGGGGTTTAACTTAGTGGGCAGTAGACGGCATCAAGACATCCTCATAATGCTTCCATGGGGTTAACTTAGTGGGCAGTAGACGGCATCAAGACATCCTCATAATGCTTCCATTGATGGGGTTTAACTTAGTGGGCTATAGATGGCATCAAGACATTCTCATAATGCTTCCATTGATGGGGTTTAACTTAGTGGGCAGTAGACGGCATCAAGACATCCTCATAATGCTTCCATTGATGGGGTTTAACATAGTGGGCAGTAGATGGCATCAAGATATCCTTATAATGCTTACATTGATGGGGTTTAACTTAGTGGGCAGTAGACGGCATCAAAACATCCTCATAATGCTTCCATTGATGGGGTTTAACTTAGTGGGCAGTAGATGGCATCAAGACATTCTCATAATGCTTCCATTGATGGGGTTTAACTTTGTGGGCAGTAGACGGCATCAAGACATCCTCATAATGCTTCCATTGATGGGGTTTAACTTGGTGGGCAGTAGATGGCATCAAGACATCCTCATAATGCTTCCATGGGGTTTAACTTAGAGGGCAGTAGATGGCATCAAGACATCCTCATAATGCTTACATTGATGGGGTTTAACTTAGTGGGCAGTAGATGGCATCAAGACATCCTCATAATGCTTCCATTGATGGGGTTTAACTTAGTGGCCAGTAGATGGCATCAAGACATCCTCATAATGCTTACATTGATGGGGTTTAACTTAGTGGGCAGTAGATGGCATCAAGACATCCTCATAATGCTTCCATTGATGGGGTTTAACTTAGTGGGCAGTAGATGGCATCAAGACATTCTCATAATGCTTCCATTGATGGGGTTTAACTTTGTGGGCAGTAGACGGCATCAAGACATCCTCATAATGCTTCCATTGATGGGGTTTAACTTGGTGGGCAGTAGATGGCATCAAGACATCCTCATAATGCTTCCATGGGGTTTAACTTAGAGGGCAGTAGATGGCATCAAGACATCCTCATAATGCTTACATTGATGGGGTTTAACTTAGTGGGCAGTAGATGGCATCAAGACATCCTCATAATGCTTCCATTGATGGGGTTTAACTTAGTGGCCAGTAGATGGCATCAAGACATCCTCATAATGCTTCCATTGATGGGGTTTAACTTAGTGGGCAGTAGATGGCATCAAGACATCCTCATAATGCTTCCATTGATGGGGTTTAACTTAGTGGGCAGTAGATGGCATCAAGACATCCTCATAATGCTTCCATTGATGGGGTTTAACTTAGTGGGCAGTAGATGGCATCAAGACATCCTCATAATGCTTCCATTGATGGGGTTTAACTTAGTGGGCTATAGATGGCATCAAGACATCCTCATAATGCTTACATTGATGGGGTTTAACTTAGTGGGGAGTAGATGGCACCAAGACATCCTCATAATGCTTCCATTGATGGGGTTTAACTTAGTGGGCTGTAGATGACATCAAGACATCCTCATAATGCTTCCAGTGATGGGGTTTAACTTAGTGGGATGTAGATGGCATCAAGACATCCTCATAATGCTTACATTGATGGGGTTTAACTTAGTTGGCAGTAGATGGCATCAAGACATCCTCATAATGCTTCCATTGATGGGGTTTAACTTAGTGGGCAGCAGATGGCACCAAGACATCCTCATAATGCTTCCATTGATGGGGTTTAACTTAGTGGGCTGTAGATGACATCAAGACATCCTCATAATGCTTCCATTGATGGGGTTTAACTTGGTGGGCTGTAGATGGCATCAAGACATCCTCATAATGCTTCCATTGATGGGGTTTAACTTAGTGGGCAGTAGATGGCATCAAGACATCCTCATAATGCTTCCATGGGGTTTAACTTAGTGGGCAGTAGATGGCATCAAGACATCCTCATAATGCTTCTATTGATGGGGTTTAACTTAGTTGGCTGTAGATGGCATCAAGACATCTTCATAATGCTTCCATTGATGGGGTTTAACTTAGTGGGCTGTAGATGGCACCAAGTCACCATGGCAAGAACAAATTTTTGCCATATACAAACTACATAAAATATGGTCTCAAACCCCCAAACTGCCATTATAGACATATGTATATAACTAAAGCCTCAAAATCTTCATCGGCTAAAGGGAATATTTATGCACGTGAGGTGTTTATATGTGATTTAATTCAACACAATTGTTGCCGGGATACAGACCTCGAACCGCGGAAATCGACACAGCGTTAGCATCGCAGACGACAAGCCTTACAAAACGCGGAAAAAGTGGGTCAGACGGTGGTAGATCACATTATCGCCCACAGTCCATCACCCAGCATGGCTGATCGGCGCCATCTGAGGGCACGAAGGATCCTATTGATTTTTGGCAACGTATACATCCCTTGAGATGGCACATGGTTGATGATAGGATTGCCATCGCACTGTGCATGATCTCACCAGTTGGTTATAACCTTACCACCGCCTCCCCCTCCCCCTCCTTCTCCTTTTAACGCGTATTTCTATGTAATTCCCAAAAGGGATGGCACACAACACACGATCCTCTATGCTTATTATGAAGCCCGGATGCATAAAACCTTCAGGCAATGTAGTTGAATAGCTAGCAGTGAGGAAGAAAAGGGTTGAACGTCACAAGCCCGCCATAGCATCAGGCAGCCAGGTCCCTGGACAAAGATGGCGCGCCTGCCTGTCTGACACCAAAGACCTCGCGGATACCGTGTCACACGCGGCGTTACCTTTAACGAAGACGACCTCTATAACCGGCGCCATCTTGGCATCACAATAACACGTTAGATTGATTCTATGGCGAGGATGGAGGACGCGAGTCACATGGGAAATCCGAGAGGTGGAAACGGTTTGAAAATGATTTGGAGCCTGGTACACCCAGACACTTACTGGACACCTTGGGGGGAGTGACTTGGAGCCTGGTACACCCAGACACTTACTGGACACCTTGGGGGGAGTGACTTGGAGCCTTGTACACCCAGACACCTACTGGACACCTTGGGGGGAGTGACTTGGAGCCTTGTACACCCAGAGACTTACTGGACACCTTGGGGGGAGTGACTTGGAGCCTGGTACACCCAGACACTTACTGGACACCTTGGGGGCAGTGACTTGGAGCCTTGTACAACCGGATACTTACTGGACACCTTGGGGGAAGTGACTTGGAGCCTGGTACACCCAGACACTTACTGGACACCTTGGGGGGAAGTGACTTAGAGCCTGGTACACCCAGACACTTACTGAACACCTTGGGGGAAGTGACTTGGAGCCTGGTACACCCAGACACTTACTGGACACCTTCGGGGCAGTGACTTGGAGCCTTGTACACACAGACACTTACTGGACACCTTGGGGGGAGTGACTTGGAGCCTTGTACACCCAGACACTTACTGGACACCTTAGGGGGGAAGTGACTTAGAGCCTGGTACACCCAGACACTTACTGGACACCTTGGGGGAAGTGACTCGGAGCCTGGTACACCCAGACACTTACTGGACACCTTGGGGGGCAGTGACTTGGAGCCTGGTACACCCAGAGACTTACTGGACACCTTGGGGGGAGTGACTTGGAGCCTGGTACACCCAGAGACTTACTGGACACCTTGGGGGCAGTGACTTGGAGCCTGGTGCACCCAGACACTTACTGGACACCTTGGGGGGAGTGACTTGGAGCCTGGTACACCCAGAGACTTACTGGACACCTTGGGGGCAGTGACTTGGAGCCTGGTGCACCCAGACACTTACTGGACACCTTGGGGGGAGTGACTTGGAGCCTGGTACACCCAGAGACTTACTGGACACCTTGGGAGGAGTGACTTGGAGCCTGGTACACCCAGCCCCTTTCTGGACACCTTGGGGGAAGTGACTTGGAACCTGGTGCACCCAGAGACTTACTGGACACCTTGGGGGGAAGTGACTTGGAGCCTGGTACACCCAGACACTTACTGGACACCTTGGGGGAAGTGACTTGGAGCCTGGTACACCCAGACAGTTACTGGACACCTTGGGGGGAGTCACTTGGAGCCTTGTACAACCGGATACTTACTGGACACCTTGGGGGAAGTGACTTGGAGCCTGGTACACCCAGACACTTACTGGACACCTTGGGGGGAAGTGACTTGGAGCCTGGTACACCCAGACACTTACTGGACACCTAGGGGGCAGTGACTTGGAGCCTTGTACACACAGACACTTACTGGACACCTTGGGGGGAGTGACTTGGAGCCTTGTACACCCAGACACTTACTGGACACCTTGGGGGGAAGTGACTTAGAACCCGGTACACCCAGACACTTACTGGACACCTTGGGGGAAGTGACTTGGAGCCTGGTGCACCCAGAGACTTACTGGACACCTTGGGGGCAGTGACTTGGAGCCTGGTGCACCCAGACACTTACTGGAAACCTTAGGGGGAAGTGACTTGGAGCCTGGTACACCCAAACACTTACTGGACACCTTGGGGGGAGTGACTTGGATCCTTGTACACCCGGATACTTACTGGACACCTTGGGGGAAGTGACTTGGAGCCTGGTACACCCAGACACTTACTGGACACCTTGGGGGGAAGTGACTTCGAGCCTGGTACACCCAGACACTTACGGGACACCTTGAGGGGAGTGACTTGGAGCCTGGTACACCCAGACACTTACTGGACACCTTGGGGGGAGTGACTTGGAGCCTGGTACACCCAGAGACTTACTAGACACCTTGGGGGGAGTGACTTGGAGCCTGGTACACCCAGACACTTACTGGACACCTTGGGGGGAAGTGACTTGGAGCCTGGTACACCCAGACACTTACTGGACACCTTGGGGGGAAGTGATTTGGAGCCTGGTACACCCAGACACTTACTGGACACCTTGGGGGAAAGTGACTTGGAGCCTGGTACTCCCAGAGACTTACTAGACACCTTGGGGGGAAGTGATTTGGAGCCTGGTACACCCAGACACTTACTGGACACCTTGGGGGGAGTGACTTGGAGTTTGGTACACCCAGAGACTTACTAGACACCTTGGGGGGAGTGACTTGGAGCCTGGTACACCCAGACACTTACTGGACACCTTGGGGGGAAGTGACTTGGAGCCTGGTACACCCAGACACTTACTGGACACCTTGGGGGCAGTGACTTGGAGCCTGGTACATCCAGACACTTACTGGACACCTTTGGGGGAGTGACTTGGAGCCTGGTACACCCAGACACTTACTGGACACCTTGGGGGCAGTGACTTGGAGCCTGGTACACCCAGACACTTACTGGACACCTTGGGGGGAAGTGACTTGGAGCCTGGTACACCCAGACACTTACTGGACACCTTGGGGGGAAGTGACTTAGAGCCTGGTACACCCAGACACTTACTGAACACCTTGGGGGAAGTGACTTGGAGCCTGGTACACCCAGACACTTACTGGACACCTTCGGGGCAGTGACTTGGAGCCTTGTACACACAGACACTTACTGGACACCTTGGGGGGAGTGACTTGGAGTCTTGTACACCCAGACACTTACTGGACACCTTAGGGGGGAAGTGACTTAGAGCCTGGTACACCCAGACACTTACTGGACACCTTGGGGGAAGTGACTCGGAGCCTGGTACACCCAGACACTTACTGGACACCTTGGGGGGCAGTGACTTGGAGCCTGGTACACCCAGAGACTTACTGGACACCTTGGGGGGAGTGACTTGGAGCCTGGTACACCCAGAGACTTACTGGACACCTTGGGGGCAGTGACTTGGAGCCTGGTGCACCCAGACACTTACTGGACACCTTGGGGGGAGTGACTTGGAGCCTGGTACACCCAGAGACTTACTGGACACCTTGGGGGCAGTGACTTGGAGCCTGGTGCACCCAGACACTTACTGGACACCTTGGGGGGAGTGACTTGGAGCCTGGTACACCCAGAGACTTACTGGACACCTTGGGAGGAGTGACTTGGAGCCTGGTACACCCAGCCCCTTTCTGGACACCTTGGGGGAAGTGACTTGGAGCCTGGTACACCCAGACACTTACTGGACACCTTAGGGGGAGTGACTTGGAGCCTGGTACACCCAGAGACTTACTGGACACCTTGGGGGGGGGGGGGTGACTTGGCGCCTGGTACACCCAGACACTTACTGGACACCTTGGGGGCAGTGACTTGGAGCCTTGTACACACAGACACTTACTGGACACCTTGGGGGGAAGTGACTTAGAGCCTGGTACACCCAGACACTTACTGGACACCTTGGGGGAAGTGACTTGGAACCTGGTGCACCCAGAGACTTACTGGACACCTTGGGGGCAGTGACTTGGAGCCTGGTGCACCCAGACACTTACTGGACACCTTGGGGGGAAGTGACTTGGAGCCTTGTACACCCAGACACTTACTGGACACCTTGGGGGAAGTGACTTGGAGCCTGGTACACCCAGACAGTTACTGGACACCTTGGGGGGAGTCACTTGGAGCCTTGTACAACCGGATACTTACTGGACACCTTGGGGGAAGTGACTTGGAGCCTGGTACACCCAGACACTTACTGGACACCTTGGGGGGAAGTGACTTGGAGCCTGGTACACCCAGACACTTACTGGACACCTAGGGGGCAGTGACTTGGAGCCTTGTACACACAGACACTTACTGGACACCTTGGGGGGAGTGACTTGGAGCCTTGTACACCCAGACACTTACTGGACACCTTGGGGGGAAGTGACTTAGAACCCGGTACACCCAGACACTTACTGGACACCTTGGGGGAAGTGACTTGGAGCCTGGTGCACCCAGAGACTTACTGGACACCTTGGGGGCAGTGACTTGGAGCCTGGTGCACCCAGACACTTACTGGAAACCTTAGGGGGAAGTGACTTGGAGCCTGGTACACCCAAACACTTACTGGACACCTTGGGGGGAGTGACTTGGATCCTTGTACACCCGGATACTTACTGGACACCTTGGGGGAAGTGACTTGGAGCCTGGTACACCCAGACACTTACTGGACACCTTGGGGGGAAGTGACTTCGAGCCTGGTACACCCAGACACTTACGGGACACCTTGAGGGGAGTGACTTGGAGCCTGGTACACCCAGACACTTACTGGACACCTTGGGGGGAGTGACTTGGAGCCTGGTACACCCAGAGACTTACTAGACACCTTGGGGGGAGTGACTTGGAGCCTGGTACACCCAGACACTTACTGGACACCTTGGGGGGAAGTGACTTGGAGCCTGGTACACCCAGACACTTACTGGACACCTTGGGGGGAAGTGATTTGGAGCCTGGTACACCCAGACACTTACTGGACACCTTGGGGGGAAAGTGACTTGGAGCCTGGTACTCCCAGAGACTTACTAGACACCTTGGGGGGAAGTGATTTGGAGCCTGGTACACCCAGACACTTACTGGACACCTTGGGGGGAGTGACTTGGAGTTTGGTACACCCAGAGACTTACTAGACACCTTGGGGGGAGTGACTTGGAGCCTGGTACACCCAGACACTTACTGGACACCTTGGGGGGAAGTGACTTGGAGCCTGGTACACCCAGACACTTACTGGACACCTTGGGGGCAGTGACTTGGAGCCTGGTACATCCAGACACTTACTGGACACCTTTGGGGGAGTGACTTGGAGCCTGGTACACCCAGACACTTACTGGACACCTTGGGGGCAGTGACTTGGAGCCTGGTACACCCAGACACTTACTGGACACCTTGGGGGGAAGTGACTTGGAGCCTGGTACACCCAGACACTTACTGGACACCTTGGGGGGAGTGACGTGGAGCCTGGTACAC
>OZ025261.1:35200367-35327206 GCA_964019135.1 Arenicola marina
GTGGCGGGGTATTAACCACTGGCTTCTGGTGCAAACAGCGGTTTGCCAAGCTGCCTCCAGGTATAAACTTCGGTACATAACTTAACGAGTATTGACCATCCGAAGACGGAACAAAAGCGTCCAGCTCCAGTGCAGCCTTTGTGATGGCAATGGTGGGAACATGAACGCTGCTGAACGGACACGAATGGACAGGAGGCTAGAGGAGTGGGGGAGAGGTGATGCTGACAAGGTCAAGGTCGCAACACTTCTGACGTATCACTCTCCCACCAGAGGTCACTTTGACGTGGGACTGAGGGGCTATATATAGCGCTAGTGGAACGCCCTCTGTCGGTATATCGCTAACACACAGACAGACATTCCTACCTTGATTACATGACGTCCGACTCCGTGACGTCAGACCCCGTAACGTCAGACCCCGTGACGTCAGATCAAGTGACGTCAGATCAAGTGACGTCAGACCCCGTGACGTCAGATCAAGTGACGTCACACCCCGTGACGTCATACCCCAGGCCAATTATTGCTCGTGACATAAACCATCATCGTGACAGTTTCGCGATACTTTGCGATCGAAACACGCGTCGGTCATTCCGCTTGTTTCCGCCGTCTTCGTGCAATCTTCATCCTTAACTAGATCGCAACTAAACCCCCTCCCCCCACCCCTCCCTGCCTCTCCCCCTGCCGCACGCCCGACCCCCTTCTCCACCCGCAACCAAGTGTGTCTGTCAATGAGAGGACATCGTCACAAGACCAACATCGTGGTTACAATCAATGGGGAGCAATTAAGAAACAGCGTGTCGCCTCACCCAAGTGACGTCAGACCCCGTGACGTCAGATCAAGTGACGTCACACCTCGTGACGTCATACCCCAGGCCAATTATTGCTCGTGACATAAACCATCATCGTGACAGTTTCGCGATACTTTGCGATCGAAACACGCGTCGGTCATTCCGCTTGTTTCCGCCGTCTTCGTGCAATCTTCATCCTTAACTAGATCGCAACTAACCCCCCTCCCCCCACCCTCCCTGCCCCTCCCCCTGCCGCACGCCCGACCCCCTTCTCCACCCGCAACCAAGTGTGTCTGTCAATGAGAGGACATCGTCACAAGACCAACATCGTGGTTACAATCAATGGGGAGCAATTAAGAAACAGCGTGTCGCCTCACCCACGAGAGGAGAGCAATCTACCCCACCCCCTCCCCCTCCCCACACCCAAGAGAGGAGAGCAATCTACCCCACCCCCTCCCCCGCCCCACACCCAAGAGAGGAGAGCAATCTACCCCACCCCCTCCCCCGCCCCACACCCAAGAGAGGAGAGCAATCTACCCCACCCCTCTCGGAGAGCCAGGACCACACTCCTCCCCCACCCCCCTCACACACCCCCATGCCATCTCCCAAGGACTACAGGAAGCATGATTAACCCACCTCCCCCCTCCCCAGAGGCAACCACCCTCATAGGTCTAGCAAGGACTGGTCCCATGAGGGTAGTGGGTGGGGGCGGGGGGGGGGGGCACAGGGTTTTCGGAGCCTGGGGGCTTGACAGTGTTGGTGGGAGGTGGGGGAGACACGATCCGGAGCGGATGAAGCAGAATGGGGGGGGAGTAAGCGGAGCGGAATTATGGGGAGGGGCGAAGAAGCCTGAATGAGGGGGGAGCGGAGCGGAATTGAGGGGGAGCGACAGAGCGATGACGGGGTATAGTGAGGGGGAGCGACAGAGCGATGACGGGGTATAGTGAGGGGGAGCGACAGAGCGATGACGGGGTATAGTGAGGGGAAGCAACAGAGCGATGACGGGGTATAGTGAGGGGGAGCGACAGAGCGATGACGGGGTATAGTGAGGGGGAGCGACAGAGCGATGACAGGGTATAGTGAGGGGGAGCGACAGAGCGATGACGGGGTATAGTGAGGGGGAGCGACAGAGCGATGACGGGGTATAGTGAGGGGGAGCGACAGAGCGATGACGGGGTATAGTGAGGGGGAGCGACAGAGCGATGACGGGGTATAGTGAGGGGGAGCGACAGAGCGATGACGGGGTATAGTGAGGGGGAGCGACAGAGCGATGACGGGGTATAGTTAGGGGGAGCGACAGAGCGATGACGGGGTATAGTGAGGGGGAGCGACAGAGCGATGACGGGGTATAGTGAGGGGGAGCGACAGAGCGATGACGGGGTATAGTGAGGGGGAGCGACAGAGCGATGACGGGGTATAGTGAGGGGGAGCGACAGAGCGATGACGGGGTATAGTGAGGGGGAGCGACAGAGCGATGACGGGGTATAGTTAGGGGGAGCGACAGAGCGATGACGGGGTATAGTGAGGGGGAGCGACAAGGCGATGACGAGGTATAGTGAGGGGAAGCGACAGAGCGATGACGGGGTATAGTGAGGGGGAGCGACAGAGCGATGACGGGGTATAGTGAGGGGGAGCGACAGAGCGATGACGGGGTATAGTGAGGGGGAGCGACAGAGCGATGACGGGGTATAGTGAGGGGGAGCGACAGAGCGATGACGGGGTATAGTGAGGGGGAGCGACAGAGCGATGACGGGGTATAGTGAGGGGGAGCGACAGAGCGATGACGGGGTATAGTGAGGGGGGGCGACAGAGCGATGACGGGGTATAGTGAGGGGGAGCGACAGAGCGATGACGGGGTATAGTGAGGGGGAGCGACAGAGCGATGACGGGGTATAGTGAGGGGGAGCGACAGAGCGATGACGGGGTATAGTGAGGGGAAGCGAGAGAGCGATGACGGGGTATAGTGAGGGGAAGCGATAGAGCGATGACGGGGTATAGTGAGGGGGAGCGACAGAGCGATGACGGGGTATAGTGAGGGGAAGCAACAGAGCGATGACGGGGTATAGTGAGGGGGAGCGACAGAGCGATGACGAGGTAAAGTGAGGGGGAGCGACAGAGCGATGACGGGGTATAGTGAGGGGGAGCGACAGGGCGATGACGGGGTATAGTGAGGGGGAGCGATAGGGCGATGACGGGGTATAGTGAGGGGGGAGCGACAGAGCGATGACGGGGTATAGTGAGGGGGAGCGACAGAGCGATGACGGGGTATAGTGAAGGGGAGCGACAGAGCGATGACGGGGTATAGTGAGGGGGAGCGACAGAGCGATGACGGGGTATAGTGAGGGGAAGCGACAGAGCGATGACGGGGTATAGTGAGGGGAAGCGATAGAGCGATGACGAGGTATAGTGAGGGGGAGCGACAGAGCGATGACGGGGTATAGTGAAGGGGAGCGACAGAGCGATGACGGGGTATAGTGAGGGGGAGCGACAGAGCGATGACGGGGTATAGTGAGGGGGGGCGATAGAGCGATGACGGGGTATAGTGAGGGGGAGCGACAGAGCGATGACGGGGTATAGTGAGGGGGGGGCGATAGAGCGATGACGGGGTATAGTGAGGGGGAGCGACAGAGCGATGACGGGGTATAGTGAGGGGAAGCGACAGAGCGATGACGGGTAATAGTGAGGGGGAGCGACAGAGCGATGACGGGGTATAGTGAGGGGGAGCGACAGAGCGATGACGGGGTATAGTGAGGGGGAGCGACAGAGCGATGACGGGGTATAGTGAGGGGGAGCGACAGAGCGATGACGGGGTATAGTGAGGGGGAGCGACAGAGCGATGACGGGGTATAGTGAGGGGGAGCGACAGAGCGATGACGGGGTATAGTGAGGGGGAGCGACAGAGCGATGACGGGGTATAGTGAGGGGAAGCGATAGAGCGATGACGGGGTATAGTGAGGGGGAGCGACAGAGCGATGACGGGGTATAGTGAGGGGAAGCGATAGAGCGATGACGGGGTATAGTGAGGGGAAGCGATAGGGCGATGACGGGGTATAGTGAGGGGGAGCGATAGAGCGATGACGGGGTATAGTGAGGGGGAGCGACAGAGCGATGACGGGGTATAGTGAGGGGGAGCGACAGAGCGATGACGGGGTATAGTGAGGGGGAGCGACAGAGCGATGACGGGGTATAGTGAGGGGGAGCGATAGAGCGATGACGGGGTATAGTGAGGGGGAGCGATAGGGCGATGACGGGGTATAGTGAGGGGGAGCGACAGAGCGATGACGGGGTATAGTGAGGGGGAGCGACAGAGCGATGACGGGGTATAGTGAGGGGAAGCGACAGAGCGATGACGGGGTATAGTGAGGGGGAGCGATACAGCGATGACGGGGTATAGTGAGGGGGAGCGACAGAGCGATGACGGGGTATAGTGAGGGGGAGCGACAGAGCGATGACGGGGTATAGTGAGGGGAAGCGATAGAGCGATGACGGGGTATAGTGAGGGGGAGCGACAGAGCGATGACGGGGTATAGTGAGGGGAAGCGATAGAGCGATGACGGGGTATAGTGAGGGGAAGCGATAGGGCGATGACGGGGTATAGTGAGGGGGAGCGACAGAGCGATGACGGGGTATAGTGAGGGGGAGCGACAGAGCGATGACGGGGTATAGTGAGGGGGAGCGACAGAGCGATGACGGGGTATAGTGAGGGGGAGCGACAGAGCGATGACGGGGTATAGTGAGGGGGAGCGATAGAGCGATGACGGGGTATAGTGAGGGGGAGCGATAGGGCGATGACGGGGTATAGTGAGGGGGAGCGACAGAGCGATGACGGGGTATAGTGAGGGGAAGCGACAGAGCGATGACGGGGTATAGTGAGGGGGAGCGATAGAGCGATGACGGGGTATAGTGAGGGGGAGCGACAGAGCGATGACGGGGTATAGTGAGGGGGAGCGACAGAGCGATGACGGGGTATAGTGAGGGGAAGCGACAGAGCGATGACGGGGTATAGTGAGGGGGAGCGACAGAGCGATGACGGGGTATAGTGAGGGGGGGCGACAGAGCGATGACGGGGTATAGTGAGGGGGAGCGACAGAGCGATGACGGGGTATAGTGAGGGGAAGCGATAGAGCGATGACGGGGTATAGTGAGGGGGAGCGACAGAGCGATGACGGGGTATAGTGAGGGGAAGCGATAGAGCGATGACGGGGTATAGTGAGGGGAAGCGATAGGGCGATGACGGGGTATAGTGAGGGGGAGCGACAGAGCGATGACGGGGTATAGTGAGGGGGAGCGACAGAGCGATGACGGGGTATAGTGAGGGGGAGCGACAGAGCGATGACGGGGTATAGTGAGGGGGAGCGACAGAGCGATGACGGGGTATAGTGAGGGGGAGCGATAGGGCGATGACGGGGTATAGTGAGGGGGAGCGACAGAGCGATGACGGGGTATAGTGAGGGGGAGCGACAGAGCGATGACGGGGTATAGTGAGGGGGAGCGACAGAGCGATGACGGGGTATAGTGAGGGGGAGCGACAGAGCGATGACGGGGTATAGTGAGGGGGGGCGACAGAGCGATGACGGGGTATAGTGAGGGGGAGCGACAGAGCGATGACGGGGTATAGTGAGGGGGAGCGACAGAGCGATGACGGGGTATAGTGAGGGGGAGCGACAGAGCGATGACGGGGTATAGTGAGGGGAAGCGAGAGAGCGATGACGGGGTATAGTGAGGGGAAGCGATAGAGCGATGACGGGGTATAGTGAGGGGGAGCGACAGAGCGATGACGGGGTATAGTGAGGGGAAGCAACAGAGCGATGACGGGGTATAGTGAGGGGGAGCGACAGAGCGATGACGAGGTAAAGTGAGGGGGAGCGACAGAGCGATGACGGGGTATAGTGAGGGGGAGCGACAGGGCGATGACGGGGTATAGTGAGGGGGAGCGATAGGGCGATGACGGGGTATAGTGAGGGGGAGCGACAGAGCGATGACGGGGTATAGTGAGGGGGAGCGACAGAGCGATGACGGGGTATAGTGAAGGGGAGCGACAGAGCGATGACGGGGTATAGTGAGGGGGAGCGACAGAGCGATGACGGGGTATAGTGAGGGGAAGCGACAGAGCGATGACGGGGTATAGTGAGGGGAAGCGATAGAGCGATGACGAGGTATAGTGAGGGGGAGCGACAGAGCGATGACGGGGTATAGTGAAGGGGAGCGACAGAGCGATGACGGGGTATAGTGAGGGGGAGCGACAGAGCGATGACGGGGTATAGTGAGGGGGGGCGATAGAGCGATGACGGGGTATAGTGAGGGGGAGCGACAGAGCGATGACGGGGTATAGTGAGGGGGGGGCGATAGAGCGATGACGGGGTATAGTGAGGGGGAGCGACAGAGCGATGACGGGGTATAGTGAGGGGAAGCGACAGAGCGATGACGGGTAATAGTGAGGGGGAGCGACAGAGCGATGACGGGGTATAGTGAGGGGGAGCGACAGAGCGATGACGGGGTATAGTGAGGGGGAGCGACAGAGCGATGACGGGGTATAGTGAGGGGGAGCGACAGAGCGATGACGGGGTATAGTGAGGGGGAGCGACAGAGCGATGACGGGGTATAGTGAGGGGGAGCGACAGAGCGATGACGGGGTATAGTGAGGGGGAGCGACAGAGCGATGACGGGGTATAGTGAGGGGAAGCGATAGAGCGATGACGGGGTATAGTGAGGGGGAGCGACAGAGCGATGACGGGGTATAGTGAGGGGAAGCGATAGAGCGATGACGGGGTATAGTGAGGGGAAGCGATAGGGCGATGACGGGGTATAGTGAGGGGGAGCGATAGAGCGATGACGGGGTATAGTGAGGGGGAGCGACAGAGCGATGACGGGGTATAGTGAGGGGGAGCGACAGAGCGATGACGGGGTATAGTGAGGGGGAGCGACAGAGCGATGACGCGGTATAGTGAAGGGGAGCGACAGAGCGATGACGGGGTATAGTGAGGGGGAGCGACAGAGCGATGACGGGGTATAGTGAGGGGGAGCGACAGAGCGATGACGGGGTATAGTGAGGGGGAGCGACAGAGCGATGACGGGGTATAGTGAGGGGGAGCGATAGAGCGATGACGGGGTATAGTGAGGGGGAGCGATAGGGCGATGACGGGGTATAGTGAGGGGGAGCGACAGAGCGATGACGGGGTATAGTGAGGGGGAGCGACAGAGCGATGACGGGGTATAGTGAGGGGAAGCGACAGAGCGATGACGGGGTATAGTGAGGGGGAGCGATACAGCGATGACGGGGTATAGTGAGGGGGAGCGACAGAGCGATGACGGGGTATAGTGAGGGGGAGCGACAGAGCGATGACGGGGTATAGTGAGGGGAAGCGATAGAGCGATGACGGGGTATAGTGAGGGGGAGCGACAGAGCGATGACGGGGTATAGTGAGGGGAAGCGATAGAGCGATGACGGGGTATAGTGAGGGGAAGCGATAGGGCGATGACGGGGTATAGTGAGGGGGAGCGACAGAGCGATGACGGGGTATAGTGAGGGGGAGCGACAGAGCGATGACGGGGTATAGTGAGGGGGAGCGACAGAGCGATGACGGGGTATAGTGAGGGGGAGCGACAGAGCGATGACGGGGTATAGTGAGGGGGAGCGATAGAGCGATGACGGGGTATAGTGAGGGGGAGCGATAGGGCGATGACGGGGTATAGTGAGGGGGAGCGACAGAGCGATGACGGGGTATAGTGAGGGGAAGCGACAGAGCGATGACGGGGTATAGTGAGGGGGAGCGATAGAGCGATGACGGGGTATAGTGAGGGGGAGCGACAGAGCGATGACGGGGTATAGTGAGGGGGAGCGACAGAGCGATGACGGGGTATAGTGAGGGGAAGCGACAGAGCGATGACGGGGTATAGTGAGGGGGAGCGACAGAGCGATGACGGGGTATAGTGAGGGGGGGCGACAGAGCGATGACGGGGTATAGTGAGGGGGAGCGACAGAGCGATGACGGGGTATAGTGAGGGGAAGCGATAGAGCGATGACGGGGTATAGTGAGGGGGAGCGACAGAGCGATGACGGGGTATAGTGAGGGGAAGCGATAGAGCGATGACGGGGTATAGTGAGGGGAAGCGATAGGGCGATGACGGGGTATAGTGAGGGGGAGCGACAGAGCGATGACGGGGTATAGTGAGGGGGAGCGACAGAGCGATGACGGGGTATAGTGAGGGGGAGCGACAGAGCGATGACGGGGTATAGTGAGGGGGAGCGACAGAGCGATGACGGGGTATAGTGAGGGGGAGCGATAGGGCGATGACGGGGTATAGTGAGGGGGAGCGACAGAGCGATGACGGGGTATAGTGAGGGGAAGCGACAGAGCGATGACGGGGTATAGTGAGGGGGAGCGACAGAGCGATGACGGGGTATAGTGAGGGGGAGCGACAGAGCGATGACGGGGTATAGTGAGGGGGAGCGACAGAGCGATGACGAGGTATATATTAAAGCTGTGTACGCGGCAATTGCGTCGCTTAGAACAAGTTGCTTGTGGTTGCCGGTCACCACGTGGCCCAACGAACGATAATACAGCGCACAAAGACATCCGGGCCACACCGCTGACAGGAGCTCTGTCGGGGTGATTCGGGGAAGTCGTGGAGGGGGGGGGGGTGGTGGTGGGGGGGGCGGTGGTAATTGATTAGTATTATTTCCGGCAAACTCTGTGGCGGATCCTGAAGTAACCTTAAATCAAGGATAGGCGATGTTGGGCGACGAGAGGCCGGAAACTTCCGAATTAGAGGACGATTGATTACAGTGACAGTTAAGCCGGCCATGATAGCATGACAGCTAGGCCGGCCATGATAGCATGGCAGCTAGGCCGGTCATCATAGCATGACAGCTAGGCCGGTCATCATAACAGCAAGGCATGGTATAATGTAGTATATGGTACATAGATGAGTAATACGTGAGATATGCCGAAAACGATATTGGCAGAATTAACCCAATAGTGTGAAGGAATGCAACAAACACCATAATAATGTAATGCTTTTAATTATTTGCTTAAAATGCTTTGTGACATATTATGAAAGATTAATCGCATTAATATATTTACTTCGATGCCTCACTTTGTGGACTGAACGTTTTGCCGCGTGTTACCGGAGACTCATTTCCTGTCAACTGTGCAGGAACACTAACCCATTAATTGGTATTTCAGTTTGCCTGCTGCGTGCGCACACTGGCTAAACCAGGCACAAACCCGTAAACTGAGGTGATCGGATGAAACAGCCCCGGACACATGAAGGGTGGGCACCCGTGACCTATTGGCCCGCATTCCACGGCCTGGGGTGATGTTATATGCATCATCATGTTCTGATGTTCAAGTCACCCGCAATGGACTAATGGAGAGCAAATATTGACTCATTATTGGGCAAATAATGCCGAACTCATTTGTCAGCACTTGTTGTTCATCCACAGCTGTGCCACACGCCCAATTCTAATCCTAACCACGAGTCCGACAAATATAGGACATAATAAACCTCAACACATGCCATCACAGGACTAATTTAAACGCCAAAAAAGTCTGATAATGCCCGTCCGCCAGCCCACCGCTGACGCAGGTCCATCGTTATATTGGATCAGTCGAGTTCTATCCCTGTCTGCGGGGTACGCCATCCTGACTCTGTTGCTGCCACGCAGCAGCGCGGTAATGTCACAATAGTTTAAATATGGACCCACCAGAGTGGGCGATAATTGGTGGTTATCGAGTCAACTTCCGGTTTATCGGTTTATCAGAGCGCCACGACGCCAAGTTGTGTGATCGGCTGGCACTTGTCCGTCTGCGGCAGACTTAAAGCTCTTAAAACACCGAAGACTGCACTTAATTAAAGCGCTTTCTGGCAGTAGACAACTATGAGACATAATGAGTCATTTAACATATTTATTGCCATGCATCACTTGGTAGAAATGACATGCGAGAGGATGGGCTCAGAGGTCGGGGAGAACACCATGAATAACCCAGCCTCGAGTCCACGGTCGTCCGGATATGGTGGTCAACCCTATTGGGACAGGTCAAAAGGTCACTGAGACCAGTGCAGCTTGGCGGGGGGGGGGGGGCGAAGAAGTGGGGGGAGGGGCGAGGGGTAGACGAGGCTAGAGGGGATGGAGGGGGACATAATCTGGGGTCCGTGTAGCTGAGGTAAGCAACCAAGGTCGTCCCCTTATCATGGCGTATGTGTGGGTGTGTAGGTGTATATACGTGCGAGTGCGAGACACAGCTTCTCTCATAGGTCCTTTGGGTACATCTCTCACAATCGAGACTCCAACGGTCTGGCAGTCATAATAATTCCAAGTTGTCTCTATGCCATCGCTACCCCCTTCTCCCCGCCCTCCCCGCGCTCACCCGCAAGAAAGACCCTTCTCAGTTTATGAATTATATAACCTATCCATTGACAATAGTAATGGTGTATATATTACATAATCCATACATGACGTAAGTGCAGCACACCAGTTACACGGGTGATATGGTGTGGAACATGTCCGTGTCCATGGCGCAGGACGTGCTTCGTAGAACAGAATAGGGGAGTCATCCCCGGCACATGCCTCATCTCTATCCCTCAAGCTCCCCAATGACGGTTTATTATCTGCCAAGATTGAAGATCTCACGCCGCGTTGCCGCTTAACATGGGGGGGGGGCGTGGAGGGTTTACTCAACAGATAATGCGAAATAAAACTACTTATTGGATTTGGAGAGCTGAGCGGTGCGTAGGGGACGTCAATAGTGAATCTTCCTAAATCCCTGTTTTTATATGTTTTCTTTTTTTCAATTGTTAACGTTAAGTTTGCCTTCTTCCGGAAAGGCAATATTAGTTTATGGCTGACATGCAGTCGACAAACGTGCCGGAAAAATTGTCAAGTTTGCCCTGTTTCATGCGATACCGCAAACTATGGCCATTGCAACACCCCCTTCCACCCCGCTCACCCCAAGAGGCTCCCCTCAGATGCATTAGTAAATAGCAAAACACAGTCGTCCCATCACGGCGACTGACTCTGCTTTCGGTACTGGAACCTTAGGCCACTTTTGTGTACACATGGGAATAATCGCTCCAAGGAGCTCCTCGAGACAATAGGAGGAATGATATGTGGAACAACGCCCAGGTTATGATATGTGGAACAACGCCCAGGTTATATGTGGAACAACGCCCAGGTTATATGTTGAACAACGCCCAGGTTATGATATGTGGAAAAACGCCCAGGTTATGATATGTGGAAAAACGCCCAGGTTATGATATGTGGAAAAACGCCCAGGTTATGATATGTGGAAAAACGCCCAGGTTATGATATGTGGAACAACGCCCCAGGTTATGATATGTTGAACAACATCCACGTTATCATATGTGGAACAACGTCCAGGTTATGATATGTGGAACAACGCCCAGGTTATGATATGTTGAACAACGTCCAGGTTATGATATGTGGAACAACGTCCAGGTTATGATATGTGGAACAACGCCCCAAGTTATATGTGGAACAACGCCCAGGTTATGATATGTGGAACAGCGTCCAGCGTATGATATGTGGAACAACGCCCAGGTATGATATGGAACAACGCCCAGGTTATATGTGGAACAACGTCCAAATTATGCTATGTAGAACAACGCCCAGGTATGATATGTTGAACAACGTCCAGGTTATATGTGGAACAACACCCATGTTATGATATGTTGAACAACGTCCAGGTTATATGTAGAACAACGCCCAGGTTATGATATGTGGAACAACATCCAGCTCGTGATATGTGGACCAACGCCCAGGTTATGATATGTGGAACAACATCCAGGTTATGATATGTGGAACAACATCCAGGTTATGATATGTGGAACAACAGGTTATTCTATGTGGAACAACGCCCAGGTTATAATATGTGGAACAACAGGTTATGTTATGTGGAACAACGCCCAGGTTATGCTATGTGGAACAACGCCCAGGTTATGCTATGTGGAACAACGCCCATGTTATAATCTGTGGAACAACGCCCAGGTTATGATATGTGGAACAACGCCCAGCTTATGATATGTGGAACAACGCCCAGGTTGTGCTATGTGAAACAACGCCCAGGTTATGCCATGTGGAACAACGCCCAGGTTATGCTATGTGGAACAACGCCCAGGTTATGCTATGTGGAACAACGCCCAGGTTATGCTATGTGGAACAACGCCCATGTTATAATCTGTGGAACAACGCCCAGGTTATGATATGTGGAACAACGCCCAGGTTATGATATGTGGAACAACGCCCCAGGTTATGACATGTGGAACAACGCCCAGGTTGTGCTATGTGGAACAACGCCCAGGTTATGCCATGTGGAACAACGCCCAGGTTATGCTATTGGGAACCCCGTGCACACCTTCCTCGGGGCTTCAAATCAGGCGTGAAATGAGTGTAGCCCCCTGGTGGAGCATGCATCAACCACACATCGGTGAAGGTGTCACAATGTCAGACAGACTGATAAACGATGCTAGAGGGGTGGGCGGGGTGGGGCAGATTGTGGGGCATAGTGGGTGTCGAGATGGAGTGGCTGATGGGGGGAGGGGGTGGAGAGAGATGGGTTTAGGTGGATGTCGGTGAGGTAGGCTGGAGGGAATAACGGGGTGGGGTGATAGTATGGTGGGGGGTGGAAGCACACGCCATGACTGGGGTAGTGGGTGGAGGAGGTGGAGGGAGGGAAAGGCAGGAAATCAGCAGACCCATGGAGGAGACAGAGAGGAGTGGGGGTGGGGGGGGGGTAATCATCCAGACCCACAAGATGTCGTCCTTGTCTCTATGGATAACGAGGCCACAACAATGTCAGACAACTGCCGGCCTAGCGCGATGACCGGGCCCTGTCCAACATCGGCCCATCATACACAGGGGGATCACGAAATGTCAGCGTCTTCTCGGCTTTTGTCGGTGTAGTGTCGGTCGAGGTATGTCACAGTACTAGTTCATATTTCTGAGGTGGGAGCTGCAAGATTAAGGACAAGAACAAACATCATATGCACTATCCCCTCTTTCTTAGGTAAACAGTCCTTAATATAGCCATTCCGTAAGAGTGCGCTTAGAAAGGGAAGAGGAGGGGGGCAGGGGGGGGGGGGGCTCCAGGCAGACAGATTGTTCCCATCGATACCGCTAGAGACGTGAGCAATAAGACAACAGTGCAGAATGGCAGGAAAAATAAAGGACACAACCACTCAAAGCAGAGAGAGGCAGGAAGCAGTTTTAACCTAACCCAGGGGACAGCCTTACAGGGGCGCAGAGAGGAGGCAGCTCATTGACTTGAAGAGGAGGAACCTAGGGTTTTGCACTTCACCGTCAGAAGCATTTCGGCTTCTGCTCATGTCTGCCGACCAGCGGTACGCCGAAGACATATAGTACGCCGTCCAATAGTCGTACGCCGTGCACTGGTCGTACGCCGTTCAATGGTCGTACGCCGTTCAATGGTCGTACGCCGTTCAATGGTCGTACGCCGTTCAATGGTCGTACGCCGTTCAATGGTCGTACGCCGTTAACTGGTCGTACGCCGTCCAATAGTCGTACGCCATCCAATAGTCGTACGCCGTTCACTGGTCGTACGCCGTCCAATATTCGTACGCCGTTCAATGGTCGCACGCTGTCCAATAGTCGTACGCCTTCTAATAGTCGTACGCCTTCCAATAGTCGTACGCCGTTCACTGGTCGTACGCCGTTCAATAGTCCTACGCCGTTCAATAGTCGTGCGCCATTCAATGGTCGTACGCCGTTCAATGGCCGTACGCCGTTCGCTGGTCGTACGCCGTTCAATGGTCGTACGCCCTTCACTGGTCGTACGACGTCCAATGGCCGTACGCCGTTCCTTGGTCGTGCGCTATTAACTGGATACGCATATTTATAAATGGACTAGCCGCCCTGCTCGCTGGCGTTCGTACTAATAAGCGAAAGAAATAACAGTATGACTATTTTCAAATTGCGGCTAAAGCACGCTAATAAAGGAATATCAGACCAGTAAAACTAAGGCCCAAGCTCATACATTGATTGAGTAAAAAAAGGGGCTGTTTCCCGCCCGTTGTTCGTCATTTAACGTACCTTCAGTGGACAACATTTGCTATTGATGGGAAGTTGTGGACGCGAGACAGTACGGGATTTGTTTGTTTTGATGACGGTTCGGGCGATAATGCGTTGGGAAACATATTATTACTGTTGACACCAAGCCAGGTAGCCCGCCGCAGACATGGTCACCATGCGGGATAAGCACCCGAAAGCGATATTATGCGCGGGATAAGGTGCGGGATAAGGTGCCAATGCGCTCTTGCATGCCGCGGCATAGTATAGTGTAGAAGGTAAGTCACATCAGCTGTCCATCGGCCACACACAAGGCGCAAGGCAGCACGGAACCACGATACCTGCCATGAAATGATGCATGTATGGCAGGCCATCCGAACATTTATTCCCAAATTATGGACGACAAAAATTGAATGTAAAACCACGGGATCAGCCAGACAGAGCATTCAGCTAATACCTCTGTCATGTCAGTCCCAAAATGGATCACAGGAGGCCGATATGCACACATCTGTATATATAGGTCCACACATATAGCGTCCCAGCCCTGGGTCAGCACAATGGTGGATGAAGGAACAATGGGAAACTGCCTTGTTGAATAATGCATTATCAGCATTACCGTAAGACCGACAGGAATGGGGAAGTTATGGCAGCCTTCTACACACCGGCTGTGTAGTGGATGTGGGCAAAACCGCGGCTACTTGTGAAGCCTTGTTTTATCACCTATTCCCTGCAGGAGGGGAAGTGGTGGCGGGAGAGGTGGGGGATGGGGAAAGGGGGGGGGGGTGGAGGGGAGAGCGGGGGGATGCTTAGCCGCTGGCGTGAGGCCATATATCTACTACAAAGATTATTGTTTTATTCTGTATGTTCTTCTTCCTGGCGTTCTCGCCTTTATAACACGCCCTGAAAAAGTATAACACGCCCTGAGAAAGTATCAACTGCGCCGCTGACATCCCCTGCCTGCACCACTGCCCGCCTGCCTGCACCACTGCCTACCTGCCTGCACCACTGCCTGCACCACTGCCTGCCTGCCTGCACCACTGCCTGCCTGCCTG
Organism: Arenicola marina; assembly: GCA_964019135.1. NCBI lineage: Eukaryota > Metazoa > Annelida > Polychaeta > Arenicolidae > Arenicola > Arenicola marina. The sequence goes on from OZ025261.1 coordinate 35,215,250, forward strand.
CACCACTGCCCGCCTGCCTGCACCACTGCCTGCACCACTGCCTGCACCACTGCCTTTGCACCACTGCCTGCCTGCCTGCACCACTGCCTTTTGCACCACTGCCTGCCTGCCTGCACCACTGCCTGCCTGCCTGCCTGCCTGCCCTCTATTGCCTGCCTGCACCACTGCCCTCCACTGCCTATCTGTACCACTGCATGCCTGCAAGACTACCCTCCACTGCCTGCCTGCACCACTGCCCTCCACTGCCTGCCTGCACCACTGCCCTCCACTGCCTGCCTGCATCAGTGCCCTCCACTGCCTGCCTGCACCACTGCCCTCCACTGCCTGCCTGCACCACTGCCCTCCACTGCCTGCCTGCACCATTGCCCTCCACTGCCTGCCTGCCTGCCTTGACCACGGCCTGCACCACCGACCGCCTGCCTGCCCCACTGCCTGCACCACTGCCTGCACCACTGCCACTGAGGTATGGGAGGGGATACCATACTTTATAATTTGTATATCTATCTATATATAAATGGGGCGGAAATAGAATCAACAAAAAGGTTTCTGTTTACCTGAATGCCCTACTTTCTTGCCGCATCCATGCCTATTTGTCCCTACTCCCCCCCAACGTTGATGGCAAAAGCAGCAGTAATTTATCCATATTGCTTGTGAGAGGTCAATTCCAGGCCTGGCAGCAAATGGAATATATATATATATATATTTTATAATTATATAATTGTATCGAATATAAAACAGTTTAACTCATGGATTTAACGAATATTTGAAGCGTAAACATATCAGCGTAGCTATCAGCCTACTGAACAGTGGTATATCACGTGGTCTACATACGGGTGTCAGTCGTCAGTCTGCCCTTAATAATGACCCATATCCACAGGTTGTACCTCGGGTAAATCGACCACGTGCCTCAACCAGCCAAACCACGCACCCCTACAAAGCGGCCATATCACTCGAGGGGGCTAAAAAACACACGACAAAAACAATTCACACTCCTCTATCCTCGTCTGACGTAAAAAAAACACTCACAACGTGCGAAACCTGGTTACTATAAGGCTAGAAGACGCGAGAATTACCCCTGCCATGCGGTTGCCATAGCCGCACCGCCCCCCCCCCCCCCACCACCCCCGGAACCACCCGACCCACAGATCACAGCACCCCGCTAAATGCTAATCAGCTCACAAAGCGCATATCGCCCTAGAGCCAGGGCCCCGCTTTATCCGCACAGGTTGTAAACAGCCAATACGACGATGCCCCCCCCCCCCCCGCACCACCACGTCGTACAGGATTTTTTATCTCGGCTTGTTGGTAAAATCTGGCTGCTCAGAGACATGTTAGCCTCAATAAACAGGTGATGGGTCGCCGGAAGGCACGGAGAGGCTCTCCTGGTGGGCCTCATCGAGCCACCACCGCTCACCACAGCACCACGACCCCTCACCACAGCGCCACCACCCCTCGCCACAGCACCACCACCCCTCGCCACAGCGCCACCACCCCTAACCACAGCACCACCACCCCTCGCCACAGCGCCACCACCCCTAACCACAGCACCACGACCCCTCACCACAGCGCCACCACCCTCACCACAGCGCCACCACCCAGCCAGCGATTATTCGCTCAGCATCAGCAACGTGACATCACTCCCATCCCCCCACCCCCCCTCCTCCCACCCCCTCCCCCAATCCCAAAGCCCCGCCGATCATTCCGCAGCCGATAAATTGCGTTTTCTTTTACACATAACACGCATGTTGGGCAAGGGTCTGAGAAGACCGCCGCCAACTACACGTACAGCGAGGCGGAGAGCTCCGATAGGCGTGTGGTTAGACTGAATCGCGTACACGTAGAATGCCTTATTACATGACGTAACCATGTATTAAATGACGTAAATGTGTATTGCATGACGTATTACATGACGTATTACATGACGTAAACGCGTATTACATATATTAATAATAAGTTTATTGCACTAAAAGGCCTCAGACCCATGGTACAAAACACGTACAAACGCAATTGTTATTCCTTGTCCCTGTATAAACCAGTTAAATTTAAATTGTTTCCCTTGATCTCCCTGCATGGTATATAAATTGACCCAGCTCATAAAGTATTTCGTCATTTGTCGATTTCATTAGAAATATGAAGTCTGAAATGCAATAATTTCTGATCCACGGTAAGTATATCTTACGAATGTCGATATACAGATCACATATGCACACAAAGTGAAATGCGTCTTCGACATAAAATATACCTTTACGACTCCAATGTTGGCAGTATCTTTCGTCTCTGGATATATTTAGTCTCTTACCGGTTTCAATGGCTAAACGATGGTCCGAACATCTAAATTTTGAAAGTACTCTTCGCATTACATGACGTATTACATGACGTAAACGCGTATTACATGAAGTAACTATGTATTACATGACGTAAATGTGTATTGCATGACGTATTACATGACGCAAACGCGTATTACATGACGCACTACATGACGTATTACATGACGTAAACGCGTATTACATGTCGTATTACATGACGTAAACGCGTATTGCATGACGTATTACATGACGTATTACATGACGTAAACGCGTTTTACGTGACGTAAACGCGTATTACATGACGTATTACATGACGTAAGCGCGTATTACATGAAGTAAACGCGTATTACATGACATATTACATGACGTAAACGCTTATTGCATGACGTATTACATGACGTACTACATGACGTAAACGCCTATTACATGACGTATTACATGTCGTAAACGCATATTGCATGACGTAAACGCGTATTACATGACGTAACCATGTATTACATGACGTTAACTCGCATTACATGACGTAACCATGTATTACATGACGTAAACTCGTATTACATGACGTAAACGCATAGTACATGACGTAAACACATATTACATGACGTAAACCTTGTATCACGTGAAGTAAACGTGTATTACGTGTCGTAACCATGTATTGCATGATGTAGATGCGTAATCTATAAAGCACCAAACTATTATGCCGTGATGTAGCTGGCCAAGGTGATGTAGCTGGCCCAGGTGATGTAGCTGGCCCAGGTGATGTAGCTGGCCCAGGTGATGTAGCTGGCCCAGGTGATGTAGCTGGCCAAGGTGATGTAGCTGGCCCAGGTGATGTAGCTGGCCCAGGTGATGTAGCTGGCCCAGGTGATGTAGCTGGCCAAGGTGATGTAGCTGGCCCAGGTGATGTAGCTGGCCAAGGTGATGTAGCTGGCCCAGGTGATGTAGCTGGCCCAGGTGATGTAGCTGGCCCAGGTGATGTAGCTGGCCCAGGTGATGTAGCTGGCCCAGGTGATGTAGCTGGCCCAGGTGATGTAGCTGGCCCAGGTGATGTAGCTGGCCCAGGTGATGTAGCTGGCCCAGGTGATGTAGCTGGCCCAGGTGATGTAGCTGGCCCAGGTGATGGAGCTGGCCAAGGTGATGTAGCTGGCCCAGGTGATGTAGCTGGCCCAGGTGATGTAGCTGGCCCAGGTGATGTAGCTGGCCAAGGTGATGTAGCTGGCCCAGGTGATGTAGCTGGCCAAGGTGATGTAGCTGGCCCAGGTGATGTAGCTGGCCCAGGTGATGTAGCTGGCCCAGGTGATGTAGCTGGCCCAGGTGATGTAGCTGGCCCAGGTGATGTAGCTGGCCCAGGTGATGTAGCTGGCCCAGGTGATGTAGCTGGCCCAGGTGATGTAGCTGGCCCAGGTGATGTAGCTGGCCCAGGTGATGTAGCTGGCCCAGGTGATGTAGCTGGCCCAGGTGATGTAGCTGGCCCAGGTGATGTAGCTGGCCCAGGTGATGGAGCTGGCCAAGGTGATGTAGCTGGCCCAGGTGATGTAGCTGGCCCAGGTGATGTAGCTGGCCCAGGTGATGTAGCTGGCCAAGGTGATGTAGCTGGCCCAGGTGATGTAGCTGGCCAAGGTGATGTAGCTGGCCCAGGTGATGTAGCTGGCCCAGGTGATGTAGCTGGCCCAGGTGATGTAGCTGGCCCAGGTGATGTAGCTGGCCCAGGTGATGTAGCTGGCCCAGGTGATGTAGCTGGCCCAGGTGATGTAGCTGGCCCAGGTGATGTAGCTGGCCCAGGTGATGTAGCTGGCCCAGGTGATGTAGCTGGCCCAGGTGATGGAGCTGGCCCAGGTGATGTAGCTGGCCCAGGTGATGTAGCTGGCCAAGGTGATGTAGCTGGCCCAGGTGATGTAGCTGGCCCAGGTGATGTAGCTGGCCAAGGTGATGTAGCTGGCCCAGGTGATGTAGCTGGCCCAGGTGATGTAGCTGGCCCAGGTGATGTAGCTGGCCCAGGTGATGTAGCTGGCCCAAATGCATGGTGCCCAGATGCATGGTGCCCAGATGCATGGTGCCCAGATGCATGGTGCCCAGATGAATGGTGCCCAGATGAATGGTGCCCAGATGAATGGTGCCCAGATGAATGGTGCCCAGATGAATGGTGCCCAGATGAATGGTGCCCAGATGAATGGTGCCCAGATGAATGGTGCCCAGATGAATGGTGCCCAGATGAATGGTGCCCGGATGAATGGTGCCCACATGAATGGTGCCCAGATGAATGGTGCCCAGATGAATGGTGCCCAGATGAATGGTGCCCCACACAACACTTTATAACGCCAAGGTGCGGCGCGTGGAATATTTCTACTGCTCCGCTACGGCGTCCAGAGCTAGCTGGCCCGCCGAGCCACAGGGGGCCACACAGGGGCCACAGGGGGCCACCGGGATGCCACAGGGGGCCACCGGGATGCCACAGGGGGCCACCGGGAGACCACAGGGGGCCACAGGGAGGCCACAGAGGGGCCACAGAGGGCCACAGAGGGCCACAGAGGGGCCACAGGGGGCCACCGGGAGGCAACAGGGGCCCACCGGGAGGCCACAGGGGGCCACAGGGAGGCCACAGGGGGCCACCGGGAGGCCACGGGGGGCCACCGGGAGGCCACATGATATCACAGGAGGCCACTGGGGCCACATGATGCCACATGATGCCACATGATGCCACAGGAGGCCACTGGGGCCACAGGAGGCCACCGGAGGCCACACGATGCCACAGTAGGCCACATGAGGCCACATGATGCCACAGGGGCCACAGAAGGCCACATTATGCCACATGAGGCCACATTATGCCACATGAGGCCACATGATGCCACATGATGCCACAGGAAGCCACATAGGCCCACAAGAGGCCATACGAGGCCACATGAGGTCATCAGACCCACCCAGACTACCATGGCAGGTTTGATCTCCATATCGAACCTGGCATGGGTGTCTGGGTGGGCGAGGGGGTGGGTGAGGGGGGGGGGGGGTGCGGTTGCTTCCCACATATATCTCAGTTCAATACCAAAGGCCCGATTTAACCGGCGCCTGCATCACGGCGGGCTCCACACAGTACCAGAAACCACCAACATCAAACCCTTGACTCGCCCCTCTGACTCCTGTGAGGTAGCTGCCTTCTGCCAATCCCGACCTGTGCACTGTTGGGCCGAAGATGACATGTTGGTGGGCGGAGCGGCATGCATAAACAGAGCACTATACGGAGGGAGGGTGGGGGGCAGGCAGTCTCCCTGTCGATAACTCCCACGTCAGACCGACCCATGGTACATCTCACCGTCCCAGGGAACGGGTCGATCTCTGCTTGCCTCAGCAGACTGCTGCGGGGGGGGGGGGGCGGGGGGGGACTCGCTGGATTAGTATTACACGGGAGCGTGCGGATTCGGGAATGTAGCTTGGTGTGGCCAGTGAACAGAAGACTAGAGGCACCGGGGCTTGGTCTCCAAGATCGTATAGCGAAAGTCATAGGAGAAAGGTCGTCTCTGGGTTACATGTTGTGATGGTCTGTCCCCCATGGGCGTCGGGGGTTGTTAGAGCGGCCATCCTCAGGCTTAGTCAGGTGGTGAGACAAATGATACATCAGACACGCCTCTGACATACTGGGCGGTCGTTGTAAATAGTTGTAAATATGTAAATAGAGCTCAACCTGGGTGTTGGTGCGGGAATTTAGATAAAGTGCAAATAAGTCCAATATGACGGATGAGGCCTACGACTAGCCACTATAACATGAGCAGGTCCTGGGTTCGAATCCGGACACGGGCACCAAATCTGGGGCATCTAGTCACCAGTCAGCGGCCCGGGCACCTAGTCACCAGTCAGCGGCCCGGGCACCTAGTCACCAGTCAGCGGTCCGGGCACCTAGTCACCAGTCAGCGGCCCGGGCACCTAGTCACCAGTCAGCGGTCCGGGCACCTGGTCACCAGTCAGCGGCCCGGGCACCTAGTCACCAGTCAGCGGCCCGGGCACCTAGTAACCAGTCAGCGGCCCGGGCACCTAGTCACCAGTCAGCGGCCCGGGCACCTAGTCACCAGTCAGCGGCCCGGGCACCTAGTAACCAGTCAGCGGCCCGGGCACCTAGTCACCAGTCAGCGGCCCGGGCACCTAGTAACCAGTCAGCGGCCCGGGCACCTAGTCACCAGTCAGCGGCCCGGGCACCTAGTCACCAGTCAGCGGCCCGGGCACCTAGTCACCAGTCAGCGGCCCGGGCACCTAGTAACCAGTCAGCGGCCCGGGCACCTAGTCACCAGTCAGCGGCCCGGGCACCTAGTCACCAGTCAGCGGCCCGGGCACCTAGTCACCAGTCAGCGGCCCGGGCACCTAGTCACCAGTCAGCGGCCCGGGCACCTAGTCACCAGTCAGCGGCCCGGGCACCTAGTCACCAGTCAGCGGCCCGGGCACCTAGTCACCAGTCAGCGGCCCGGGCACCTAGTCACCAGTCAGCGGTCCGGGCACCTAGTCACCAGTCAGCGGCCCGGGCACCTAGTCACCAGTCAGCGGCCCGGGCACCTAGTCACCAGTCAGCGGCCCGGGCACCTAGTCACCAGTCAGCGGCCCGGGCACCTTAGCCGATTTTAGCCATGGTGTGCGTAGCAGCTGCCTAAAACACTAATTGCTCTCACAATAAAGACTGTTGCGCGCCAGGAGAGGAACAAGGAGCGTCATTTGTAATGTCTTGAAAACTAACATTTTACCCCGAGGCTCTGCCTATTGACCCCGAGCCGCCCGTCTACACCGGACTCGATAACCCCTCCTCAAGCCATTCACAAAGCAACGCACACGGCTGGATTTTTGACTGGACTGTTTTTCAGCCTGTAACGGCTATTTCGGGCCATATTCATGACATGTTCGTGCTTTAGACCTCTTCTGTGCACATAAATTGGGCCAAGCAACTTGAAATGAAATGGGTTTTGGGTGAAATATGATCCTACATGTGTCCAGCTTCGAACATGTTAGTAGGAAGCTCAGCTGGCATGGCGCCCAAACCTGGATCCTCAAACCTGGATCTTCAAAACTGGATCCTCAAACCTGGATCCTCAAACCAGGATCCTCAAACCTGGATCTTCAAACCTGGATCCTCAAACCTGGATGCTCAAACCTGGATCTTCAAAACTGGATCCTCAAACCTGGATCCTCAAAACTGGATCCTCAAACCTGGGTCTTCAAACACGGATCCTCAAATATGGATCCTCAAACATGGATCCTCAAATATGGATCCTCAAACATGGATCCTCAAACATAGAGCCCTAAACCTAACACCAAACATGGATCCTCAAATATGGATCCTCAAACCTGGATACTCAAACATGGAGCCCTAAACCTAACACCAAACATGGATCCTCAAATATGGATCCTCAAACCTGGATACTCAAACATGGAGCCCTAAACCTAACACCAAACCTGGATCCTTAAACATGATCCTCAAACATGGAACCCAAAACCGGGAACTTCAAACCGGGATCCCAAATCGCAACCCCAATGTCAATTAGCAATCGATCGTACACAAATTGTTACAGTAACATTTGTTACCGGATAGGGTAGCCGCAGTATACTACATTGGTTATTGTTTAAGATTGAGGCGCCGAGCACACAACATCGCGTCGCCCTGGGCAACCTGTGAGTCAGTCTCTATGCAACCCAGCGGGCTGCCCGCTCGAACAATGGGGCGGCCCGTGACAACAGCCGGAAGGGAAGGCTGAATGTCAACGTCATTGTTTAGCACACGGAGTGCGTAGAAGCGCAATCACAAACCCGGTCATCCACAGAGTGACCTGGTGAGGTTACCCCCCCCCCTCCCCCCCCCACACCCACAAGCCAATCCTTCCTACCCCACTTGGTACGGGCAGGAATGGTGAGGCTCGCAGGCAAGCAATCCCATCACCCCTACCCCCTCCCTCCCTAACCTCCACCCACCTTCTCTGTGTCATTCTGACAGGGCCGTGGGGTGAGGGGGTGGGCTGAGGGGGGGGGGATGGGATGGAGGGGGTGGCGTGGGCCGGGGGCTAGCTTAGAGATGGCTCTTGGATGGCCGCAGTGAGTGCGAACCAAGTTGAGAACAGGTTCCAATCAAGACCCAGATATATAGGGGAGTCCGTGCTACCAATAGATCCCCACACCTACCCATCCTCCCTCATACGTACATCACCACCCCCACCCCAACCCCACGACCCACCCACCCGGCATTGATAACTGCATCGTGAAGCTATTACCACTCCACACCCACACCTCCCCGTCTACACCCACACCTCCCCCTCCACACCCATACCTCCCCCTCCACACCCACACCTCCCCGTCTACACCCACACCTCCCCCTCCACACCCATACCTCCCCCTCCACACCCACACCTCCCCCTTCACACCCATACCTCCCCCTCCACACCCACACCTCCCCCTCCACACCCACACCTCCCCCTCCACACCCATACCTCCCCCTCCACACCCACACCTCCCCCTCCACACCCACACCTCCCCCTCCACACCCACACCTCCCACTCTCCCGCCGCCATCACAACACACACCCTGGTGTTGTTCTTCTCGCTTTCTTTCTCCGACTGCGCTCCTCACAGCTGCAATCTCGGCTTTCCCTACGGCATATTCTCACCAGCCTCGCCAGCCTGCCAGCCAGCCTGGTGAATGTCGGCGTTAGAGGGAGAGGGAGAGAGCGAGGTGGGGCGATCCCGTCTTTTTGTCCTGGCACCGGCTCACTTCCCTTCCTCACCGGCCGGCCCGGTATGGCACTGATATGCCCCCCCCCCCCCGCGGCCCGTCCCCCCACCTCCACCACCCCTCCCTCGCCATCTCCCCCGCTCTGTGTGTCTGTCCCTCTCATGCTGCCGCCCTCCCTCTCGCACAGTGCCCGACACTCGACGACGTAATATGTGCCACGGCGGGCGGCAGTGGCACCTCATAACATCGCCATTGTCTGGAAGCCACCGGAGACAACGAATTCTCAAGCAATTATATCACAAGACATCGTCATTGGCGTCTACAGCATAGCGTCGACAAGACTGGGTCTCGGGGTGGCACTCCCATCACAGGACCCATGCCAGCGCCAGGATCCATTTAGCGCCAGGAACGATCGACCCCCCCCACCCCCCCACCATCCTAACAAATCCCTGATATGTATAACCCAGTACAGTAGGGGGACCTTCGTGATTGGTTGCCTTTCATCGACCCTGTATAAGGATCCGTCGTTCGAGTACAATTCCATCTCGGGCCAGTGATTTGTCTTTTTGCCATACTTCAGCGAACGATAAGTCGACGGCAGGCTGGGCGTCCAGCAGATAATGACTATCTGTCCGGGCATAAAGGGGTCAGAGCAGCCCTCGAGCAGGGAGAGAAGAGGGTTGGGTAGGGGTGGAGGGGGTGGGGGGGGGGGGGGCGGGGCTGGACAGCAGTCACGCCACACAGACACTTTCGCTCAGCATTAATCCAAAGGGGGCTTTGGCGGATGTAGGATATTTACTTTGGCATCTTACTTCCCCTCCCCACCGCCCCAACCACCCCTTACGCCTCGCCGCGTTTGATCGTTTCGCTCCATTAAACGCAGCAGCAGAGCAGTACCAGGTCGGGATACGACCTTTATATGACCTCTATCAGGCGGCAGGGCTTTGGCTGGGTAGTCATGAAGTTCTGATCATTGGGTCTGGCCATTGTGTCTGGCCATTGTGTCTGGCCACTGGGTCTGGCCATTGTGTCTGGCCATTGTGTCTGATCATTGGGTCTGGCCATTGGGTCTGGTCATTGGGTCTGGCCATTGGGTCTGGCCATTGGGTCTGGCCATTGGGTCTGGTCATTGAGTCTGGCCACTGGGTCTGGCCATTGGGTCTGGCCATTGGGTCTGGTCATTGGGTCTGGTCATTGGGTCTGGCCATTGGGTCTGGCCATTGGGTCTGGCCATTGGGTCTGGTCATTGAGTCTGGCCACTGGGTCTGGCCATTGGGTCTGGTCATTGAGTCTGGCCACTGGGTCTGGCCATTGGGTCTGGTCATTGAGTCTGGCCACTGGGTCTGGCCATTGGGTCTGGTCATTGAGTCTGGCCACTGGGTCTGGCCATTGGGTCTGGTCATTGAGTCTGGCCACTGGGTCTGGCCATTGGGTCTGGGGTGGCGGTTACCCCTGGTACACACACGGGTTAATCAGCCCGAGAGCTTCCTTCTGTGGCATGGTAATTATATTTTTAAGAGCGATCTTTAATAATAGGGTGATTTTTAATAATTGGGCGATCTTTTACAATTGGGCGATCTATAATTATAGGGCCATCTTTAACAATGATAATGATAATGGTGCGACCTTCAACAATAGGGCGATTTTTAATAATAGGGCGATCTTCAACAATAGGGCGATCTTCAACAATAGGATGATCTTTAATGATAGGGCGATTGTCAACAATAGGGCGATCTTCAACAATAGGGTGATCTTTAATAATAGGGTGATCTTTAATAATAGGGTGATCTTATCTAGGATAGGTTTGACGTCAGATGCGACGTAACGCAAGGCCTGAGCTGTGACGTCAGGTATGACGTAAGACCTGACATCCGCGAATGTCCGTAGCGTGACATAGATCGTGACGGTAGATCCGCCGTGAGACATGACGTACGTCGTGACAGTAGATCCGCCGTGAGATTTGACGTACGTCGTGACAGTAGATCCGCCGTGAGATATGACGTACGTCGTGACAGTAGATCCGCCGTGAGATATGACGTACGTCGTAACGGTAGATCCGCCGTGAGACATGACGCACATCGTGACGGTAGATCCGCCGTGAGACATGACGTACGTCGTGACGGTAGATCCGCCGTGAGAGATGACGCACATCGTGACAGTAGATCCGCCGAGAGACATGACACACATCGTGACGGTTGATCCGCCGTGAGACATGACGTACGTCGTGACGGTTGATCCGCCGTGAGACATGACGTAGGCCGTGAGACATGACGTACGCCGTGACGTAGACGGGTTCTGTCGAGGTCGTTGCCTAATGTGATCGCGTTAGTGCCGCAGGGTGAGCCGGTTAGTGACCAGAGCAGGAGGAGGGGGGGGGGGTGGCGCGCGTGCACTCCCATACCGCCTACAGCGTGACGTGACGTCAGATTTTTCGTCACACAATGCACGCTAGCTTAAGTGGGGGGGGGGGGGTTGTTATGCACTGGGGGAGGGGGAGGGGGAGGAGAGTTACATTGCCGACACACACACGGCGCCTAAGCTTGAGGCTATCAATGTCCCTCGTGGAATCCCATCACATCACAACCAGTCGCCGCCCACCTTAACCTGTCACCCCGCGTCACCACCCCGCGTGACTCCCTGCCCCCATCCTCAGGCTGTACCCCCACTGTCACCCTGTACCCCCATCCTCACCCTGCACCGCCCCCCCCCCACCTTAATGCCTTTCACCCCGCCTCACCACGCGGCGTGAACTACCCCCCACCCTCACCCTGCACCCCCCCCCCCCCGACCCAACCCTCTTAGCGGGGGTGTCGTCGAAAGCTGATTGGTATTTCACGTCACCTTGTCACATTGTTGCACACAGTGGCTAAACCCCTGGCAAATAACAAGAACAATTACGTAAATTGCGAATGTTACCAGAAGACACTCCCCCTAAAACAGAACCCAAAGCAAAATGATTTGGTCCTTAGAACCGGGCAGGAGGGGGGGGGGGGGGTAAATTAAAACTGATCCGCGGATACTTAATTTAGCTACCCTCACTGATAGAAAAGCCATTCTGCTTGTGGCTACTAGGTGACCAGGCTTATATATATATTATATGCATGTATATACATTGCACATTTCGATCGGAAAGACGTCTCAGGAATAGACAGCAGAGCGTTCCACATCTCCGCAGCCTATACATGTATCTGGCAGAGGGCCGGGTACGCCCAGCACTACACCCCCTCCCCCTCCCGCCCCCTTGAACGCCTGGGGTGGGCGCTGCCCCCCTCCCCCCCCCCCCCCACCTTGTAGAACAGAGGCGCCACGGACCCTCTTCGCGGAACGCCTGGGGTGGGCGCTGTTTTTACGCCCCACTCGGCCGAATGCTGATGGTGGTGTAAGATGGGCGATAATGTGGGTCTCAGGGGGGTGATGGGGGGGGGGGGCATGAAATAGATACTATTATATAGATGTATCAGCGAGTCTGCCAGTCGGCGGTTGGCCCACACCGTTCCACCGCTCCTCCCCCTCCCCCTCCTTCTACTCTTCCCCCTTCCCCTCCCCCACCTCCTCCCCTCCTCCCCCTGCTCCTGCCCCTCCCCCTCCCGACCCCCTGTTGGCCGCTTGAGTGTCTCGCGCGGGAAGACAGAGGAGACGGGCGTTATCACTGTTTCCCGACCACGTGAAACAGTCATTCCAGCGGCTCGCTTCAAAGGGAGTTGTGGCTATAGCAGTGCAGGAACACAGTCATCCTCCTCATCCCGCCAATGCCTCGTGGCTGGGTGCCCGCCGCTGTGGGCGTGCATGGCTCGCGGGGTCCCATAACAGGACTCCAGATAGCCCAGCATCGATACCTCCACCCTTCCTTCAGCCAACCCACCCCTACCTCACCCCAACCCCTATCCCACACCTACCCCCCACCCGCACCCCTATCCCCAAGTCTCAGGAATGCATTTCCCTCGCGGTTACTCGGAGATTTACTAACGCGGGTAAAACAACTACATCTCCGGACGCGTCTCGTCAGAGCCCCCCCCCCCAGTGACCAGCGACAACCACGAACACCACGAACACCACTAACACCGGGACCACCGGGATCACCGGGACCACTGGGACCACTGGGACCACTGGGACCACTGGGATCACCGGGACCACTGGGACCACCGGGACCACCGGGACCACTGGGACCACTGGGACCACTGGGATCACCGGGACCACCGGGACCACAGGAACCACAGGGACCACTGGGACCACAGGAACCACAGGGACCACTGGGACCACTGGGACCACAGGGACCACTTGGACCACCGGGACCACAGGAACCACAGGAACCACAGGAACCACAGGGACCACAGGGACCACTTGGACCACAGGAACCACAGGGACCACAGGGACCACTGGGACCACTGGGACCACCGGGACCACCGGGACCACCGGGATCACCGGGAGCACCGGGACCACTGGGACCACTGGGACCACTGGGACCAAGACATTGCCTCACTGCACATTCCTTTGCCTCGCCTTGTGGGGCATTGTGGTGGGTAGGGAGGCGTAGGTAGAGGAATAGGGGGCAGGGGGCGTGTGTAGGTGGGGGGGGCTAGGGGGTCGGGGGCGTGGGTAGGGGGCGTGTGTAGGGGGGGGGCTAGGGGGTAGGGGCGTGTGTAGGGGGGGGGGGGGCTAGGGGGTAGGGGGCGTGGTCTTCCCCAGCCGGTCACATGTTAGGGGGGGGAGGGGGGGGGTGACCACTTGATGGTGTTATATCCCCATTCCGTCTTCCTCGCCTTCGTTTTATCCCGAATCAAATTGAGACAGTTTCATGTTGTTTTGCCATTTGGTGCTATTCGGCAGTGAGAGTGAAGTGGATTGGAATAACCTGCCCAGCTGTCAGCTTATGCCGCCTTCTTCACACCAGCTATTACGTGGCGAGATCGATGGGAGAGGAGCGAGTGAAGCAGGTCCGTGGCAACAATACTGTGGCAATATAACACTGGCGACAATACTGTGGCAATATAACACTGGCGACAATACTGTGGCAATATAACACTGGCGACAATACTGTGGCAATATAACACTGGCAACAATACTGTGGCAATATAACACTGGCGACAATACTGTGGCAATATAACACTGGCGACAATACTATGGCAATATAACACTGGCGACAATACTGTGGCAATATAACACTGGCGACAATACTGTGGCAATATAACACTGGCGACAATACTGTGGCAATATAACACTGGCGACAATACTGTGGCAATATAACACTGGCGAGAATACTGTGGCAATATAACACTGGCGACAATACTGTGGCAATATAACACTGGCGACAATACTGTGGCAATATAACACTGGCGACAATACTGTGGCAATATAACACTGGCGACAATACTGTGGCAATATAACATTGGCGACAATACTGTGGCAATATAACACTGCCGACAATACTGGGGCAATATAACACTGGCGACAATACTGTGGCAATATAACACTGGCGACAATATGAGAATGGTGTTATGACAGGTAGCACTATGGCGGCGTAGCTATAACACGTGGCACCATCATCACCAGATGTCATAGCGACCGAAAGCTGCCCCCCCCCCACACACACACACACCACGGTAGTCAGGTTTCCAGGAATGACAAGGCAATGGGCTTGAAACTGACAATTCTCCTGGTTATCGCCCAGCGTGGGGGGCATGCGGGTCAAGTCATTATCCCATAGCGCGTCGCTCCGTCCACGCGCAGGAGACGTCGCCCCTTACTTAACACAATCAATTATCTGTTATTCCCAGAGTCCGTACAAACCTATCGCACATCCAGCCAGCCAGCCAGCCAGCCAGCGACCCAACCACCCAAGCAGCCAGTCTTCATCGTCAGAGCCCGCGCAAATGGGTTCCCATAATTGATAGGCGTGATTGGCACGTGAGCTACGCTGAGGGGATGGCGCGCGGCAAACTTGGGATAACGACCAGGGAAGGCGCAGTCTCTGACAGCCAGCTGCGCTGTTTTTATCGTTGGAGGTCCCATTGAGTTATCACCCTCACGTTCTGGCTGTGGTAACCCAAACAGTCGTTATCGATCAACAACTGGTCGGAACAAAAGGAGATATGTACATATCAGACAAGACGTCCATTCAGTGAGAAAAACATGACACCGTGCCTCCGAGAGTACAATGGACTGAGAAATTTTGATTTGTTGAGTTAGCGTAAGAGAATCCGACAGCACAGTGACTGAAATGGACATCTTAGACAACATAGAAGTTAGCCTCACTGACATTGACATCTCAGTGAGAGTGTGGTAGTGTGTCAATACTTTTGATCGCACTGTAGTTTTGCTCGCGGGCGTTGCTATAGCAACTATGGCGGTGATGTCACCGCCTCGGTTGTAAAGGAGTTAGCGAGGGAGCAGCGATCGGGAGAGGTTGTGTTTTTGAGAGAGACAGTTAGTTTAGGACCTTGATTAATCGGATACACCGCCCTGCAGAGCAAGGGGTAAGTTGCGCACCGTTTGACGGAGTTACAGACTTGTTTTAGTTGAGTTTAGGGACTTTAATAAACCGTCGAAACTTGACCACTGCGTTTCGCCTCATTGTCTTCGCCATCACGTGTTAAGCCAAGACCGTCTCGGAACGAACGCCCAGTTTAGGATTGTCGAAATTAAGTTTTAGAGATAACAAATTAGCACGAGTAGTACATTAAAGTGAGAAAAGACTTCCTAAACTATCACAAGTCAATGAGGAAATAAAGCTCACTGGCATTGACATCTCAGTGAGACAATGCGGAAATAAATCTCACTGGCATTGACATCTCAGTGAGACAATGCGGAAATAAAGCTCACTGGCATTGACATCTCAGTGAGACAATGCGGAAATAAAGCTCACTGGCATTGACATCTCAGTGAGACAATGCGGAAATAAAGCTCACTGGCATTGACATCTCAGTGAGACAATGTGGAAATAAAGCTCACTGGCATAGACATCCCCCCCTACCCCCCTTCCCCCCCCCCCTCCCTCGCCACGTCCTATCGTTCCCCCAAAATTCCCAGCGTCCTGGGGTGAGCGTCCTGGGGTGAGCGTTAATTGTCACAGTCCTCGTAGCTTGCAATTGATTCAAGCTTCCATCAATCTGTATTATATATGACTATTGTACGTCGGACGCCGCGGGGGATGTTGGTCCCGGAGTCAGGGCGTACTTCCGGTAAGACAGGGCGTAATTCCGGGAAGACAGGGCGTATTACCGGTAAGACAAGGCGTACTTCCGGTAAAATAGGGCGTACTTCCGGGAAGACAGGGCGTAATTCCGGGGAGACAGGGCGTATTTCCGGTAAGATAGGGCGTACTTCCGGGAAGACAGGGGGTACTTCCGGGAAGACAGGGCGTAATTCCGGGAAAACAGGGCGTACTTCCGGTAAAACAAGGCGTACTTCCGGTAAGATAGGGCGTACTTCCGGGAAGACAGGGCGTAATTCCGGGAAGACAGGGCGTACTTCCGGAAAGACAAGGTGTACTTTCGGTAAGATAGGGCGTACTTCCGGGAAGACAGGGCGTACTTCCGGGAAGACAGGGCGTACTTCCGGGAAGACAAGGCGTACTTCCGGGAAGACAGAGCCTACTTCCGGGAAGACAAGGCGTACTTCCGGAAAGACAGAGCGTACTTCCGGGACGACAGGAAGTACTTCCGGGAAGACAGGGCGTACTTCCGGGAAGACGGGGCGTACTTTTGGGAAGACAGGGCATACTTCCGGGAAGACAGGGCGTACTTTTGGAAGGCAAGGCGTACTTCCGGGAAGACAGGGCGTACTTCCGGGAAGACAGGGCGTACTTTTGGAAGGCAGGGCGTACTTCCGGGGAGACAGGGCGTACTTCCGGGAAGACAGGGCGT
This sequence comes from Arenicola marina, assembly GCA_964019135.1. Lineage (NCBI taxonomy): Eukaryota > Metazoa > Annelida > Polychaeta > Arenicolidae > Arenicola > Arenicola marina. The sequence continues at coordinate 35,232,111 of OZ025261.1, forward strand.
ACTTCTAGGAAGACAAGTCGTACTTCCGGTAAGTTAGGGCGTACTTTTGGAAGGCAGGGCGTACTACCGGGAAGACAGGGCGTACTTCCGGTAAGACAAGGCGTACTTCCGGTAAGATAGGGCGTATTTCCAGTAAGACAGGGCGTACTTCCGGAAAGACAGGGCGTAATTTCGGCAACGATGAACTGAGTCTTGTATGTATCGAACCTTCACCATTGTTAGCTGTAGAATCTGTTCTTAGCAATGAATGTCTGTGTTTGAAGCCACTTTTTTGCACATGAAGGCTAAACTAGACCAAGAAAGCACCCGGAACAATGAAATGGGATTGCATGTAACATCAAAGACCCTTCTGCGAAGTAGGGTTTTTTTCCAAACATGTCTCAGATACAGATGCGGGGAGCGAATCCACGACACGTCAATCTGGAGCTAACTGACTGAGGTTGCCCATTGCCCGAACAGGATAGAGGATGGGATCTGTCGGTCTGAGGGTCAGTGAGTGCTAACAGAGCTATGGATCCCCCACGCTTCAGACGCCTCTGGGTCAGTCTGGGTCTGCCCAGAACCCGGATGTGGGTGGGTCATTCACGCTCCGTTTTGAACATGTATTAAATCAATCAAAGCCTAACTTCTCTTCCAATTTGAACGTTGTATTAGAGCAATTGCTATTGCTATTGCAATTAGATCAGTTTCCTTCCGAACCGCGTTGAATCAAACCGAATGCGCCGTCTACGAGTATTGGGGACGGAATCGGTGTGCAGAGGGCATACCGAGTACATTACCGCGTGGTTAGTGGGGTGGGGGGTATTGGGAATGGGGATGGGAAAGTCGGTCGGCATTATCTATCATCATTAAGGACAGAGACGCCTATATTATGTATCAAGTCAGGCCTGATAGTCACCGCTTTTCCCCCCGAACCTCCCCTCGCCCATCCACCCCCAACCCCACCCAGACCTGCATCCCTCCACATTCCGCCGTAGGACCCAGAAATAACGTTGACGGGTCTGTCGGTATAGGCGCCAAGCCAAGCGATAAGGATTCCCGTGCCAGGAAATGAGGCCATAGCCCTACCTCCAACCCCACCCCCTCCCCTACCACACATCCCCCACAACCCTCAGGGATGACGGCAGTCACAGTGTCAGGGCTCTTAGAGCCGCACACACGCGCCCTTTAAAGATTTATAGCCCATGAAGGCATTGCTTGCCTTCCGGCATGAGCGGCGCCCAAGGAATGACATCACTGAGCCTCGCTTTGATGCCGAGAACTTTTAGATTATCAGAAGGGGAGTTTTCACTAAAGTACGACTGAGCGGCCCAGGAGACCAGGACATATTTCTTACTCCCGTGGGATTGATTACCAACCAGGCATAGAAGGGTTAAGTAAAGTAGCTGTCAAAGAATTAAATTGGCTGCCTCTAATTGAGAACCCCAAGCCGTGGCTGGTTAGAGGCCGTTAGAGGCGTAGTAGTCGAATCCCGCTGCGAAAGAAAAATCGGTTTTCGTGAGTCGTGAATAATATAGCGAATGAGAGATTTAAAGCCAACACGAATGCCTACTGCAGCCATATATCTCTGGTATGACAACACAAACTGTAGTGAATATCGGGTCGATGATTGGGGTTTTAAGCCACGTTTGCGCATACAGTGCGCGCCACTTAATCGCACTTCTCTTAATCCCAACTTCCGCTTAATCGCAACAAATTTCAAATCCAAACGCCATTTCCTATACATCACCATGTTAACAACTTCGGTTATTCGCAACTTCGGTTAATCGCAAATTCCGCTTAATCGCAACACAAATTTACCTGAAAATGGGCAGGAGCTTCGGATAATTGCAACATTCGAGGTCAAACCCAGGTGTTGTTAGCGGGCATGTAGAGACAATGCGCTATCAGCTGACACTTAACACCTTTCTAGCTTTGTTGTTATCGCCGGATTAACAGGCCGCACCAACAAATACAAGCCACATGCTTTGTTATTCTCTTGGTCTCTTTGTGTTCGGGTGATTGGCATTGAGCAATGTGTGGCATGTTTGAACAAGAGACGTGAGAAGTGCGATCATGTTCATAATCAAAGAAGGATTCCTCGGGAAGGGAGGCCACAGCGAATTCAAACAGTTTTACAACTTTGAAGCTGACATACACAAGTCAGTGGCAGCCAGAACCAAACAGAAGATTTTCTCAGACTTTTTGATCGATTAAGTCCGCAAATCGATTAAATCCCCAAATCCTCAAATAGCTTCTGTATCTGAATACATTAATAATAAAAATAAAAATTTCAAATGATGATCAGTGTTTTATAATGAATATTGAGTGTACACTTATGTATCTGATGCGCATATAAACCCAATACGTGTACATACATCAACATGTAGTGCGTTTTGACCCGTCAAAATCGCCAACTTCGGATAATCGCAACTTCGGTTAATTGCAACTTTTTTGCTGACAAACGGAAGTTGCAATTAACCGAAGTGCACTGTAGTAAGTCTAGAGTGGGTCGAGGAACTCCAGGATCCAAGCCCCTAGAGGAAACACTATGATACAAAACAAGCCGAAATAATGCGAGTGTCAACAACGATAATAATAATGAGAAACAAAAATTCTGCGGTGGCAGAAACATGATTGATGATTAGCAGACCAGACAAAGCACAATATATTACATACTGTATACAAGAGACATGTAGCCATGGTTACCAGGACTCACAGAGACGGGGACGCAGTGACAGATGTGGGTGTGGCGCGAGGTGCCATCCCTCCGCCATATCTGCGGGGGACAGGAAGAAGCCATGACAAGAGCTGAATGAATGAATGCCCATAATTATAAATGTAATGCTGTCCGTAAACTAGGTCAGCAGCAGAGGTCGCTCTAACAGCCCCGTCCCCCGATGTGTGCCTCCAGATAGGGTTTGGAGCGAGGGTGACTCGGCATAAAAATGGTGCCGTGACCAGGATGACTCCTGACTAGGAGGAGGCGCGAGGGTCTTGCGGTCCTCTGTGCACCCGGAGAGCAGGTTGATCAGGGGGACAAGGAGGAGGAGGAGGAGGTCGACCATAAGACCAAGGAGGAGGAGGCCACGAAGAGGAGGCAGATGAGGAAAAAAAGGAGACAAAGAATGGTAAGGAGGAAGATGAGAAGGAGCATCCGGAACATGATAAGCAGCAGCAGAGGAGAGGAGGGGGAGAAGGAAGCAGAGGAGGAGCATGCGGAGAAGGAGGAGCGCAGAGGGGTGGATCAGGGGACTATATGGCCGTCATTAATACACTCGACGTCCGCCAAAGGGAGGAAGAGAAAAGAGAAGACACACGACCATCTGCACATTCCCAAGTGCCATGTCCCCGGGGGTAACCCCATACTTTTACGGAAGGACATGGCATCTGTATTCTGCGACCACACAGACATGGCCACAGCGAACCACCGAACCACGTGCCATTAGGCTCTCAGGTGGCCAGAGGGCTCAATGCGAGCACTCTAGCCCACTTAGCTATCGGGGAGGTCCCTGATCCACATAACCATCGTCTCATAAGATGATACCGTGTAATGGTCATATCATGAGAGCATATTATGAGACATTATTCATATTCTGAATTCTACCCTGTCACTGATTTTCGACCGCAGACCAACGGGTTGCGGGTTCAAACCCCACCCGTGCCTGACGCCGTTTCATTCTTTTGTCTCGTTATCCACGGGCTACCATGACCCGTATCAGCCCAGGTGGCTTCAAATACCACTCAATCCAGGCTCAACAAGATTGGTGTTGAACAGTCCAGGCTATGTCAGGGTCACTCGTTCTTCATTCGGTGTTCGTAACCTAAACTCATTAAAGCAAAGAGGTTAATCAACGAATCAGCCACAAACAAACCCGAAGGCGTAATGTTTATGTTAAACGGCAGTCAATAAACCCCAAAAGATGGCATCGTAACATGTTTATTCAGTACTTTGGACACAACGCCCATGGTACATCTATACAATTTTCAATACAAAGTTCTCTCGCGGTCCTGATTGCGCGGATGTCTTCAGCTAATTTGCGTTCGTCAATAACTGCGGAGGAATTAACCCCCCCCCCTTCCGGGCTCCCCGTTGGACCCCCCCCCCCCCACACACACACACACACACCACACCCACCGTCGTCTGTAATAACAACCAGTGGGGATGAACAGACGCTGGGCGCCAGCTCAATATGTCATGGCCTTAATAATCAGCTCGCCGTACTGTGGAGAAACAGGATAGACCAGGTCCGGGCCGAGTATCTTCAATCACATTATAAACGACGGTAACAAATCCTGGATAGTGACAGGGTGGAGGGTGGAGGGTTGAGGTGTGGGTGGGGGACGCGGGGCTGGGATGGGTGGATGGGGTGAGAGGAGAGTGCGAGGAAGCGGAGGGGCAGAGAGAGAGAGAGAGGGGAGGGGGTGGGATGGGTTGGAGGGGGGGAGACAGAGAGACAGACGCAAAGGGGCGGGGGTGGAAGGGGCCGGCGGGAGGCGGCGACGAAAAGGGACAGACAGGGGTGGAGGGGACGGGGGGACGTGTTGTGTAGTATAAGCAGAAATAGCGTGACCTTGATACGAGCAGCGACCCCCACAGCTCCGAGTCGGTCCATTATGGCCAGAGATCCCGGTCAGCGAGATGAAGTCGACAACAAGCCGAGGGCATGTATGTACTAAGTACAGGACGACCCCACACAGTACAGGACGACCCCAGGGCATGTATGTACTAAGTACAGGACGACCCCACACAGTACAGGCCGACACCAGGGCATGTATGTACTAAGTACAGGACGAACCCACACAGTACAGGCCGGCACCAGGGCATGTATGTACTAAGTACAGGACGACCCCACACAGTACAGGCCGACACCAGGGCATGTATGTACTAAGTACAGGACGACCCCACACAGTACAGGCCGACCCCAGGGCATGTATGTACTAAGTACAGGACGACCCCACACAGTACAGGCCGACCCCAACGACCGACGACCGCCAGACCAGCATCACCAGGAAACTTGTCACAACGCCCAATCCGACCGCTCTGTACAGTTACCCGATACTAGAAATCCCTGCCCCCCCCCCCACCGCCAAACGAACCCATACATACACTGACAGGGTACGTGTATGAACCCATTGGATTTGCTATCGGAGCCGAAGTGCCACATATCGCACGCCATGGTTATACCCTGAGCACTATCCTGTGTAGGGCTACTATCCTGTGCATTATCCTATGCATTATCATGTGTACTATCCTGGGACTATCCTGGGTATTAACCTGGGTACTAGCCCGGATACTAGCCACTGTGTACTAGCCTGTGTTCTCCCTTTATAACAATTTCTGAAGACTGAGATGCGGCAATTATTTGTTTGGTTTGGTTGGTTGTATATTCAGGAGGCTTTAACCACTTGCGGTCATATCGCGTCAATGGGAGAAGGAAGGGAAGAGTGGAGCCATCTCCCTACTCTTTGCGAAGAAGGACATGGGATGTTATCCTGCGACCACACAGACGTGGCCACAGCGGGGCTCGAACCACCGATCTCTCAAGCTGTAGGTGCCCAGAAAGCTCAAGGCGAGCGCTCTAACCCACTGACATATTATTTGTCAACAACAGGATAATGTAACGTAAACGTCCGCTCGTGATGTCGACCATTCGGCGGCTCACAATAGGCACATTGGGTCAGCCGGTTAATGTGATTGCCATGCCCAAGCCGCGTTATTAATAGCATACAAGTGGTAAATGTATATTTGAGCCACACATCACGTAACGGGGCTGGGGGGGGGGGGGGGAGGGGGCACCAGGGGGCGTTGCGACGACCTGGCGGCGTGAGCCACCGATCGAACCAAAACAAACCCTGCATCGTTCCACAGAAGACGGTCAGTGGTTCCATTAACGCTCGACAGCGCGAAGAGAGACACGACCAGATTATGGCACGCAAGGGTAAGCAACCAACACCAGCCAGCCATCCATTCAACTATCCAGCAGGCATTCCATCCAGCCAGCCAGCCAGCAGGCCAGCCAGCCAGCAGGCCATTCAGCCAGCAGGCCAGCCACCCAGCCATCCAGCCATCCATTCAACTATCCAGCAGGCATTCCATCCAGCCAGCCAGCCAGCAGGCCAGCCAGCGGGCCAGCCAGCCATCCAGCCAGCAGGCCATCCAGCCAGCAGGCCAGCCAGCCAGCCATCCAGCCATCCATTCAACTATCCAGCAGGCATTCCATCCATCCATCCAGCCAGCAGGCCAGCCAGCAGGCCAGCCAGCCAGCAGGCCATCCAGCCAGCAGGCCAACCAGCCAGCCATCCATTCAACTATCCAGCAGGCATTCCATCCATCCATCCATCCAGCAGGCCAGCCAGCCAGCCATCCAGCCAGCGGGCCAGCCAGCCATCCAGCCAGCAGGCCATCCAGACAGCCAGCCAGCCATCCATCCAGCAGGCATTCCATCCATCCATCCAGCCAGCAGGCCAGCCAGCCAGCAAGCCAGCCAGCCATCCAGCCAGCAGGCCAGCCAGCCATCCATCCATCCATTTACCCAGCAAGCCATCAGGTCATCTAGTAAACAAACCCCCACAATCAGCCAACCCACGGTGGTGGCGACTGCCTATCTATAGGAAGGATTAACCCGTTCGCCCACAGCGGCAACTCCACCCCAACGCACGCCCAGTGTGGCCGCCTGATGAATAAATATAGACTGCTCAACGGAGAGATCTGCGCCAACGATATTTTGATGAACCTAACTCCCGCCGCCTAGCGTCGGCCTGACTACCCTCACCCCCAATCTCCTCACCCCCACCCCCCCACCTACCCTTCCATTTGCCCCATCACATACACAAGCCCTGTGTTAGAAGATTTCGCAATATCTTCACCTCTCAAAAAAATCAAATAATAATATCTCACACGGGAAGGGAAAGAGTAGTAGGCAAGAGGAGAATCTTTGGGTGCGGAAGGACCAATCTGAAGGGCATGGCTTCCTTGTGACAACGGGTTCCTAAATTGCTCCCACCCGGCCCAGTAGCCCTGGTACATGCCTCTCTGACCACGCCCGTAAACGGAGCTAGTGTGAGAGCCATGCCGCTAACACGGCCGAAAACAAGAAATCGGCAGAAATCGCGGACCGGTGGCTGACTGAAGTTTAGGTTGAATTTTATAACCGGAAGTCAACAAACGCCGCCTGGCAGCGAGTGCTCACGCTAAGTTTGTTTACTTCCGGCGAGCGGCGGAACATTCAAAACGAAGCGAGAGGTGAAAAAAATCGCCCGGATTACAAGAAAACACGTTACCAAGCAAAGAAATGAAGGTGCGACGAAAGTCCAAAAAGCTTTAGGAACGTCGTGGCGCACATTGGCGGGTAGGCACTGTATATTTTTTCTGTTATGAACTTCAACTTGAGCCACCGGTCCGCGATTTCTGCCGATTTCTTGTTTTCGGCCGTTTCAGCGGCATGGCTCTCACACTAGCTCCGTTTACGGGCGTGGTCAGAGAGGCATGTACCAGGGCTACCGGCCCAGCATCCCTCAAAGACGTAAAGCTTGAAGGCGGTGCTCGGGCCATGGACAACAATCAAACGCTTCTCTTCGTCTCGACAACCCAATAAGTTTGGCTCAATTTATGACCCTCTGCGGGCGCCGCCAGAATCATCACTTCCGGGTCTCTGTTTCCGGTTTCCCTCACTGAAGTTTTCCGGCGGAAATGACGTAACGGAGAGGCAATGACTTTCCCACTCACAGCTTCGGTCACCCGGCTGGCTTCGTTTCAAGCGTGAAACTCGTGTAAGTCGAGAAGGTTATTAAGCAATGAGGTTTCAAATTCTGCCCGCCATATCCTTGACATTTATAGCTCGGCTGGGTTATAAAGCATATTGGGCTGGAGTGTTTCAAGCGTCCGATGACGGACGCATGGGTGGTGGGAACGAGTGGAGGGGTGTGTGGGGAGGAGGCGGGGGGGGGGGCGGAGGAGGGGGAGGAGCGGGTGCGGGTACGGCCACGGTAACGTGACGCGAACTGGGGTACTAAAACATACAAATGCTCTTTACCAAATACTCTGAAAAAAAAGCGCTGAATTTAAATATTATTATTGCTGAAATTACTTTATTTTAGTCCGAATCGGGTAGAATCCGGTATAGAAACTAATGCCAACGAAACTAACGGTTGACACTCACGGATAGCTACAGCGCGACGGAATGCCACATAAGTGGCCCACCGTTAGTATAGGCATCAGAGGCCAGGGTGACTCACGCTGAACCACCGTCAGTGGCCACATGTAGTACTACATGTGGTATACACCGCGATATCAGTGGCTCAATTAGTGGCTTAGTGCTGCAAAGTCTGACGTCGAACTGACGCAAACCGAAACAAAAGCGGGCGAAGTGACGTCAACGAGACTAAAATATCTATCTGAAAGTTGCCAGTCATAATGGCATAATCCTAAAACTAATCAGACTGAAACTCTCCCATCGTACGGACGTAGACTGAAATCGTAATGACGTAGACTGAAGTCTCCCATCGTACTGACGTAGACTGAAATCTGGAATCCTTAATAAACGTAGACTGATAGTCTCCCTCCCCAGTGATGTAAACTGAAAGTCTTTCATCGTAATGACGTAGACTGATTAGTCTCTAGTCGCGATGACGCAGACTTAAAAGGCACACATTGAAAGGACGCAAACTGAAGTCTCACAGTAGTATTGACGCCGACCGAAACGTCTCCAGTAGTACTGACGTTCAGTGACACGTCTCCAGTAGTACTGACGTTCAGTGACACGTCTCCATTAGTACTGACGTTCAGTGACACGTCTCCAGTAGTACTGACGTTCAGTGACACGTCTCCATTAGTACTGACGTTCAGTGACACGTCTCCATTAGTACTGACGTTCAGTGACACGTCTCCAGTAATACTGACGTTCAGTGACACGTCTTCAGTAGTACTGACGTTCAGTGACACGCCTCCCGTAGTACTGACGTTCAGTGACACGTCTCCATTAGTACTGACGTTCAGTGACACGTCTCCATTAGTACTGACGTTCAGTGACACGTCTCCAGTAATACTGACGTTAAGTGACACGCCTCCAGTAGTACTGACGTTGAGTGATACCTCTCCAGTAGTACCGACGTTCAGTGACACGTTTCCAGTAGTACTGGCGTTCAGTGACACATCTCCATTAGTACTGACGTTCAGTGACACCTCTCCAGTAGTACTGACGTTCAGTGATACCTCTCCAGTAGTACCGACGTTCAGTGACACGTTTCCAGTAGTACCGACGTTCAGTGACACGCCTCCCGTAGTACTGGCGTTCAGTGACACGTCTTCATTAGTACTGACGTTGAGTGACACCTCTCAAATAGTACTGACGTTGAGTGACACGCCTCCAGTAGTACTGACGTTCAGTGACACGTCTCCAGTAGTACTGACGTTCAGTGACACGTCTCCAGTAGTACTGACGTTGAGTGACACCTCTCAAGTAGTACTGACGTTGAGTGACACGCCTCCAGTAGTACTGACGTTCAGTAGCACCTCTCCAGTAGTACTGACGTCTAGTGACACGCCTCCAGTAGTACTGACGTTGAGTGACACGTCTCCAGTAATACTGACGTTCAGTGACACGTCTCCAGTAGTACTGACGCTCCGTGACACGTCTCCATTAGTACTGACGTGTAGTGACACGCCTCCAGCAGTACTGACGTTCAGTGACACGCCTCCAGTAGTACTGACGTTTAGTGACACGTCTTCATTAGTACTGACGTTGAGTGACACGTCTCCAGAAGTACTGACGCGGAGTGACAGGTCTCCAGTAGTACTGAGGTTGAGTGACACGTCTTCATTAGTACTGACGCGGAGTGACAGGTCTCCAGTAGTACTGAGGTTGAGTGACACCTCGCCAGTAGCACTGACGTTCAGTGACACACCTCCAGTAGTACTGACGTTCAGTGACAGGTCTCTACGGTAGTACTGACTTTCAATGACACGTCTCCAGTAGTACTGACGTTTAGTGACACGTCTCCAGTAGTGCTGGCGTTCAGTGACACATTGCCAGTAGCAATGACGTTCAGTGACACATTTCCAGTAGTACTGGCGTTCAGTGACACGTCTTCATTAGTACTGACGTTCAGCGACACGTCTCCAGTAGTACTGACGTTTAGTGACACGTCTCCAGTAGTACTGGCGTTCAGTGACACGTCTCCATTAGTACTGACGTTTAGTGACACGTCTCCAGTAGTACTGGCGTTCAGCGACACGTCTCCATTAGTACTGACGTTTAGTGACACGTCTCCAGTAGTACTGGCGTTCAGTGACACGTCTCCATTAGTACTGACGTTCAGTGACACGTCTCCATTAGTACTGACGTTCAGTGACACGCCTCCAGTAGTACTGGCGTTCAGTGACACGTCTCCATTAGTACTGACGTTCAGTGACACATCTCCAGTAGTACTGACGTTCAGTGACAGGTCTCCAGTAGTGCTGGCATTCAGTGACACATTGCCAGTAGCAATGACGTTCAGTGACACGTTTCCATTGGTACTGACGTTGAGTGACACGTCTCCAGTAGTACTGGCATTCAGTGACACGTCTCCATTAGTACTGACGTTCAGTGACACATCTCCAGTAGTAATGATGTTCAGTGACACGTCTCCAGTAGTACTGGCGTTCAGTGACACGTCTCCGATAGTACTGACGTTCAGTGACACATCTCCAGTAGTAATGATGTTCAGTGACACGTCTCCATTAGTACTGACGTTCAGTGACATGCATCCCATAGTACTGACTTTGAGTGACATGTCTTTAGTAGTACTGACGTTCAGTGACACATCTCTTGTTGCATTAAGGGGACATGATAACACCTGCAATGTGATAATCATAGTCGAGTCAACCCAACGACCCGTAAGAGGAAGCCAAACCAATCAAACACGAGTGTTCAGACGTGGTGTGTGCATCACACAAAACTTAGTTCTTCCCTTGTTCGAAAACCAGGCTCCACCAAACCTGGGTGCTATTCATGTGACCATCTAGATATGTGACAGCCCTTTCATTTAAAGCTCTTGCACAACATCCAGGGGCTTGATAAAACAATGGCATGGTGGTCTATAGATAGCTGACTCGAATAGAGATAACATGGGTCCAGGTACGATAATTTCAACAGCTATCATATTCAATTATATGGTCTTTCATCAGTGGAGTATTCAGCATGGTTAATTCATCAGGAAAAAAAACAGGGGATATCCATTATTAATCTGAAAATAATATGGGCTGTCTATTCCACAAAAGGATATAGATAATTGTGGGTTTAAAGATATTGTTTTACCAGGACTGTTACTCTTTCCATTGAGACAAATTACAGCTGATGTGAAGAGTTGCATCATCATGACATTTGACATGCTACCATTAATTATCCACAAAGATATATACTTTAAATTGAAGTATACTTTTAGATGTATTTCCCATATGCTTTGTTTAATACATCATAATAGATTACTGGTTTATTATCTGTTTTAATAAATTATATTTCAGCATATTCTTTAATTAAATGCAACCAATTAATTATTGATACCTTAATAGTATAATATAATATATATGGTATAATATATACATTAAGGTTAGCCAGCAAAGTTATCAACTTTATAACATTTTACAATTACTTTTAAAATGACTTATATATAATATAAGGGTATTAATAAAGGTTATAAATATTATTATTATCTGATAATATTTAGTTTAACTTTATTTTAATTAAACAGTAATTTACTTCATAGCTTTATATTAGTTTCAATGAAATATAATATATTAAATAAAACTATATAAATATCTGCAATAAACAATTTTGAATAGATTATTTTAAGCATACTTTGAGATGATACCAATATGTATCATTTCTATATCATTTGCATATACCTACAAACTAATTCAATTTATCCTCACTTATAAGTAACACTATAGCCAATACACCTATATTACACACCTTGCCAGCCAGTCAGTTACCAAATTGCCCCCCACATTGGCTCCATCAGCCCTACAGCCCCCTCCACCCTTTAACCCTCTCACTGCCAACCCCTAGCCCAGAACCCTAGGCTGTGTGTGGGCATGGATTCATGGCCAGCCAACCCCCTCACAACATATCTGAACACATGCAAGGAACAAATCCATCTGCTTCAGAATATCACTCTGACACCGGTGCCAATGCCAATGGGAGGAACCCATTCATCTCTTGTAGTTGAACGTCAATATAAAAATCACAAGGGACAGTTTACATACAATAAGGTCAATTGAGCCACACAACATAGATTCCAGGACAGAGGTCTCAGACAATACAATGAGATCAACTTTGCCTTGGCAATCAAGGTATAGGGGCCTATGTGCTAAATATATAAATGTAATCTCATGCATATGTCCTTACCATTGATGACAGTCTTTTCGTTCGGCATGGAACTGAAAGACACGGTCTTCTTTCGCTGTTCCCCGCGCCGCCTGCTCGCATCCTTTACCAAGCTGCTCCTTCTCGGTAAAACTGGCTCAGCCACTTTCCCATATTCCGGATGCAACAAACCGCTATTCCTAGAGCCATTGGATTCCCCATTGACAAAGACATCGTCCTGATTTTCTGTAGATTTCATAACGCTTTCGCCGCCACAATCAGCTGGCTCTCTCTCGTCCGCCATGTTGACGATCCTAGTTTTTAGCAGGCGAGTCCATTGTGATGTCAAACGCCCCCTTGCAGGGGTGACAGGTTAGTCAAAGCCGCCGAGAGCGGATTATCGCCAAACATTCGATACTGGTTTGTTTTGTCCCGCTGTCCCACAGTGGCTGGTTAAATATGGTATTTCTGCTATTTTGTCAAGATTTGAAGGAATTGATATATCAAATGGCCATTCATGTCTCGAGTTTGCTGAACCGGAAACGAAATGGACTCTGCCAAGTCAACAATGGAATTCTGGGAAGGTTCTGGGCACCAAAGATGGCGCTGTTCTTGGTGAGGCAAAGTTTCAATCCCCGTGTATTTTTATGTGCACTGGAGCGATAGCTGACCAGTTCCTTTCCTTAACTTTCCTTATATCTTGCTAAGTACTTTGTGGTGACAGAAAGTGTGCTCTATATGCGATTCAACGCTGTTCGTGATGAAATAAGTGCCATAGTATGACAACCTTCGAGTTGTGAGCGGACACTGTCTGTGCCGTGCCATGGTGGTCGTGCAGAAAGTCAGATGAGACTGGTTTATTGTTGTGCGTGATCTTAGCCATTGCCGATACCACTCGCCATGTCTCCTTATTTTAACCGCCACTTGGTGTGACCTGTAAGCTATGGCATACAGGCAGACTCATTAAGCTATTATCTGATAATTACCTTGACGAATACCTATAAAAATAAGTTTTCTCAAATTTGAGACCATTTAAAATGAGGCCTTGATGGTTTAGAAAATTAAATCCTTCACAATCTTGATAAGGCAATCATTTTACCAAGATATGAAATTGTAACTATATCATGAGTAAGTCATGAGTAATTTGACTACAAGCGTCGTATGGTTATCATCTAGATTTCATCTTTTTTTTAGAAGTTTGTATTTGAACCAATGTAACTTATTTTATTAAAAATATAATTGTAATAAATTCAGTTTTTTACTCACCCCTCTATCCCAGAAAAACAATTTTAAAAATTAATAAGTTGTAAGAGAAATGATTCCATACCATATAAAGTAATAGAATTAATATTATAATTTTTGATTGCAATATTTATTAATGACTTAGTAGCTATAGTTACAAATGTTATATATTTTAAAATGATTCTGTTACAGCAAGTAAATTGTATAGGAATATAAGATTATTTAATATGTGGATCTGTAATATAGGGTTATAGGGATGTCCTGAGATGGGCAGTTTTCACCCAAGTATCGCGAACACCAATCAGCAACCATTGATCTCCAGGTTAACTTCAGTTGACTATCTACTCAGCACTGATGCTTTTATATTATGGCATCGCTGGAAACTATGGAGCCACCCATTGAAAGCCGAGAAATCAGCCAAGCCTAGTTCTAGTGAGAAGAGCAATGTAATAGCTAGCTTTCCCATCAGAAGAATGTTTTTGTACTGTGCTGTGCTAAAGCAGTCAAACGTCAGTCTTAACCTAATCATATTTTCTATTTTCCTAAGATTGAGAGTTTTTGATGCAGATCTGGCTCCTCTTTCCCTGTTATCCAGGATAGTATCAGTATTCAGTGTAACAAAGTTGTTAAGCTTATATGCTGATTATGGTTTCTCCAGTTCTGTGCCGTTAACTTGCATTGACAATCTGATCCTAAGATCAGCATTTGGATTGTGTCTGTTAGCCATTGTCTGCATGTACCCAAAAGGTGTGAATAACAATGATGCGCTCTTGGGCATCTGCTCATTAACAACCAGTCAGATTAGTGCAATGTGTTGTTTGTTCAGAGCCAATCAGGTTGACTGCCACGCCCTGCTGGTCATAAGTCGTGTTAGCGAGGTAGTCGCATAATAAAGGGCTTTAACATGTAAAAGTGTTCTGTGCACAGAAAAAAGACTGGATAACAGAGGGAGTCTTATAATAGAGGGACCTTTTAATGCAGGGACCACTGTATTGTGACATGTTTATGCTATTATAAATAATTATTTAGTTGTCTCTGTAAAGTTTAAGTCCAGAGTGGTCTAAAGAAGTATATTATTTAATCTGCTCCCCAGAAACTGAACATTTATACTTGTTAAAACCATCAGATTTCATGACAGCCTCACCAACACTTACTTAATGCTGAGTAATCAAATTTATTTGTGACAAATCCTTGATCAATTGACTTTTGGCAAATTTTGGCTTTTCTCTATATGTATATCATAAACTGACCACTCCTGTTAACACAGGATAAGGATGTATTATTTGACAACCTTATGATGTTACTGTTCTCTGTTTTTGCTTTGATAGACTACATTATGATGGTTCTGAAGAGTATTGATGGTTATATTACCCTTGATTACACAACTCCCTCCACTATGTGACTTCATCAGCCAGTTTATGAAAAGAGCATATTAGGAAAGGACCACTGTATGAGCCATGTTCACCTACCTCTGACAAAGTAATTGACTCTATTACATGAAAATTCCATTATATATGACTTTGGCCATGTCTTATTTATTTTATTGTAGATAAATCTTTATGATTATGAAATCTAGGTAAAAAATATGTTAATGGTGCAACTCACATGGGGTCATTGGTGCAACAACATGGGGTGTCTTAATTATTATTATTTTTTAGTATAATTAGATATATCCTAAAGTTGAGTTAAATGTATATCCTAAAGTTGAGTTAAATGTATATCCTAATACATCTAACCCAAGGAGACTGCAGTAATCAGATTGTTTAACAATCAGAATTAGTGACATGTAAATAGAGTTCTCTATATTTACAAGTGGGAATCATCAACTGACCTGTCAAGCATACTTTAAACCTAGCTAGGACCAAATCTCTGAAATTGGCAAGAAGCAATGAGCCTGAAAGTTTTTCTCTTAGGTGTGGTAAACTGTAAAATCAACACTATGTTTACAATCTACCCATTAACAAGTCCTCTTTGAGGGTATGCTTGGAAAGCAAAGTTGCCCTTGAGTAGGACAATTCAGGGTTGATACATATATGTGCTTGGCATAACAAATTATAATATTAATGTATACTTCGCTATTGTTTCAGTTGAAGCATTGCTATCAGTGACTGCCGCTGTCAATGCCGTCACCATGGATACCTGTAGACATGTGCTGAGATTATCGCCTGCTTCTGACCACTCCATCTTGAATCCTCAAAACTGGCTTTGTGTCACATGTGGAACAACAGAAAGTGTCTGGGTAAGCATTGTTATGACCACTACTTCTTGAAATCCCAAACCTGGCTCATAGCATATCCTTGTACTGGTAATATAGATCTTCACAGTCTCAAAAACAAGAAATTCTCAATATTTTCTCAGTATTTATATATTTGATAGTGTTGTTATACCAGCAGTGATTTTAATAGGTGTGCCAATCGGTGGGTTCCAATGTCCTAGATCTCCTTAAAATGATGGGACATTAGTGCACGGTCTGTATGTTATTTTAATTGAAAGAAATCCCTTACATTCTTACATATACCATAGTTTCTGATACTTATACCTAGTTACCTACCACCTTTAACATGCATTACATTATCAGCCGCTGATCATGGGTCACCATGGTCGATCTGTTTCTATATGCGGTGTAAGGCCCCGATTCTAGACAGAAATTCCTCTCACACCAAGCTGTTTTATAGATATTTACAATGCGTCACCATGTCCCCTCACAGCTCAATGCGTCACCATGTCCCCTCACAGCTCAATGCGTCACCATGTCCCCTCACAGCTCAATGAAATGTGTCATTTGGAATTTTTGTGTGACAAATGACAGGACGCGTACCTATCCGAATCGCTGTACGAGTGTTACATATATCGGTTACCAGGAACAGTAATAGGCTTCTAAGCCATGATATGATTGTAAAAGTTATGATTACCAGTATGAAAAGAAATCCTGTACATTATGATTTTGTCTTTCTTTGTAGGCTTGCTTGAGTTGTCCTCATGTTGCCTGTGGACGTTACATTGAAGAGCATGCACTGAAGCATTATAAAGAAACCAAGGTGAGGCTAATATATAGCACACTGTAGTATGTATTAGTATGTGCGGCATACATTCTGTGGAATGTTGAGATTTGTTATGCTAATCTCCTTCATGGTAATTTCTTTTTTTTCTTTTACATGAACGGATTTTTAAAACCTCTTTCTGGCATATCATGCAACAATAAGGAAACTTGTGCAACGTCACTTTATTTTTTCAGCACCCATTGGCCATTGAAGTCAATGAGAAATATGTTTACTGGTGAGTAGGCACATGTTTTACCAGAGATCTCAGATAAAGGCATCATTACTGTCTGCCCATGGTACTCCATTTACATGTCTCTAAAAATTGCTACTGCAAATTTCTGAAACACATCTAACGTGAAGCATAATTTTTTTTGCGAACATTATTTATTTCAACGGATTATTATTAGTTACAGATGCTGATTTATTCTGCTCCTGTGTATTATGGCACTGATATATAGTGATCCCCCCCCCCCGCCCCCAGCTACGAGTGTGATGACTACGTGCTGAACGACAATGCGGCCGGAGACATCAAGATCCTGCGCAGCTGTCTGCGCGCCATCGCCACTCAGTCCTTCCACAACGTGTCTGGGGGCAGCCGGCGACTTCTCCGCTCCTGCTCCTACTCGGGGGGTGTCAATGCCAGGTACAGATAGCCACGTCGTATCCCGTCCCTAATAATAATAATAGTAATAATATTAATAACTCAGTCCTTCCACAACGTGTCTGGGGGCAGCCGGCGACTTCTCCGCTCCTGCTCCTACTCGGGGGGTGTCAATGCCAGGTACAGATAGCCACGTCGTATCCCGTCCCTAATAATAATAATAGTAATAATATTAATAACTCAGTCCTTCCACAACGTGTCTGGGGGCAGCCGGCGACTTCTCCGCTCCTGCTCCTACTCGGGGGGTGTCAATGCCAGGTACAGATAGCCACGTCGTATCCCGTCCCTAATAATAATAATAGTAATAATATTAATAACTCAGTCCTTCCACAACGTGTCTGGGGGCAGCCGGCGACTTCTCCGCTCCTGCTCCTACTCGGGGGGTGTCAATGCCAGGTACAGATAGCCACGTCGTATCCCGTCCCTAATAATAATAATAGTAATAATATTAATAACTCAGTCCTTCCACAACGTGTCTGGGGGCAGCCGGCGACTTCTCCGCTCCTGCTCCTACTCGGGGGGTGTCAATGCCAGGTACAGATAGCCACGTCGGATCCCGTCCTTAATAATAATAATAGTAATAATATTAATAACTCAGTCCTTCCACAACGTGTCTGGGGGCAGCCGGCGACATCTCCGCTCCTGCTCCTACTCGGGGGGTGTCAATGCCAGGTACAGATAGCCACGTCGTATCCTGTCCTTAATAATAATAATAGTAATAATATTAATAACTCAGTCCTTCCACAACGTGTCTGGGGGCAGCCGGCGACATCTCCGCTCCTGCTCCTACTCTGGGGGTGTCAATGCCAGGTACAGATAGCCACGTCGTATCCCGTCCTTAATAATAATAATAGTAATAATATTAATAACTCAGTCCTTCCACAACGTGTCTGGGGGCAGCCGGCGACTTCTCCGCTCCTGCTCCTACTTGGGGGTGTCAATGCCAGGTACAGATAGCCACGTCGTATCCCGTCCTTAATAATAATAATAGTAATAATATTAATAACTCAGTCCTTCCACAACGTGTCTGGGGGCAGCCGGCGACATCTCCGCTCCTGCTCCTACTCTGGGGGTGTCAATGTCAGGTACAGATAGCCACGTCGTATCCTGTCCTTAATAGTAATAATAGTAATAATATTAATAACTCAGTCCTTCCACAACGTGTCTGGGGGCAGCCGGCGACTTCTCCGCTCCTGCTCCTACTCTGGGGGTGTCAATGCCAGGTACAGATAGCCACGTCGTATCCTGTCCTTAATAATAATAATAGTAATAATATTAATAACTCAGTCCTTCCACAACGTGTCTGGGGGCAGCCGGCGACATCTCCGCTCCTGCTCCTACTCGGGGGGGTGTCAATGCCAGGTACAGATAGCCACGTCGTATCCCGTCCTTAATAATAATAATAGTAATAATATTAATAACTCAGTCCTTCCACAACGTGTCTGGGGGCAGCCGGCGACATTTCCGCTCCTGCTCCTACTCGGGGGTGTCAATGCCAGGTACAGATAGCCACGTCGTATCCCGTCCTTAATAATAATAATAGTAATAATATTAATAACTCAGTCCTTCCACAACGTGTCTGGGGGCAGCCGGCGACTTCTCCGCTCCTGCTCCTACTCGGGGGGTGTCAATGCCAGGTACAGATAGCCACGTCGTATCCCGTCCTTAATAATAATAATAGTAATAATATTAATAACTCAGTCCTTCCACAACGTGTCTGGGGGCAGCCGGCGACTTCTCCGCTCCTGCTCCTACTCGGGGGGTGTCAATGCCAGGTACAGATAGCCACGTCGTATCCCGTCCTTAATAATAATAATAGTAATAATATTAATAACTCAGTCCTTCCACAACGTGTCTGGGGGCAGCCGGCGACATCTCCGCTCCTGCTCCTACTCTGGGGGTGTCAATGCCAGGTACAGATAGCCACGTCGTATCCTGTCCTTAATAATAATAATAGTAATAATATTAATAACTCAGTCCTTCCACAACGTGTCTGGGGGCAGCCGGCGACTTCTCCGCTCCTGCTCCTACTCTGGGGGTGTCAATGCCAGGTACAGATAGCCACGTCGTATCCTGTCCTTAATAATAATAATAGTAATAATATTAATAACTCAGTCCTTCCACAACGTGTCTGGGGGCAGCCGGCGACTTCTCCGCTCCTGCTCCTACTCGGGGGGTGTCAATGCCAGGTACAGATAGCCACGTCGTATCCTGTCCTTAATAATAATAATAGTAATAATATTAATAACTCAGTCCTTCCACAACGTGTCTGGGGGCAGCCGGCGACTTCTCCGCTCCTGCTCCTACTCTGGGGGTGTCAATGCCAGGTACAGATAGCCACGTCGTATCCTGTCCTTAATAATAATAATAATAATAATAGTAATAATATTAATAACTCAGTCCTTTCACAACGTGTCTGGGGGCAGCCGGCGACTTCTCCGCTCCTGCTCCTACTCGGGGGGTGTCAATGCCAGGTACAGATAGCCACGTCGTATCCTGTCCTTAATAATAATAATAGTAATAATATTAATAACTCAGTCCTTCCACAACGTGTCTGGGGGCAGCCGGCGACTTCTCCGCTCCTGCTCCTACTTGGGGGTGTCAATGCCAGGAACAGATAGCCACGTCGGATCCCGTCCTTAATAATAATAATAGTAATAATTGGTTTATTGTCACAAAAACAAAACACAAATTACATTCATACAGTATATTTGCAAGACATTTTCTCGTGACGAGAGCAGAAGCGATAGGCTTATTCGCTCATGATATCTAAGGTATTGACAGGCGATAAATTCATTTATTTGTTTACAAAATGTATACAATAAAGATATTATTGTAATAACAGTAATATCTTTATTGTCATATGAAGGAGGTTACATGATACATTGTAGCGGTAAAATTACGCAATCATTAAAATGACCAAAGTGGAAACCGAAGTGCGTTTGTACGTGCAAAAATGCAATATAGCCACAGAATCCCACGGTCACCCCCCTCGCCCTGAAAATAACCCACGACAAATTTTCATTGTAAAGACTAGTTTCAGCAATGACTGAATTCTTTGTGTCTTTCAGGTACGACGACAGACAATTATTGGACCAGGACTTATCCTACACAGCATTATGGTTCAGAAGGTAGGCTACGTACCTGTTATGAAATGTTATTGGGTAGACTGGCATGGTCTGGTTTATACATTATAAAAGAGCATTATTTCCCTCTCAAATATTGAATGCTATTGAGGTGTATAATGATAATCTTTATTTAACTATTGCTATTTACTACTGCTGTTGAGGGGTGAAATGAAGGCTTGATTTACCTTCTATAAAAGTATAAAGTTCACCAAAGATTATAACAATGTTGTCGAGGTAAAGTGTGAAGCTAGTTTTGTCACACATTACAAGCTTTGTTGTTTAATACCATGTACATTTTAATTAAGTTTCACATAATTACTGTTTACGAATAGCGTAGTAATTGTTATTACACCTGTAGACTTAAACATGGCCCGTTGATCAATTTGCGCGAAAACAGTTCTGTAATTAATATGACGGTCTCTTATTTCTTCAGATACTACTTGCTTGCCAAGGCTTTCAGTTACTGGAAGAAAAACACCAAGCGCTTGGAAGAAGTAAGTATTGAAAGCACCGGCTGCGAGGATTGTATTCCAGGGGTGATGGCCTGGGCGCTGCCGCTGGGCTCTACCACCGATCTAGTCACATAGTCACTCACGTTGCTGTCTGTGTCGTCGGGAAGCATAACTGTCCGCGATAGGCGTCAACCGCAGTCGTCGTTGGAGAATGACGTCATGCATAGCGGTATCTTTCACAAAACCCACTAATCCGTTAATTAACCGAACGGTCTTTACTCAACGCAATATCTATCTTTCAGATTGCCGCCAAGGCCGCCGAGGAGAAGACTCGCCAGGTGTCCGCTAGGGGTCGCAAGAAGCACCCGTTGGTGCCGGGCGTCACGGGGCTGCGTAACCTTGGCAACACGTGCTACATGAACTCCATCCTGCAGATGTTGAGGTACCGTCTGACAGCCTCAGTATTCAGCCAATGTCTATTATAAAGCCTCAGTATTCAGCCAATGTCTTTTATAAAGCCTCAGTATTCAGCCAATGTCTATTATAAAGCCTTCGGCCAATGTCTGATAAAGATGTGAGATGTATCCAGCAGAAATATCAATTTCTCTGTACTCGTTATTTCTGATATGCATGTCATACACCTTCCGTATATCAAGGCCGCCGATGATGCATCGAAACCGACCTGCGTGAAGATAAATGTTCCTGTTTGATAAAGATGTCAAGACTTTTTTGCGCAAAGAGTAGGGGGGTTTTCCCGGTCCCGGATACGTGGCTCCTCTCTACCTTGACGCTACCATTGTCGCGATATGACCCTAAATGTTGAAGCGGCTTACTTACATCAATCAACCTCTTGGAGGCTACGTGTACTTGTACCGTGTCTAGAATCTCAAACCATTCATCGAGCAACATATAAAAATAAAGATGCTCCATCAGTTGCCAAGGACACCGGCGTCTGGCAGTCCTATCGCGTGACGTGTGCGTCACGTCATGCCCTTTGTTACAGTCACTTGCTGGAGTTCAGACGACCTTTCCTCAATGTGAGGGACTCGCTGGAGCCGGCCGCCACCGCGGAGACTCCCTGGGGACTCGATACCCCCACCGCGCCCCCGTGCTCAAAGAAACAACTCTACATGCGCCAGACGACCATGGAGTGTTTCCAAGTAAGTCACGCGGGAAGAATAAGGTGCCGTGGGGGGGGGGGGTGCAGACACCTGACTGTCATTTGGCTTGAGGATATGGGGATACTCTCATTCTGCTTGGCTATATGGTGCCATGACATTTTTCACATATGTTATATAAAAGTGTTTCTGCTTCTCAGCCACTAGATTCCTCTATCAGAACTCCAGTTCAGTCAGTTACTTTACTCAATATATGCTGCGCACATCATGGCCCAATGGCCTTGAACGCTAACAATGTATTATTACGAGTTGGTGGGCATGTTAACTAGTACAATAGCATTACATCTAAAGGCCGCTAAAATGCTGTATTCTGACCCAAACCGCCCTGCTGCCCATGCAGTCGACAATCGTTGCCATAGCGACGCTGCGTAGAACAATGAAACATGACGTCACGCACAAAAGAATTGTAGTTCTAGCTTTGAATGGTCCATGACTTGTTGCCTAGTTGCACGTGCCATGTTTCTTGGCAACGATCTATGGTATCAAAAAGGCAACTGGCAAACTATATGTGGAAAGGCTTGCGATTTGCGGACAGTCAGTCCCAACATGTTTTACTTTGGTCGTTGCATGCGGAAATTAAACCAAAGAAGCAGAGACAAGTCAACGCCTTAAATTTAAATTCAACTCGTAATAATAGTAATAGCGCGAGTTTTGCACGGCGTTAGGCATTTATTGGCCCTTTATCAAGCTGTAGCAGCCCTTCATTTTCTTTATCTTGGCGGGCTGCTACAGCTTGATGTCGGGCCAATAAAATTGCCTAACGTCCCGCAAACTCGCGCTATTGTCATATTGCTCCTTAGGTCTTGGAAAAGGAACAAGAAACATATGTTTTGCCAATAATACAACCTAAACTTGAGTGTGTCACTTGATACGCGTAATTGTAATACACGAGTGGTTGTTCTTTACATTACATGTACATTTCTTTGCCGCCAGCATATCAACGAGACACCGGGCTCTGGTAAAAAAGGCGGTCTGAACGGGGGAAGCTCCACCCACAGCGCCAAGAAGATCCTCTCCACCAGTCTGGCCACCTCCAAAGACACGGACCGAGACAAAGTGTGAGTGGCGCCCCTGCCGGCCAAACTGTGCATTACTGTAGTCTTGGTTCCAACGTTATTTCTATTGAACCCTGACTTCTGAGAGTCCCTTGCTTGAGTCTCCTCAAGCCGCATGTTCTGTGTGAGTGCCGTTGATTCCCGTTGACCATTGTCAGTCCCGTGTCCTGTGTCAGTCCCGTGTCCTGTGTCAGTCCCGTGTCCTGTGTCAGTCCCGTGCCCTGTGTCAGTCCCGTGTCCTGTGTCAGTCCCGTGTCCTGTGTCAGTCCCGTGCCCTGTGTCAGTCCCGTGTTCTGTTTCAGTCCCGTGTCCTGTGTCAGTCCCGTGTCCTGTGTCAGTCCCGTGTCCTGTGTCAGTCCCTTGTCCTGTGTCAGTCCCGTGTCCTGTGTCCTGTGTCAGTCCTGTGTCAGTCCCGTGTCCTGTGTCAGTCCTGTGTCCTGTGTCAGTCCCGTGTCCTGTGTCAGTCCCGTGTCCTGTGTCAGTCCCGTGTCCTCTCTCCTGTGTCAGTCCCGTGTCCTGTGTCAGTCCCGTGTCCTCTCTCCTGTGCCAGTCCCGTGTCCTGTGTCAGTCCCGTGTCCTCTCTCCTGTGCCAGTCCCGTGTCCTGTGTCAGTCCCGTGTCCTGTGTCAGTCCCGTGTCCTGTGTCAGTCCCGTGTCCTGTGTCAGTTCCGTGTCCTGTGTCAGTCCCGTGTCCTGTGTCAGTCCCGTGCCCTGTGTCAGTCCCGTGTCCTCTCTCCTGTGTCAGTCCCGTGTCCTGTGTCAGTCCCGTGTCCTCCCTCCTGTGTCAGTCCCGTGTCCTGTGTCAGTCCCGTGTCCTGTGCCAGTCCCGTGTCCTGTGTCAGTCCCATGTCCTGTGTCAGTCCCGTGTCCTCTCTCCTGTGCCAGTTCCGTGTCCTGTGTCAGTCCCGTGTCCTGTGCCAGTCCCGTGTCCTGTGTCAGTCCCGTGTCCTGTGCCAGTCCCGTGTCCTGTGTCAGTCCCGTGTCCTCTCTCCTGTGTCAGTCTCGTGTCCTGTGTCAGTCCCGTGTCCTGTGTCAGTCCCGTGTCCTGTGTCAATCCCGTGTCCTGTGTCAGTCCCGTGTCCTCTCTCCTGTGCCAGTCCCGTGCCCTGTGTCAGTTCCGTGTCCTGTGTCAGTCCCGTGTCCTCTTTCAGTCCCGTGTCCTGTGTCAGTCCCGTGTCCTGTGTCAGTCCCGTGTCCTGTGTCAGTCCCGTGTCCTGTGTCAGTCCCGTGTCCTGTGTCAGTCCCTTGTCCTGTGTCAGTCCCGCGCCCTGTGTCAGTCCCGTGTCCGGTGTCAGTCCCGTGTCCTCTTTCAGTCCCGTGTCCTGTGTCAGTCCCGTGTCCTGTGTCAGTCCCGTGTCCTGTGTCAGTCCCGTGTCCTGTGTCAGTCCCGTGTCCTGTGTCAGTCCCGTGTCCTGTGTCAGTCCCGTGTCCTGTGTCAGTCCCCTGTCTTGTGTCAGTCCCGTGTCCTGTGTCTGTCCGTGTCCTGTCAGTCACGTGTCCTGTGTCAGTCCCGTTCCCTGTGTCAGTCCCGTGTCCTGTGTCAGTCCCGTGTCCTGTGTCAGTCCTGTGCCCTGTGTCAGTCCCGTGTCCTGTGTCAGTCCCGTGTCCTGTGTCAGTCCCGTGTCCTGTGTCAGTCCCGTGTCCTGTGTCAGTCCCGTGTCCTGTGTCAGTCCCGTGCCCTGTGTCAGTCCCGTGTCCTGTGTCCTGTGTCAGTCCTGTGTCCTGGTCCCTTTGACTACTGTGTCAGTCCCTTGTCCCCTGCTCCAGGTCGCTGGTTCAGGAGCTGCACGCCCTGCTCCGGGTCATGTGGTCCGGCAAGTGGGCCATCGTCAGCCCTCACAAGATGCTGTGCGCGGTCTGGACCACGATACCGTTCTTCAAGGGGTTCTCCCAGCAAGACGCTCAGGAATTCCTGTGGTAAGGCAACTGGAGCGATTCTACATGACGTCACAGCTAACGCTGTTAACATCTTACTTATCGTGATTTTTGTTTACGTATTTTGTTGGCAAGACATAAACTGTCCTACATTTACAGTAAAACGTTGATAGAAATTTTTAATATATACAATATTTTATTTATTTTCGTAATCGCGAAAGACTTCTTGTCATTCTTTTGTAATAACGATCTTGGTGTAACTTCTCTATCAGAATTGCCATTATTATATTAAGTTACATTTGCGCCAGTCTTCAAGATATTGTAATCGAATGCTATTTCTCATGATTAGTTACCCAAAAGTTATCCCATTGCCAACTTTTATCTGCTCTCTTATCTGTCTTGTGAATGACAAAGCGCGTTGTGTCATAGCTTATATTTGCGCATTTTGTTGCATTTACAGTGAATTTATCAACAAAGTACAGTCTGAGTTAGAGACGTTGAGTCGGCCGGGACGGACTATTAGCGGTGCGGCGCCGCGAGGTGCGCCACTCCCCTCGCCGGCAGCACCGCTCGCACCACCCCCGGCCCCTGGCTCCTCCCGACCAGACCTCATAGATGCCTTGTTTCAGGGAGAACTAGTCAGCGAGGTAAACGTTCTCGTCTTCCTTGTCGTTTAGATCGCCCCGTTACTGAGTATATAGCGCATGCGACTGTTGTCGGGTGTGCTCTGCCAGCTAGGCTTGCCCGAGCGGCCAATGTGTGGTTCGAATCCCACCCATGCAAAGGTCTTTTTGCGCAACGAGTGTCTAAGTGTGCATTGCGTCTAATGGTAACGCTTCTGATGTAAATATCTAGCGGTAATATGTCTTGCGATAGCGCCATCCAGCGGTAAGACTCCAGTGGTAGCGCCATCCCGCGGTAAGACTTTAGTGGTAGCGCCATCCAGCGGTAAGACTAGTGGTAGCGCCATCCAGCGGTAAGACTCTAGTGGTAGCGCCATCCAGCGGTAAGACTCTAGTGGTAGCGCCATCCAGCGGTAAGACTTGTGGTAGCGCCATCCAGCGGTAAGACTCTAGTGGTAGCGCCATCCAGCGGTAAGACTCTAGTGGTAGCGCCATCCAGCGGTAAGACTCTAGTGGTAGCGCCATCCAGCGGTAAGACTCTAGTGGTAGCGCCATCCAGCGGTAAGACTCTAATGGTAGCGCCATCCAGCGGTAAGACTCTAGTGGTAGCGCCATCCAGCGGTAAGACTCTAGTGGTAGCGCCATCCAGCGGTAAGACTCTAGTGGTAGCGCCATCCAGCGGTAAGACTCTAGTGGTAGCGCCATCCAGCGGTAAGACTCTAGTGGTAGCGCCATCCAGCGGTAAGACTCTAATGGTAGCGCCATCCAGCGGTAAGACTCTAGTGGTAGCGCCATCCAGCGGTAAGACTCTAGTGGTAGCGCCATCCAGCGGTAAGACTCTAGTGGTAGCGCCATCCAGCGGTAAGACTTTAGTGGTAGCGCCATCCAGCGGTAAGACTTGTGGTAGCGCCATCCAGCGGTAAGACTCTAGTGGTAGCGCCATCCAGTGGTAAGACTCTAGTGGTAGCGCCATCCAGCGGTAAGACCCTAGTGGTAGCGCCATTCAGCGGTAAGACTAGTGGTAGCGCCATCCAGCGGTAAGACCCTAGTGGTAGCGCCATCCAGCGGTAAGACCCTAGTGGTAGCGCCATCCAGCGGTAAGACTCTAGTGGTAGCGCCATCTAGTAGTAAGACTAGTGGTAGCGCCATCCAGCGGTAAGACTAGTGGTAGCGCCATCCAGCGGTAAGACTCTAGTGGTAGCGCCATCCAGTGGTAAGTCTCTAGTGGTAGCGCCATCCAGCGGTAAGACTCTAGTGGTAGCGCCATCCAGCGGTAAGACCCTAGTGGTAGCGCCATCCAGCGGTAAGACCCTAGTGGTAGCGCCATCCAGCGGTAAGACCCTAGTGGTAGCGCCATCCAGCGGTAAGACCCTAGTGGTAGCGCCATCCAGCGGTAAGACTTTAGTGGTAGCGCCATCCAGCGGTAAAACTTGTGGTAGCGCCATCCAGCGGTAAGACTCTAGTGGTAGCGCCATCCAGCGGTAAGACTCTAGTGGTAGCGCCATCCAGCCGTAAGACCATTGGTAGCGCCATCCAGCGGTAAGACTCTAGTGGTAGCGCCATCCAGCGGTAAGACTCTAGTGGTAGCGCCATCCAGTGGTAAGACTCTAGTGGTAGCGCCATCCAGCGGTAAGACCCTAGTTTTAGCACCATTCAGCGGTAAGACTTGTGGTAGCGCCATCCAGCGGTAAGACTCTAGTGGTAGCGCCATCCAGCGGTAAGACCCTAGTGGTAGCGCCATCCAGCGGTAAGACTAGTGGTAGCGCCCTCTTGTGACAGTGTCCTGTTACCCGCAGGTCAAGTGCCTGGCCTGTGGCGGGACCTCCAGGACAAAGGAACCCTTCATGGATCTGTCGCTGGACTTCCCCGCCCGGTATCACTGGTACAACAACCCCTACCGCATCTGTGTCGAAAGCTGTCACGTCCTGGGTAAGTTCTGGGCCATTAATCACATTAATCAGGTGCAGTAAAGTTAAATAATCGCTTTCGTGGATTGACTACATGTATAGTATTTGGTGAAAAGTACAAAGACCAGGGACATTCGCTTGCCCTAATATAGCCGCCCGCGGTGACGTCATAGGCTCTGATATACACTGCAAATATGTATCAATCCTGCGTTTCATGCAGTAGCCTTTGTGTTCTCTCTTTTCCAGGTTTACTTATTCTGCGACTGTTTTCGTGTCATTCCCATTCCTTTTGTGCTCCAGCGTGGGTATTCCAATCCATTTTGTTTTTCAGAAATGTTGTCCAATTTCACGGAAGTCGAAAAGTTGGATGGGCGAATTTACGCCTGCGAAAAATGCAATAGTGAGTAATAAAAGCAAAATGATTGCCCGGTACCGATTACCGGGTTTTTGTTGTTGATACCTGTCGTAGGTTGCCATAGTGACGGGTGACGCGATCATTGTTTCCCATGATCTCCATGGCAGCGCCAACGTCTGTCATCCAAACTGACGGTCTGTCATTGCAACAAACGTTACTATGGAGATGTGTGATGCCGCGACCTATTCTGTTTGATATTGTCTCCCGGACGACGGTCCGTAGTCGAGTCATTGTAACAATTGTTGTCATGGTGATGCTTGACGATTGTTCTGATGTTTCCCTTTGACCGTCTATTATTAATTTCTGTGATATCTGTTGTTAATTTCTGTGATCCGGTGATCCATTGTTTCCCTTTGTTTATACGACGGCGCCGACGAGTGTCAGCCACGGCCTGTGAATGAGTCATTGTAACAAATGTTGGCATGGTGATGTGTGACGCGTGATCCATTGTTTGCTATTGTTTATAGGACGGCGCCGGCGAGTGTCAGCCAAACCGACGGTCTACACGGAGGTAGAAAAGCGCTTCTCAGTCAGCAAGATGCCTCACGTCCTTCGCCTGCACCTCAAGAGATTCATGTCAGTTACTCTTCCTCAATTTATCTTACAAATAAACTTACATGTTTATAACATATGTTATGCATGTTTTGTTTAAAATGTTTTGATCGTTTTACATTGTACAGATTATCTATATTTGGTCAGAGATTGCAGATATTGTATTTCAACAAATACATGTACTGACAGGGTGTGTTTTAAAACGTTCACTAATATTGCATTAGGCGAGAAAGGCTATATTATAAGTGATCAACATTTTGGTGGCGCATGATAATATTCACTTTAATCTGACCATCGTTTTATTACCTTCCCTTTCGGCTCCGGACAATGCACACTATAGGTGGGGTGGGCGCAACCAGAGAGGAAAAATAACAGTCCACGTGCAGTTTGACCCTGAATTGGATCTTCGGCCGTTCTGTGAGGAGGGGACGGGCACCCCAGTGAAGGTCCCTGACCAAAGGAGTCAGGACCAGGGGACTGGGAACGTCAAAGCCCAAAACTGTCACGCGGGGTCGGACTTGGGCGCGGGCGAGTGTGACCAACCGAAGCCTGGGCCTAGCTCTGCTGCCCAGGTCAGGATAGAGCCGGAGCTGAGCTCTGAGGAGGAAGCCAGAACACAGCCAGGGCCGCCAGGGCCGCCTCCAGGGCCGCCTCCAGGGCCGCCGCCAGGGCCACCGGGGCCGCTGGGTTTAGATACACAGGTTAAGGCGGAGCCAGGGCTAGACTCTGACACGGAGGCCAAGACAGATCGAGGGCCGGACTCTGATGTAAAGGCCAAGGCTGATGAGGATTCAGGATTGAGTTCTGGGGCGGAGACCAAGACAGATCCAGGGCTGGGTCCCGAGGCCGAGGGGCTGCCTGGAGCGGTGCCTGGATCGGACTCGCTGTACAGGCTGGCCGCTGTCGTCATGCACCACGGTCGGGGGTTCGGTTCCGGACATTACACCGCCTACTGCTGGAACAGCGAGGCCGGTAGGTGGCGACACATGCCGTAACTATTTTGTTTTCTCTCTGGAGGAAACATTGTACCAACGATAAGTATATCGTTTTGATTTGAAAACGAGCGTTTTTTTTATTCTATGGGTTTCACAATGAAAATCCTGTTGTATGGCAATATATAGTTTCTGTTCTACAATTGTACAATACATTATTTTTGACTAGAACCGTATCTTTCAATATTTATGAGCAAACTACGTTCTTGATTTATGTGTTTCCGAATGAAATATCCCAAATAGTGTGGAAATATTTCTGGAACTGTAAATTTCAGGACTTACGGCTTATCATTATGCACTGTTCCCAATCTCTCCATTTCGCCATCACAACCGCCCCTGCCGCCACCCACCCCCTTGGTCGACCAGAGTCGTGGGTGCACTGCAACGACGCCAAGATGGAGGTCTGCAGCCTGGAAGAGGTGCGTCGCGCGCAGGCCTACATCCTGGTCTACCTGCGCAAACACCCGCCCCCTGGCGGCGGGGGACCGCTGGGCGGCCTTGACCTGCGATCCCTCCTCGACCCCGAGGGCGACGCGCAGGACGCCAGCGCCTCAGGGGTCAACAGCAG
Organism: Arenicola marina; assembly: GCA_964019135.1. Lineage (NCBI taxonomy): Eukaryota > Metazoa > Annelida > Polychaeta > Arenicolidae > Arenicola > Arenicola marina. The sequence goes on from OZ025261.1 coordinate 35,262,125, forward strand.
CATCCCGCGCTTTGTGGAGCTCAAGAGGAAGATGGCGGCCGACTCGAAGGGACGCGTGGCCCTCAAGCGGCGGAAGACAACCATCTGGTGACAGCGCCCTCTATAGGGGGGTAGATGCCGCGACGAAGTGCAGCGTTAGTCGGTGAAAGCTCCATCTAGTGCAAGCGCCATATTATGAGAGCGCCATCTAACGACAGCCTCACCCGGTGAGCAACGTCTCGTGATAGCGCCATCTGGTGGCCGCGCCAACTAGTGTGAACGTTGTTTTAGTTGCAGCGCCCTCTAGTGTGAACGTAATCTGTGAACGAGTGATGAACATCGCCTCGCAGTGGCGCCATCTAATGTTAACCTCGATTCGTGTCAGCGTCATCTGGCGACAACGTTTAGTGATGCTTGCGCCAGTTCGTGTTAGCGCCGCCTGGCGGCAGAGTATGGCGAGGAGAGTGGTTCCTGGACGTCTACTATTAACTACATGTTTTGGTGGCTAGGTTCGATAGATGGAGACTTCCGTCATATCATGTGGTTGTGTCACAATATAGTGACGTTGTCTAGTGACGCCATCATAATATGACAGGACGAACTACTGGCAATATCCGTCGCTACGCCACCTAGCGTCCATTGCAAGAGACGTATACCTAGATGCGAACTGGCCAGACAGCCCCTGTCCCTATAGGTGGTCGTATCAGTGAACTGGCCAGACAGCCCCTGTCTCTATAGGTGGTCGTATCAGTGAACTGGCCAGACAGCCCCTGTCTCTATAGGTGGTCGTATCAGTGAACTGGCCAGACAGCCCATGTCCCTATAGGTGGTCGTATCAGTGAACTGGCCAGACAGCCCATGTCCCTATAGGTGGTCGTATCAGTGAACTGGCCAGACAGCCCCTGTCTCTATAGGTGGTCGTATCAGTGAACTGGCCAGACAGCCCCTGTCTCTATAGGTGGTCGTATCAGTGAACTGGCCAGACAGCCCCTGTCTCTATAGGTGGTCGTATCAGTGAACTGGCCAGACAGCCCCTGTCCCTATAGGTAGTCGTATCAGTGAACAGGCCAGACAGCCCCTGTCTCTATAGGTGGTCGTATCAGTGAACTGGCCAGACAGCCCCTGTCTCTATAGGTGGTCGTATCAGTGAACTGGCCAGACAGCCCATGTCTCTATAGGTGGTCGTATCAGTGAACTGGCCAGACAGCCCCTGTCTCTATAGGTGGTCGTATCAGTGAACTGGCCAGACAGCCCATGTCTCTATAGGTGGTCGTATCAGTGAACTGGCCAGACAGCCCCTGTCCCTATAGGTGGTCGTATCAGTGAACTGGCCAGACAGCCCCTGTTTCTATAGGTGGTCGTATCAGTGAACAGGCCAGACAGCCCCTGTCTCTATAGGTGGTCGTATCAGTGAACTGGCCAGACAGCCCCTGTCTCTATAGGTGGTCGTATCAGTGAACTGGCCAGACAGCCCATGTCTCTATAGGTGGTCGTATCAGTGAACTGGCCAGACAGCCCCTGTCTCTATAGGTGGTCGTATCAGTGAACTGGCCAGACAGCCCCTGTCTCTATAGGTGGTCGTATCAGTGAACTGGCCAGACAGCCCCTGTCTCTATAGGTGGTCGTATCAGTGAACTGGCCAGACAGCCCATGTCCCTATAGGTAGTCGTATCAGTGAACTGGCCAGACAGCCCCTGTCTCTATAGGTGGTCGTATCAGTGAACTGGCCAGACAGCCCATGTCCCTATAGGTAGTCGCATCAGTGAACTGGCCAGACAGCCCATGTCCCTATAGGTAGTCGTATCAGTGAACTGGCCAGACAGCCCCTGTCTCTATAGGTGGTCGTATCAGTGAACTGGCCAGACAGCCCATGTCCCTATAGGTAGTCGTATCAGTGAACTGGCCAGACAGCCCCTGTCTCTATAGGTGGTCGTATCAGTGAACTGGCCAGACAGCCCATGTCCCTATAGGTAGTCGTACCAGTGAACTGGCCAGACAGCCCATGTCTCTATAGGTGGTCGTATCAGTGAACTGGCCAGACAGCCCCTGTCTCTATAGGTGGTCGTATCAGTGAACTGGCCAGACAGCCCCTGTCTCTATAGGTGGTCGTATCAGTGAACTGGCCAGACAGCCCCTGTCTCTATAGGTGGTCGTATCAGTGAACTGGCCAGACAGCCCATGTCCCTATAGGTAGTCGTATCAGTGAACTGGCCAGACAGCCCCTGTCTCTATAGGTGGTCGTATCAGTGAACTGGCCAGACAGCCCATGTCCCTATAGGTAGTCGCATCAGTGAACTGGCCAGACAGCCCATGTCCCTATAGGTAGTCGTATCAGTGAACTGGCCAGACAGCCCCTGTCTCTATAGGTGGTCGTATCAGTGAACTGGCCAGACAGCCCATGTCCCTATAGGTAGTCGTATCAGTGAACTGGCCAGACAGCCCCTGTCTCTATAGGTGGTCGTATCAGTGAACTGGCCAGACAGCCCATGTCCCTATAGGTAGTCGTACCAGTGAACTGGCCAGACAGCCCCTGTCTCTATAGATGGTCGTATCAGTGAACTGGCCAGACAGCCCCTGTCTCTATAGGTGGTCGTATCAGTGAACTGGCCAGACAGCCCATGTCCCTATAGGTAGTCGTATCAGTGAACTGGCCAGACAGCCCCTGTCTCTATAGGTGGTCGTATCAGTGAACTGGCCAGACAGCCCATGTCCCTATAGGTAGTCGTATCAGTGAACTGGCCAGACAGCCCATGTCCCTATAGGTAGTCGTATCAGTGAACTGGCCAGACAGCCCCTGTCTCTATAGGTGGTCGTATCAGTGAACTGGCCAGACAGCCCATGTCCCTATAGGTAGTCGTATCAGTGAACTGGCCAGACAGCCCCTGTCTCTATAGGTGGTCGTATCAGTGAACTGGCCAGACAGCCCATGTCCCTATAGGTAGTCGTATCAGTGAACTGGCCAGACAGCCCATGTCTCTATAGGTGGTCGTATCAGTGAACTGGCCAGACAGCCCCTGTCCCTATAGGTGGTCGTATCAGTGAACTGGCCAGACAGCCCCTGTCTCTATAGGTGGTCGTATCAGTGAAGTAGCCAGACAGCCCGTATCTCTATAAGTGGTAGTATCAGCGAGCTGGCCAGACAGCTTCTGTCCCTATAGGGGGTCGTACCAGTGAACAGGCCAGACAGCCCATGTCCTTATAGGTAGTCGTATTCATAAACAAACTCAGGTGATAACCAGATGGGTTGCTCTAAAATTCCACGCGACAATGTCGCGAGAGTGCGGACAAACATTGTCTGAGTTTCTAATCAGGGATTTGTCGGAAGAGTGACCAAAGTATACTCTAGTGCGTGAACCATATGCCTTGATCCCATCATTTGTTCTATAAATTTGATTTCTATATTCATTTGCTAAATATATCTGGATGGAGCTAGCGTTTTGGTATTTCATGTTCCAGGGAATTTCTGATTTTTGTTACTTCTGTTTAAAAATTAACTTTGCAGCCGATATCGTTTTTATTACATATCTGTAGTATTAATGTTCCTTTTGCCTCATTAGCGTCTTGCCTGGGGTGTGCGTCCGGTGTTACTGTGGCAATGATTGCTATGGCAACGACGCCAGTTGCTTAGCGAACCTGACCTCTACACCGAGCCAAGCAGTCGCCTCTCAGATACTTATAACCGCCGTAATCCATGTCGTTGGCTGCATATTTGGTTGTATCTAGTCAGAATGGCGCGGATTAACACGGCTTGATATTCTTGTAGATAGTGTAGTGGATGGCCAAGCTATACAAGAATGTTGATGTGGGTCCAAATGCTCAAACACCAGCAACTGTGACGTCGGTCCTGAAATGGAATAATTCAGTTAAAAGTGTTAGTCGTACGTAATACGCGAGAAATTTTGGCTTACGAAGAGAGCGAATGGAAAGTAATATGTGAGCGAACCCAAAACAATGGCTTGGACGACTAACTTAGATTGACCAATGTGAGATGTATTAAAGACAAAAAGGTGGATATTAGTTAGTTAGATATCTTAGTATGAATGAATTAATTAGTTTACGGTCACGTGTGAACTCTTAGGTGATGACGTTGCAGTCCCGTGACATTCGTTTCCTTGGCAATATCTACAAACTTTTCACCCTGTAAAGTAGCGCCTGATAATATAGATCATAGATATTTTTTCACTACGTCAAATGAGACGTTGCTATTTGTATCTTCACATTTTCAATAAAATGTGGAATACTTAATGACGAAACTTTAGTTAATCGTGATATTCCTTTATGATTATAACTATTGAACCATTCGATGAATATCCAGATTGTGCGATTAACAAGCACATCAGTAACGCGTGAACATAATTAGCATTTCTCATTTTATTACGATATTAGGCTTTCTATACATTATTTCGACAAATACACATGGAGTTAACGGATTTGAAAGTGCGAATACTGGATACTCGAGGGGGGCACTTTCACCACACTGATCAAGCCCCCGCATTTACACCTATAAAACACTCATCCATTCATTCATTCACACATTGAGTCTGCGAGAAACTCTTTGGCGCGTCCCTCTAGCAGAAGACCGCTCTCGTCTCCATGACAACGGTACAAGGTAATATGATCTCTACCTGTGTTTCTGCGCGCGCCACAACCGAAGATGCCAGATAACACAGCGAGGCGGGAGATATCAATGTAGTAAGGGTCATCGCTGGAGCTAATGAAATCCAGGGGAATACGTTCAATGGAATATACGCCTGCTGGACGTGTTGGCCAGTGATGAGCTGATGTATGACGACCCGGATAAGACGTGGGGGGGGGGGGGGGGGGAATAGACTATTAAATTGAAATTGACTGCAGGAAATGCCATTATTTATATTTAGGACAATAGTAACTGAACTTTTGAAACCGCTTCATAATACGTCTTCACACGTGTAAAGATACAAAAAACGACCGCAACTTACGATCAAGAAAACACATTGCATCGAACGAAAAAGATTTGGCAACGATTAAAACAAACAATGCACTCCCGATTTGACATAAATCTAGCAATATACACGCTGACCAAATAGTCGATTTTGAACGGCCTGAATAGTTGAAACGTTAACCGTTTGGCATTTGAACTTGCCTGGTTGATACTTCACAGTAATAGCTCCATGGGTTAGCAGTAATAGTCCATCCACCCCCCAAACAACACTTTAGACTAGTTTGGACACTTCGGAAGAGACTGAAATATACTGAATTGTATTTTGACATTGTACACTACTCTAGGTTACCTATCGACACTACTGGCTCCTATAAAAGGTGATGACAAGAATACGCACTGAGGCGAGCAATATTCTCCACACTGACTGAGCTCAGCGAGGCCCCGGAGGCCGACGCCTGACTACGACTCTTCTACGTTAATCGTCTCGGCAAATATTGCATCTTCCCCTCCTCGAATAGCAGTTTCTCTCGCTTCCTCTCACCTTGTGTCCACACCTTGTACCCATCAATAGCACCATCACTGTCCGCAAAGAGCGTTACATGACTACAGACCAAGACTCGTGGACACAGCTCAGCATCTCCACTCACTAGTCCAAGCTACCTATATATATATATATATATATAATATATATTAAGAGAGAGATGCACAACACAGAAGTCTCATTTAACCCTAAGTCTAAGTCTCGGGTAGGTGTGGGGGTACTTCATTCACAGCACTGAACGTCTCGGGTAGGCGTGGGGGTACTTCATTCACAGCACTGAACGTCTCGGGTAGGCGTGGGGGTACTTCATTCACAGCACTGAACGTCTCCGGTAGGCGTGGGGGTACTTCATTCACAGCACTGAACGTCTCCGGTAGGCGTGGGGGTACTTCATTCACAGCACTGAACGTCTCGGGTAGGCGTGGGGGTACTTCATTTACAGCACTGAACGTCCAGGCGGCAGTAGAATGCTTGGCTTTTGGACTTGGATCGAGGCACACGAGGCACATATGTACACAGGACGCAATACGGATATGGCAACAAGACACGCTTAATTAAAGCCTAGGAAAGTCAATTCGTAACAAACAGCGGTAAAATGTGGTAAAATAACGAAGAAATTCCATATCCTAAGAATAAGCGAACGATGCATCGGTGACATATATAAAAAAAAATTACGTTTATAAACACTGCAGGGGGTGGGGGCTAAATACTGTTTAATGTGAACGTAGTCGATCAGCTCACCATAAAAAGGGTAATTGACATAAGTTAAGATCAAGTCTTCAATCGATTACCCACGCTCCTGGCAAACACGTGAAGGGATTTCAAACCTTTTCGGGTAACCGCCGAATGCAAGTGTTGGATCTGTATATGTACATTTTGATTTGAATAAATTGCCGCACTAGGCCACCACTATTACTATCCAGTAATACGTTAGGCCGCTTCACTCAGAGATGAGAGACCAGCTGTATACAAATTTAGTCGTTTCACTTCAATTAGAATTGTAAGAATAACGTTGTAATATATATATATCCCGCCATACCACATCCACCAGCATACTGCATACAACAGTAGTTGTACAACTTGACTCGGATTTATAGTGAAGCTGTATACAAATACACCTTGAGACCACTTCACCCAGAGTAGTAAACCGCACACACAGAAACCCTGACCCCACGTCCCTCACAGGGTGTAAGTAACAAGGCTTCCGCATGACGACCCTGACCCCACGTCCCTCACAGGGTGTAAGTAACAAGGCTTCCGCATGACGACCCTGACCCCACGTCCCTCACAGGGTGCAAGTAACAAGGCTTCCGCATGACGACCCTGACCCCACGTCCCTCACAGGGTGTAAGTAACAAGGCTTCCGCATGACGACCCTGACCCCACGCCCCTCACAGGGTGTAAGTAACAAGGCTTCCGCATGACGACCCTGACCCCACGTCCCTTACAGTGTGTAAGTAACAAGGCTTCCGCATGACGACCCTGACCCCACGTCCCTTACAGGGTGTAAGTAACAAGGCTTCCGCATGACGACCCTGACCCCACGTCCCTTACAGGGTGTAAGTAACAAGGCTTCCGCATGACGACCCTGACCCCACGCCCCTCACAGGGTGCAAGTAACAAGGCTTCCGCATGACGACCCTGACCCCACGTCCCTTACAGGGTGTAAGTAACAAGGCTTCCGCATGACGACCCTGACCCCACGTCCCTCACAGGGTGTAAGTAACAAGGCTTCCGCATGACGACCCTGACCCCACGTCCCTCACAGGGTGTAAGTAACAAGGCTTCCGCATGACGACCCTGACCCCACGTCCCTCACAGGGTGTAAGTAACAAGGCTTCCGCATGACGACCCTGACCCCACGTCCCTCACAGGGTGTAAGTAACAAGGCTTCCGCATGACGACCCTGACCCCACGTCCCTCACAGGGTGTAAGTAACAAGGCTTCCGCATGACGACCCTGACCCCACGCCCCTCACAGGGTGTAAGTAACAAGGCTTCCGCATGACGACCCTGACCCCACGTCACTCACAGGGTGTAAGTAACAAGGCTTCCGCATGACGACCCTGACCCCACGTCACTCACAGGGTGTAAGTAACAAGGCTTCAGCCTGGCGAACCTTATGGAGATGACAAGGAAACACTTTTAAAAAACGAGAGAGAAATCCAGAAACCATAAAGAGTGTCTGCTTTATACATGGGATGGGTCTCGACATTATGATAAAGCGGACGTTTTAAGACAGTATGTACACATTGCTCCAGTCAGGGGTGTCCTACAAGAGTCAACTCGTTCGGTTTTTATAAAAAGTTTAAATATAGGGCACAGAGCCCAGTCTACAAATCAGGCCACCCATTAGTTCCTCTCGCGAACAAGTTCTGCAGGTCTAACGACACCGCTTTCTGTGGTCTGTGAGATCCAGTGTGCCCAGGCACCCCGACAGGAAGGTGTAGGCAACAGCCGGTAGATTCCTGGGCTTAACACTCTCGGGGACGAACCGATACTTCACCATAAGACCGACCATCACGAAAATAAAATCAAAGCCAATGCATTTGAGCGCCTTTGTAAAGCATTAAGACGTACGGCAAGTGATATATAGACCGTAATATGTTGTCAGGGCAGTGATCACTGCCCTGTTACGGTCTTAAAATCATAAAAAAAAATACTGGAAAATAATATAATTCCAAATGGGAAAACAATCCGATAAAACAAAATGTCTGTCCGTCGTAAATTCCAGGATTTCGTCGACTCGCCATAACCGTCAGGGCTGGGACAGAAAGAAACCCCAGCCCTGACCTCACGACTCGCCCTGACCTTCAGGGCTGGGAAAGAAAGAAAAGCCCAGCGCTGACCTGTCACAGAGCGGCGCGCGGCAGATCAGAGCGGCGCGCGGCAGATCAGAGCGGCGCGCGGCAGATCACAGCGGCGCGCAGCAGATCAGAGCGGCGCGCGGCAGATCAGGGCGGCGCGCGGCAGATCAGAGCGGCGCGCTGCAAATCAGAGCGGCGCACACAGCTAGATCTAGAGTCTAAATGATCTTTAAAACAGATCCGACATCAGTTCGTTGCATCATTTGCTCTCGTTGATCGTGAAGGTCAGCGGGTTACAGACGCTCGCTGGTCATAAAGATCAACGGGTCACGGGCGCTCGCTGGTGGTGCATGTCAGCGGGTTACAGAAGCTCGCTGGTCGTGTAGGTCAACGGGTCATGGGCGCTCGCTGGTGGTGAAGGTCAGCGGGTCACGGGCGCTCGCTGGTCGTGAAGGTCAGCGGGTTACAGATGCTCGCTGGTCGAGAAGGTCAGCGAGTTACATGCGTTCGCTGGTCGTGAAGGTCAGCGGGTCACAGTCGCATGTTGATGCCCTGAAACCCGTGTGACGTCAGCTGAGATTCCTCGTAGGCCTTCCGACTCTCTTCACCTGTTGGCATAGAAACGAGACGCTGGATATTGCTCGCATTGACATCATTACGCCAATACCGTGTCAGTCAACTCTATAGCAATCCAGTTGAACACAACACACAAGATATATATTTAACAGATAAATGCACAAAGCTGATGGCATAGTACCAAAGTCATGGAATCTAACCGACACAATTAAACTAGAAATCGACCCAGCAATGTTTAACAAGTAATCTATAAAACACAATAACTGGTAAGTTAGCTAGGACATAGAATTAGAATGCTTAAGTACCGACGAGAGTAAAAAAAACAACCAACTCACTAGTAACACTAGAGGAGAGTTAGTCCCCAACCAAAGAAAAGCTCGATGGTGACTTATTAATGGTGCAAACAAGGAGAGGTTAGATATGGCTACAGCTAACAACATCAACACACGAGCGGCACTAACAATATTTAGGGACTGATCGGGGCTATTTCAGGTCTATACCAGTCATCAGTTGTTAGTGTGTTAGACTGAACCAGGGAGAGACGGATTAGGGTTTTAAGCTCCTTTGTCCACTAACACGTGGGCAATACGTGAGCTATGCTGCGCCAACACTAGCATTATGTAATACGGAAGGACTTGAGTCAACACCAGGATAGATCGGGTCGCTTACTAACAATGAACAGTTTACTATAACACGAACACGGCGCCAACCTCCGTGCGGCAGGGCGCAGTGCTTCATGGGCACAAATCATAACCACCAACATATGCACAATGACCACAGAATCCAGGCTGGGGAGAGTGTGCCATCGAATATCTAACTCAGTAATTCAGTAAAATCTGTACAAACCGGTGTTTTGTGGGACCGGGGAATCTAGCCGGTTAAGATGAATGGTCGGTTTAGACACGTACTTAGCCAGGAAGCAGCCAGAAGTAATTTAGGACTTCAGAAGCAGAGGACTGAGGCACCCCGCTATTAAGATCACCCAAGTGTCACAGATAAAGTGGTCGCATATAACGGGGTTGACGACTTCAACTTGAAAACGAAGTCTGCCTTCCGCTCAACGCTCAACGCGCAAATAGTCGAAATGAACGATAAGAAGGAAAACGAAATCCAGGATCAGTCAACAGGCTTATAGTCTAAGAATATGACTGAAGAGGATATTTATGCATGTACGTATTACGTAATTAAAAAACACGTGCCTATTGAACACAGTGCAAGCCTTCTAAAAGTGTATCTTGTACGCTACACATCAAAGTATTGTACACTGTCCTAACGTTAAGATCATGAGTCACAATACACATGTGCACGCTGGACAATGCCACGCGATGTACACCGTGTAGCTAAATTACATAAGTCCCAGATTAGCAGTGGGGGGGGGGGGGGGGGCGAGTGGTGGTGGGGGTAAAGCGGGGGGTTCCACTGCATCATGGGCCCGGTGTGTGGAGGTTTCACTGTATCAATACCGTAGGGATACTAGAGAGTTAGGTCTAACACATGTACATTCACAGCGGGTTAGGGAGCAATTACAATGACGAGAAACACAAACACTCCACTATAAAACTTACCCTCTACAACAAAAACGTTCAGGAGAGGAATATATTAAAATCGATATAACATCTCATATGACAATTTCGTGATACTTTCGATTCATTAGTTCTGCGATCAAATGGTAAGTAATCTTAATATATGCAACATATATTATGATCTGCACATTCAAGCACAACAGATAAAGCAACTATGGCAAAAACGAATACATTGCAAAAAATTTTCCAGATCATCATAAAAAGTAGCAATTCTACACAGACCGAATGTCTTTCTCTCTTTCTATATATATATTGACCCCCACTACACAAATAGACAAAGCGTTTAATTGCCTTAAGCGATACGTCGATCATAGCCTACTACACGGTCAGCCAGTCACATACGCCTCCAGTGAGACAAACAACCAAGTAAAGCGCTAAATCATTGGGTTATATCCCAGTCTATTGCTAGTTCACAGCAAACGTCACCGACTATCCTAGATTTTCCCGACTTAATAGCAGTTTGCACTGACAAAGATAAAAAGGTATCCCACCCACCCAGAGCAATATTATACAGATTGTATGAACACTCCGAGCCAGATGAGGCATAGCCAGACATTGTTGATTATTAGAAAATTCCCTGAACGTTTCTTCGATGGCTATACAAATTCGGAATTTCCCTGACGTTTCCCTGATCTTGAAATGTTATATTCCAATTGTTTAAGACTCTGAGAACCCTGGGCGCTCTGTTACAGCAGTGATACGTGAGGGGGGGGGGACTGACCGAATGAGAGGAGAGCGTCCTTGGCTTTCTGTTTGACGATGCCCGAGCCGTCTGTCTGACTGATGTACAACAGCTGCTTCACGCTCTCTGAGGCCTGCAACAAGCCAGCGTCAGTCAACAACGGCAATCCCGATATAACACGAGTATCGTTAAACCAAGACCTGCTGAAATCTACGACATTATTGCATTCTACATTTACACCAAAACTGAACCGAACTGAACTCTTTATTCCATGTATCTTTACGATGATATTGATGGCCTTCTATGTGTACCATATCTTACGACCATATTAATGTATCTATATGTATTCTTAGTCACACGCCATACAACACCAACGTCTATAATAAAAGTATAATATTTGTGCATGAGAGTGATGTCGCACACAAGGGTTATCCGATAAGATGAAGACGTCACACAACAGTGTCAGTTAATAATGGCGATGACGTCATACAACAGTGTCAGTCAATAATGGTGATGACGTCATACAAGTGTCAGTCAATAATGGTGATCACGTCACACATGACGGCGTCCGTTAATAATGGTGATGACGACAGAGAGAACGCCGTGCCCCCACCACCACGTTGATGACGTCAGAGAGGACACCGTGCCCCCATCACCCCGCTGATGACGTCAGAGAGGACGCCGTGCCCCCAACACCCCGCTGATGACGTTAGAAAGGGCGCCGTGCCCCCATCACCCGCTGATGACGTCAGAGAGGACGCCGTGCCCCCATCACCCTGCTGATAACGTCAGAGAGGACGCCGTGCCCCCATCACCACGCTGATGACGTCAGAGAGGACGCCGTGTCCCCACCACCCCGCTGATGACGTCAGAGAGGACGCCGTGCCCCCATCACCCCACTGATGACGTCAGAGAGGACGCCGTGCCCCCACTACCCCGCTGATGACGTCAGAGAGGGCGCCGTGCCCCCATCACCCGCTGATGACGTCAGAGAGGACGCCGTGCCCCCATCACCCCACTGATGACGTCAGAGAGGACACCGTGCCCCCATCACCCCGCTGATGACGTCAGAGAGGGCGCCGTGCCCCCAACACCCCGCTGATGACGTTAGAGAGGGCGCCGTGCCCCCATCACCCGCTGATGACGTCAGAGAGGACGCCGTGCCCCCATCACCCTGCTGATAACGTCAGAGAGGACGCCGTGCCCCCATCACCACGCTGATGACGTCAGAGAGGACGCCGTGTCCCCACCACCCCGCTGATGACGTCAGAGAGGACGCCGTGCCCCCATCACCCCACTGATGACGTCAGAGAGGACGCCGTGCCCCCACTACCCCGCTGATGACGTCAGAGAGGGCGCCGTGCCCCCATCACCCGCTGATGACGTCAGAGAGGACGCCGTGCCCCCATCACCCCACTGATGACGTCAGAGAGGACACCGTGCCCCCATCACCCCGCTGATGACGTCAGAGAGGGCGCCGTGCCCCCATCACCCGCTGATGACGTCAGAGAGGGCGCCGTGCCCCCAACACCCCGCTGATGATGTCAGAGAGGGCGCCGTGCCCCCATCACCCGCTGATGACGTCAGAGAGGACGCCGTGCCCCCATCACCCTGCTGATAACGTCAGAGAGGACGCCATGCGCCCATCACCCCGCTGATGACGTCAGAGAGGACGCCGTGCCCCCACCACCCCGCTGATGACGTCAGAGAGGACGCCGTGCCCCCATCACCCCACTGATGACGTCAGAGAGGACGCCGTGCCCCCATAACCCCACTGATGACGTCAGAGAGGACGCCGTGCCCCCACTACCCCGCTGATGACGTCAGAGAGGGCGCCGTGCCCCCATCACCCGCTGATGACGTCAGAGAGGACGCCGTGCCCCCATCACCCCACTGATGACGTCAGAGAGGACACCGTGCCCCCATCACCCCGCTGATGACGTCAGAGAGGACGCCGTGCCCCCACCACCCCGCTGATGACGTCAGAGAGGGCGCCGTGCCCCGATCACCCACTGATGACGTCAGAGAGGACACCGTGCCCCCATCACCCTGCTGATGACGTCAGAGAGGACGCCGTGCCCCTATCACCCTGCTGATGACGTCAGAGAGCGCGCCGTGCCCCCACCACCCCGCTGATGACGTCAGAGAGAACGCCGTGCCCCCACACCCCCGCTGATGACGTCAGAGAGGACGCCGTTCCCCACCCCCCCGCTGATGACGTCACGCCCTTACCGCCAGTAGCTTGAGGGCGATACAGGCGGCACAGCGGACGTCGGCGTTCTTGTCCTCCAGAGCCTCCACGTACGTCACCAACACCTGCAACATACACAAGGAGGGAGGGGGGGTCACCTTCAGTCTTATGTAGCATTGCATAACAGAAAGAAATATTTGAGAATATAGAGGATATTTGCACTTATATTGATCCCATTTAAAACTCACTTAAAGTACTCATTCGTCCAAGTTATGGCGAACAAAAGCTTCAACGTAGCTCACGTATGACTCCCGCCTACAATTTACTGGCATTATTATAATCCCTTTCGTGGGCTCTCATTTGGAAGATGGGACCCTTTAAGCCATAATTCGGGCGCGAATTAACATGAAGGCCTGTGCAGTGTGGGCGGCCAGGGATGCCCCGCGTACCTTTTGTCGCTCGGACAGCTTGTGGATGAGGCTCTTGAGGTAGGCAGCTGTGGCGGAGAGAAGCGAAACAAGAACAGGTTATATATATTTATATACGGAATGGCACCTCCTTTCCTTCATATGGAAGAGATTAAAGTGTAAAGTAGACGGGATAAACTGGACATGAGTGGGAAACAATCAGGATAAACATTAAATAGCTACGGTTATCTGTATGGTGTAACATTAGTTAACATTAAATAGCTAAGGCTATCTGTATGATGTTAACATTAATTAACATTAAATAGCTAAGGTTATCTGTATGGTGTTAACATTAGTTAACATTAAATAGCTAAGGCTATCTGTATGGTGTTAACATTAGTTAACATTAAATAGCTAAGGTCATCTGTATGGTCTTAACATTAGTTAACATTAAATAGCTAAGGCTATCTGTATGATGTTAACATTAATTAACATTAAATAGCTAAGGTTATCTGTATGGTGTTAACATTAGTTAATATGAAATAGCTAAGGTTATCTGTATGGTGTTAACATTAGTTAACATTAAATAGCTAAGGCTATCTGTATGTTGTTAACATTAGTTAACATTAAATAGCTAAGGCTATCTGAATGGTGTTAACTTTACTGCCACTTTGGCAGAGAAACAGGCGCGGTATATGTGGCTGTTACAAGAACAGCACGTTGCAATCTGAGATCTTGCATGGGATCGTTTGACCTTTAACCCACCGAGCACAAGGAGAAGCCGCGAATCAGAGGTCACACAAGACATAATCTCATGGAAATCGCTTCCAATTTCCGTGGCGAGCACCCTACAGGCTGAACCATCGGGTCGGCCTCACAGGCCAGCACCCTACTGGCTGAACCATCGGGTCAACCTCACAGGCGAGCACCCTACTGGCTGAACCATCGGGTCGACCTCACAGACCAGCACCCTACAGGCTGAACCATCGGGTCGGCCTCATAGCGAGCACCCTACTGGCTGAACCATCGGGTCGACCTCACAGGCGAGCACCCTACTGGCTGAACCATCGGGTCGACCTCACAGGCGAGCACCCTACTGGCTGAACCATCGGGTCGACCTCACAGACCAGCACCCTACAGGCTGAACCATCGGGTCGACCTCACAGGCCAGCACCCTACAGGCTGAACCATCGGGTCGACCTCACAGGCGAGCACCCTACTGGCTGAACCATCGGGTCGACCTCACAGGCCAGCACCCTACAGGCTGAACCATCGGGTCGGCCTCATAGCGAGCACCCTACTGGCTGAACCATCGGGTCGACCTCACAGGCGAGCACCCTACTGGCTGAACCATCGGGTCGACCTCACAGGCGAGCACCCTACTGGCTGAACCATCGGGTCGACCTCACAGGCCAGCACCCTACAGGCTGAACCATCGGGTCGGCCTCACAGGCCAGCACCCTACTGGCTGAACCATCGGGTCGACCCCGCAGGCGAGCACCCTACTGGCTGAACCATCGGGTCGGCCCCGCAGGCGAGCACCCTACTGGCTGAACCATCGGGTCGACCTCACAGGCGAGCACCCTACCGACTGAACCATCGGGTCGACCTCACAGGCGAGCACCCTACTGGCTGAACCATCGGGTCGACCTCACAGGCGAGCACCCTACTGGCTGAACCATCGGGTCGACCTCACAGGCGAGCATCCTACTGGCTGAACCTTCGGGTCGGCCCCGCAGGCGAGCACCTTACTGGCAGAACCATCGGGTCGACCTCACAGGCGAGCACCCTACTGGCTGAACCTTCGGGTCGGCCCCGCAGGCGAGCACCCTACTGGCTGAACCATCGGGTCGGCCCCGCAGGCGAGCACCCTACTGGCTGAACCATCGGGTCAGCCCCGCAGGCGAGCACCCTACTGGCTGAACCATCGGGTCGACCTCACAGCCGAGCACCCTATTGGCTGAACCATCGGGTCGGCCACACAGGCGAGCACCCTACTGGCTGAACCATCGGGTCGACCTCACAGGCGAGCAACCTACTGGCTGAACCATCGGGTCGACCTCACAGGCGAGCACCCTACTGGCTGAACCTTCGGGTCGGCCCCGCAGACGAGCACCCTACTGGCTGAACCATCGGGTCGACCCGCAGGCGAGCATCCTACTGGCTGAACCATCGGGTCGACCTCACAGGCGAGCACCCTACTGGCTGAACCATCGGGTCGACCTCACAGACGAGCACCCTACTGGCTGAACCATCGGGTCGACCCGCAGGCGAGCACCCTACTGGCTGAACCATCGGGTCGGCCCAGCAGGCGAGCACCCTACTGGCTGAACCATCGGGTCGGCCCCGTATCCAACCGTCAACCCCGAGCAATGTGCGTAGCTGATGGCAGCCAGTGCCTCCCCCTACCTGCCGCTTGCCGAACCTCCATGTTGTCGGTGATGAGGAGGAGGGACAGGATGCGGAGGCAGTCGCTAGAGGGCGCCACGTCCTGGAACATGAGCAGCGTCTTGATGACGAGGTCCGTGCTGCCCGACTTCAGCCGCTCAATCATCCACACTGAAAGCCGAAAACTACAAGTTAACCTACGGAAAGAAATATCATTATACACACATTTACCATCAAAATTATAAAATACCCAAAAGCGATATTTACAAAACAACACTATTTATAGAGATACACAGGTGGACGGTAGACCCGTCATATTATTAGTTTGGATCCGTTTTCTGTGCACCAAAGGGTTACACTGGGCCAAGGAACCTTTTGGGGCGATGAATGGGTGAAACATGCCCCAGATAAGGTGCCCGGGGCCGGACTCGAACCCAGCACCTATTGCTCAATATACCAAGGAGCCCCCTGAAGGTATTGACATGGTGTCCAGTGCGCCAGGCAATACGTGAGCTACGCGGTGAGCTCGAGGCCCTCACCCTCGCCGGCCAGCTTCTGGAGGTAGGTCCGGATGTCAGCCGACTGCTCCACCACCAGGAAGTCCATCAGCTGGTGCATGGTCACGTGGGGACAGATCCGGAAGGCGTCGGGATCGAAGAACGGGATATCCAGGATGCGGGCGATGAACACTCGCAGCACTGAGGGAGAGGGGAGGGAAGCCATTGTACATGTCACATGGTGGCAGGGAACGAATGAGATTCCTGCATCTATAAGGAGTCTTCAGTGCAGAGAGTGGATTAGGTCGAGTCAACAACCCAGTGTAAATCGCTGATTTGAATATAAATAAGTTCATGGTTACCCCAACAAGATATTAAAGTAGATCACTGTTTGTCCCGTATATAATTTCGCACATAACTTTATCATTTGATCTTAAGAGAGAAATATCCATGTATTTTTCATGGCATAAAATGGGACAAGTTCCTCCATCTAATATTATTTATCAATTTATTTATGGATATTATTTATTATTAATTTATAATTTATTTAATATAATTTATTTAAATTTATTTATCAATTTTTTTTTTATCAATTTTTTTTTTAACGTTGAAATAGCAAATTGGAGTTACCTTTAACTGGTGTGACGTCATAGGCGTCTCTGATGGCGTCAGCGTAGTTGCGCTCGAGGTGCGCGAGAAGCCGGTCGGCGCCGATGTACAGTGGCGTGTCGTCCACACAGCGCACCCAAAACGTCTTCAGCGTCTTGTCGCGCGTCATGTCAGCCATCACTGCAACAAACAGGGTCATGAATATTCATTAAATATGTAGGTCGCGCGTCATGTCAGCCATCACTGCAACAAACAGTCATGAATAGGCATTAAATGTGTAGGTCGAATCCGCTATCACTGTGCCAAACAGGGTCATGAATATTCATTAAAATATGTAGGTCATGTCAGCCATCACTAACAAACAGGGTCAGGAATATTCATTAGATATATGTAGGTCAAAATGCCTATCCGCAATCAATTTGTTCAATACCAAACAGGGTCAGGAAGAGGGATTAATCCACTTAAATCACTCGATCAAATACACAACAGCTACGCCATCTAGTGGAAACTAATGAGCGATAGTCCTCAGACCACGTTGCCATGGCAGCGCTGTCCCCCACTCACCTGGCAGTAGGTCTCTGACCTGAGGCCCCTCGGCGGCCAGGCCCAGTAACTTGTCCAGAATGGCCGCCTGCCGCTTGAGTTTGTCCAGCGAGTAGATTTCCTTACACTTCAGCGGGCCGAACGTGCCCAGGTTCTGAGGGAAAGACGGGTGTACGCTCAGCAAAGACATCAGCACAGGGAAGCACAACTTGTGAGATCGTTGGGTACTAACAGATTATCAGATGAATGGTCAAACTTGGTGGGTAGTTTATAGATTTTGATACTGTTGACGAGGAAAATGTGCTGTATCCAAGGAAACCAAGCAATTGCCCTACACCTTATGATTGTGTGGTTACCCCCAGCAACAGCCGTAGTAGTTAGGTATCACAGGATGACTAACAGGTCTTACCTCTAGCAGCTTGTCGCAGTAGTGTGAGCTACAGGAGAACCTTACCTCTAACTAGAGGAGAGCGGGTTGGTCTTACCTCTAGCAGCTTGTCGCAGTAGTGTAGGTGAGAGCTACAGGAGAACCTTACCTCTAACTAGAGGAGAGCGGGTTGGTCTTACCTCTAGCAGCTTGTCGCAGTAGTGTAGGTGAGAGCTACAGGAGAACCTTACCTCTAACTAGAGGAGAGCGGGTTGGTCTTACCTCTAGCAGCTTGTCGCAGTAGTGTAGGTGTGAGCTACAGGAGAACCTTACCTCTAACTAGAGGAGAGCGGGTTGGTCTTACCTCTAGCAGCTTGTCGCAGTAGTGTAGGTGTGAGCTACAGGAGAACCTTACCTCTAACTAGAGGAGAGCGGGTTGGTCTTACCTCTAGCAGCTTGTCGCAGTAGTGTGAGCTACAGGAGAACCTTACCTCTAACTAGAGGAGAGCGGGTTGGTCTTACCTCTAGCAGCTTGTCGCAGTAGTGTAGGTGAGAGCTACAGGAGAACCTTACCTCTAATTAGAGGAGAGCGGGTTGGTCTTACCTCTAGCAGCTTGTCGCAGTAGTGTGAGCTACAGGAGAACCTTACCTCTAACTAGAGGAGAGCGGGTTGGTCTTACCTCTAGCAGCTTGTCGCAGTAGTGTAGGTGAGAGCTACAGGAGAACCTTACCTCTAACTAGAGGAGAGCGGGTTGGTCTTACCTCTAGCAGCTTGTCGCAGTAGTGTAGGTGAGAGCTACAGGAGAACCTTACCTCTAACTAGAGGAGAGCGGGTTGGTCTTACCTCTAGCAGCTTGTCGCAGTAGTGTGAGCTACAGGAGAACCTTACCTCTAACTAGAGGAGAGCGGGTTGGTCTTACCTCTAGCAGCTTGTCGCAGTAGTGTAGGTGAGAGCTACAGGAGAACCTTACCTCTAACTAGAGGAGAGCGGGTTGGTCTTACCTCTAGCAGCTTGTCGCAGTAGTGTAGGTGAGAGCTACAGGAGAACCTTACCTCTAACTAGAGGAGAGCGGGTTGGTCTTACCTCTAGCAGCTTGTCGCAGTAGTGTAGGTGAGAGCTACAGGAGAACCTTACCTCTAACTAGAGGAGAGCGGGTTGGTCTTACCTCTAGCAGCTTGTCGCAGTAGTGTAGGTGAGAGATAAGCGCCGTGTCGACCTGCTCGTTGCCGGTGGAGGGGGGCTCGGGGCTGCCCTCCCCGGGGCTGGAGCCGCCCGGGCTGGAGCCGAAGCTGGCGTCGAGCACGTGGTCCTCGCTCAGACGGTTGGCGATCAGCTCGATCCCGGAGTCGGCCGTCTTGGTGGTGGACTCCGGACTCAGCGTGCACTGCGCCTCCAGCTGATCCAGACTGGCGCGCCGGCTGTTGCTATGGATATAACGGATATTGGATATGGCGTTACCATGGAGACCCTGTTGGCATGGGGAGGGATTCACAAATCGTTACTTTCCCTACTTGATTAAGAGTTTCCGAGGCTGGCTGGGTTGGCGAACAAGATATTCCGTTGAATAACTATCGCGGGTAATAAACCATTGTTTAAGCAAGGGACGCCAGTATTTATACAGCCACATCCTTTGATTGATGGTCTACGGTGAGCTCTATAACAATACAATAAAAACATAATTACAGACCAACATCGAGAAAATGTTATTTAATCCAGCACCTGATCAACAGAAGCGGGATCGGAGGGATGGGGGTGCACACCAGAACACCAGTCACCACCCTCACCCCCCCCCCCCACCCCACCAAGTTACCAGGGACACGTACTTGGCGCTGCCGTAGCCGTCCTGGTAGTACTCCTGCTCCAGGAAGTCGAAGGCCCCCAGCGCCGTCTCTATGGTGATGCTACCCCGGGCCGAGCCCTCCACGCTGCTCTCCTCCCCGGTCAGTAGTCTGTCGAGACTGTGGACGATTTCCTCGAGTCGCTGTAGCTCCGGGTAGTGGCCCTGGTAGTCCTCCAGCGTGGCCTTCAGGCTGGCCAGGGCCTCGCCCACGTGGGCCGCCGGCACGTCCTGCTTCCAGCCGTCCCGATCCAGAGAGTCCGTCAACAGCCTCATGTCAAACAACTTGGGCTTGGACAGCCCCAGGTCCCCGCTCCCAGAGTCACTCTCCAGCGCCCCCTCGTGGCCGCCAGCCGAATCACCCATCGGCGGCGGCGGCGACGAGGAGGAGGACGACGACGAGTGCGCACGCGCGGATTTCGTCTCCAGCGGGTCGTTTTCGTTGATAGTATCCATGACGACGGGCAGTGAGGTGGGGCGCCCCCCCGCGCTGCGGTAGTCCGGGGAGGGTGAGTCTGGCCCGGGTGGGGCGCCGAACCCCGGGAGGGTGGGGACGGTCGGGGGGAAGACGGCGACGCTGTGGCGAAAGTAGCGGGGGGTGGAGGCGGTGGGGGAGGTGGAGCCGGCTGAAGACCCTGCGGCGGAGGGTGAGCGGGAGAGGTCTGACCCCTCGGAAGACAGCGACCCCCCCTGGAACAGGAGGCGAGCCACGGGTCAGGAATCACACACACAATACCTACATAGTATGTAACATACTAACAATAACACTTTTCTAGAACCACAATTCTTCATGATACTTTTGTCGTTTTGTTTGGAGCGCTTGACTGCAATTGAATGTTTATTATTACTTTATAATACTGACCAAAGAACTACTTTTTCATTTTTGAATAGAGAGGGCGACCCGTGGATGCACTGACCCTGCCGTTGGTGTAGGCGAAGTGGTAGCCCTCGACCATGGACTGGACGTTCCTGGGTCTGCGCGGCGTGGCCTGGGGCCGCAGCACCACCGGCTCGAACACGTGCAGCGCCTCCTCTATCCCCTCCAGGGGGCTGTGTGAGGGGGGGGGGGAGAGAGAGAGAGAGAGGGGGGGTGGTGTTAAGTCATGTGGTAGGGCATCATTAGTTTGGTTACGTAGGACGCCTTAACCTCTGTGGACAAGAGTCCGTGAATAAGCCCTTACTCTTTGTCAACAGAGACATAGGATTTTGCATCCCGCAAAAACGTAAAGACAGTTTCACCGATGGGGTTCGACCCACGCACCGGCCGCTAGGGCTGGCCTATCATAGCACACTAAACGGTAGCCGAACGCGTGACCGCCTGAGGGGGGGGGGGATACTACAGGCAGGGGCTGCACACTGTCAAGCCGTATATATAAGCCTATGTAGTTTTCAAATGTTAAATCACTCCTCACACAGTCTATTATGATGCTGTTACAGTGTGTTCTGGCACACTTCAGTGGAAGCTACAGTCCTTAACCCTGTTATCCGTGATGCCGGTACACATAAACATATATACGTGGTCACTATGTCTACGGTGACAGATGACGCCAGGAGTGGTCATTAACCATTTACGTTGATAGTACAGACCATTACGAGTGGCAATTTAACCCTTTACCTTGACAGATCTGACACCAGGAGTGATAATTTAACCTGTTACATTGACAGAACTGAGAGTGTTATTTAACCCTCTACGTTGACAGAGCTGACACCGTACTTCATCATCTACGTCGAGGGCTGACGCAGTGAGTGGCCATTAACCCTTTAGCTGGACAACGAGTGGCCAGTTAACCCTTTTCAATGATGAACAGGCGGTTCTTTGTGGGACTTACTTCCAGGTGACGAGGATGCTGAGTTTGATGGTTCCCTGAGGGTTAATGCTGACCGTCATCATCTGGGGGTGAGATGAGAACAGGTCTTTCGTGTCACATTTCTTCTGTCCCAGCATTGCCTGCTTCCCCAGCATCTTCACCTCCGCCACCTGCCAACGCGACACGATGACGTCATCATATAACCAAGGAACCAAGGTCCCACGTGACCCTTGTCAATTACCATACGACATCAAAATCACCCACAAACATACATCACTTTAGTCATATCCAAAGATCGGAAAATTTGTCGATAGAGGCATGATAGTAAATGATGACAAAATATGAAAAAGTCCTTAATAACAAATATTCCAAAGAGCCTCATGGATGTGTTTTCAGTCAACCACGACTCCTACGCATTATACAGATATCTGTATAAAAACGAGTCGTTGCCTTTACAATTAATACACGAGACTCTTCACGACACCAGAAAATGGCCGCCAGTAGCTTGGTTAATAAAGCCAAGGTCACGGGCGCGGCGAGCTGACCTTGACGTCGAGCATCTCCCCGAGCAGCGCCTTGAAGACCGAGGTGTCGTTGTCCCAGCTCTGGGTCGAGGCGCCGATGCGACCACGTGACTTCCACTTCTGCTCGCCGTGGCGGACGGCGATCTCGTAGACGTCTCCGGGCATGAGGCGGGCGAACCCCAGCAGCCCTGGCGGCACCATGGCAACACGTCAGCGGGGGGAGAGGGGGGGGGGGGGTACATGTTGATTTGTTCAATAGTGACAAACAATGAGAATGGTTTAATTGTGATGGGCTGGATAACGTGTTTATTGCTCCTTGCATCAGCCGGTAGTGCATGCGGCCCTTTTAGGTTTAGGGTTAATTTTACCCACTTATATACCCACAGTCTTTGGTGCAGTCGGTTTTAGGTTTCAGGTTCAGCGAAGAACAGCATATTTCATCCATACAAACACAACATGTTACCCACTTATATACCCGTAGTCTGTGGTGCACTTGGAGTGAGCTGACAGACAAGCACGAGACCCACCTTTGGTCTGGAAGTGGAATTTGCCCATCAAGTTCTCCAGTTGACCTTCGATGGCGCACAGGATCTGGAGGAAACAACGACACCCATCAGCTATTCATGTACAAAATACGCACCCGACTTTTGATCGAGCAACTACGGTAATGTATCATACGCTGACAACGCCAATAATTTATAAACGCCGCTAATATCCATGTCTCATCACTCTTTATACATGCCCAAATAGAAGTCAGGCAAGCTAACCTGGGCCAAGACACCTCCCGGGGCAATAACATGGGCTGCATGCAACACGCCCCACATGGCCATGCCGGGCGCGAACACACGACCTGCTGATCTGCCGCTCAGCCTGCCTACCAACGGAGTCCCCCTACATACGCCATGAATCCTCCATGCTGTATTCGTGCCGCTGGATACCATCGAGCCATGGAGCCGCTCTTCACCAGTTACTCACACAACAACTGTCATTAACACCTTGCAGGGTCCATAGTCCCATGACAGGACCCCACCCTAATCGGTGGCTTCACACGAGTAATACATGAGCTGAACACAGCTTCCGCTACAACCGAAGCGCGACCGCATGGTGTAGGTGCGTGCGCTGATTGGATGGGTGGCAGGCAGCATGGTAAAGGTGAGAGGTGTGTCAAGGGGTATATGTGTACCTGGGTGCATTCCTTGAAGCCACACTTGACGTTGCTCAGGGATTCCCTCTTGTGTTCACCGGTGTGGGAGACGAAAGCGCGCGCCATGTTCTTCACACCTGCAATATATATATACATAAATATTATATATAACATAAATTCAAATAATCAAAACATGAAAATAGTAAGTTAGTTACGTATTAGTTTTTAATAAATATTTATTTATATTACATAGCGATCCGAATCCAAATGAAATTTATTACGGCGGTGTATCTTGGAAGAACCATACACAGTGGTCAAAATGACGCACGTGGTCGACTGAGCAATCAACAATAAAACTCACTACACCCCATCCGCCCTCACCCTCAATGCGACATTCGGGGTTGGAACGGAACACCACGTGGCAGAGATCACGTACAGTAAGCCAGTGTTAGCGAAGGTTCACCCTACCCTAACCACTCCCCATCCCTCTACACCGTCACGAGACACCACGAGGAGCAGGCAGACTCTGGCACACAGCCCCGCCTTCACACCGCAGTAGAGGCGATAGATGCAATGTCAAGTCAAGAGCTCTCCAAGTAAACGGGAACACGCCGGATTGCTGGAGCTGGTGGATTGCTGGACCTCAGGCCTAAAGCTGCCGGATTGCTGGATGTCAAGCCTGAAGCTCAGGCCTAAAGCTGGTAGATTGCTGGAACTCAAGCCTAAAGCTGGTGGATTGCTGGACCTCAGGCCTAAAGCTGGTAGGTTGCTGGACATCAAGCCTAAATCTGGTAGATTGCTGGACCTCAGGCCTAAAGCTGGTAGATTGCTAGACCTCAGGCCTAAAGCTGGTGGATTGCTGGATGTCAAGCCTGCAGCTGGCTGGACCTCAGGCCTAAAGCTAGTGGCTGGCTATGCAATATTTACCGGGGCCCGGGCGGCGCTAAGTGAGGGAACACGCCTCACGGGGAGATATGACAAAGTCACGCGACACGGACATGACCCCATCTCATCGTGACCCCCAACCCTCCCTCCCTGCACCTAAACCCCACCCGCACCCCTTCCTCCTTCTCCCACCTCAAACTCTCTTTCTGCCACTACGCCCTCCTCGGCCTCCTTACCCCCCCTCCCCTCTCAACCCCTCTCCTTTCTATCCCACCTCCACCCCACTCTTCCCCCAAAACGCAGCCCCTCCTCATCCTCCCCCGCCCACCCCATGTCACATTATGGCAGTCTATATACGTGATATAATACACCCCCACATTCCCGATGACGGTTTACCCCTTTATCCCAACAGGCAACCCCACCCCGCCCCCCTCCCACCCACCCCTCAGCACGGTCCCCAGACGAGAAGTAACGAGAATCACTTCAGAGGCCATTACATATGGCCCCTTGAAAAGGTACTTCCGGGGAGCTTGCCTCGGCAATCACACCAGTAACACGCGCAAGACTAATGAATTAAAGGTCTCACATCACTTAAAACACATCGTTAAAGTACAACCTTCAGGCGTATGATGTTTTTTGTTTTCATTCCCCTGATGAGAAAAGGCAGATGGATGGATGGATGAATGGATGGATGATTGGATGGATGGATGGATGATTGGATGGATGGATGATTGGATGAATGGATGATTGGATGAATGATTGGATGGATGGATGGATGATTGGATGAATGGATGATTGGATGGATGATTGGATGGATGGATGGATGATTGGATGGATGGATGGATGATTGGATGGATTAGTGCCACCTTTAGGTACAAATGGCGCAAACAGGACCAAGACAACCCCCAGGATAATAGGACAACAGAGGATTATAATGATAATGATATGTCGGTGTTTTAGGCCACCTTTGTGCACACAAGGGCTAAATAGGGCCAATAAACCTCGCGGGACGCTGACATGGCGAAGGCTGCCTCAGATGCACGTGTCAGGGTTCGAACCCACGACCTGTTGACCGGCAGCTCAGCCTGCTCACCAACTGAGCTGGAGCGCGTCCCCACCCCCCCCCCCCTCCTCCTAAGTTGATAATGGAATGGAACCCTGATATCCGGGTGCCGGATGCGGGGGTCCACGTGGTCCCTGTAGAGCACAGTGCGCCACAGCGCTTCCCGAATAGACATTGTATATTCCACAAACAGAAACCAACACGACGAGACGGACCCAATAATAGGGCCCCAGAGGGGCTTTTTCGACACGGCGATTTTTAAAATCGACAACGCGACATTGAGGTTGTCTTAGAATCGACATGCGACATAAGACTTAGCGACACGCGACATGGAACTTTTCTTAAAATCGACACGCGACATGGATCTTTTCTTAAAATCGACACACGACATGGACCTTTACCTAAAATCGACACGCGACATGGCTACCCCCCCCCCCTCAGGGGCCCTAATAATGTTTTGCTGACCACCATGTGTGGACACACTGGGGTAGGCCAGGTCACGGAGTATCTATGAGCTTTAACCCCTCTAGGTCATATCAAGGTCACAGTAGGACTGATCGAGATAGAGATGAGCCACGCCTCTCGATGTCTTTATTCTGTACAAGCATGGATATTCGCAATGGACGGGGCTCGAACCAGTCACCGGTCACTCCGCCTGGCCCGGCAGAGCACACTCGACAATAGCGGAATGCGTTGTTGTATGGGAAGGTCTCATGTGGTCGAGTGAGGCTCCTGGAGCGATAGTGATCGTCCCCCCCCCCTACCCTCCGATCCACCTCAGCCTCCCCCCGTCGCTGAACCCCAGTCACTCTGTATCACAGCCACACTCCATTACCTCCCGGCGCCGACCCCGGGGGCTCCTCTGGTGGCCCAGAGGTCAGGGGTTCCTTGCTGCTCACTGCTCAGTGACTCACGCTGTCAGTCGCGTATTAACTCTTAACGTTTTAAATATATAAAGGTACCAGAAGGTCATAATATAAATAGGAACTTACGCCTTCACTTAGCGATAAGTCAGTTCACTTAGGAAAACTTTATTTTGATAAATTGTAAAATGGAGGCAACTATACAAGAGAGCGCCCCCCCCCCTCCCCCCTTCGGTCGAAAGGGTTGAGGTTCTCGTGCGACTTGGCATCATCAGGTCAGTCAAGGAGCAGTCATTGCTGGGAGGTCGGGATGAAGCGTGAGCGGGAAATGAGGAGATGCGCACGGAGAGGGGGGAGGCGAGGATAGGTCGACGAGAGGGGGGGGGGGGGGTATTCCACTTTCCTGCCATCCCCAGTTGTCAGGGGACGTCAGATATCTCCCTACGCGTCCGGCACTGACAACGGATGCATCAAAGCAGAAATAAAGACCATCAAAAAGAGCGGCCGTGGAGCCATCTAGCGGAGGCCGGAAGGGGCGAATGATAATCCTAACACGAGTAGCAGGTTCGTCTGGCTGCCGGGAGGGGGTCAGAGCTCCCTCCGGCGCCATGGATTGACGTCCACCTCAATGGGTCAATGCCATCTGGATAGTCCGATAGTATACACAGCCACGGGACCGAGAAATGTTACCGACGTCACTGGCTGGCTCGTCACCGCCAGAGCGCCTCCAAGCGGCGAAATGAGGCAGACGTCATACAGAGGCCAGTTACCCCCCCCCCCCCACCCACACAGTGTAACCCAGCTGACCCCACTCAAGTCAGGTGAACACGAGGTTTGCAGCTGACAACCAATCGATAGGCGCCGATCCCGTCAGACGTCACAGTGGTTATCATCAGTACAGGGTACCGATGGGGGGAGGGGGGGGGGAGAATGGGAGTGGGAGCAAGGTGAGTGGAAGGGCAAAGGGTAAGGGTTGGGGAGATAAAGATGGAGTAACCGTGGCGGCAGGGAAAGGAAGGGCAAAGAGTGGCAATGGGGGAAGGGAACGGTGGAGGGCAAAGAGTAAGGGTTGGGGAGGTAAAGATGGAGTAACCGTGGCGGCAGGGAAAGGAAGGGCAAACAGTGGCAATGGGGGAAGGGAACGGCGGAGGGCAAAGAGTAGGGGTTGGGGAGATAAAGATGGAGTAACCGTGGCGGCAGGGAAAGGAAGGGCAAAGAGTGGCAATGGGGGAAGGGAACGGTGGAGGGCAAAGAGTAAGGGTTGGGGAGATAAAGATGGAGTAACCGTGGCGGCAGGGAAAGGAAGGGCAAAGAGTGGCAATGGGGGAAGGGAACGGTGGAGGGCAAAGAGTAAGGGTTGGGGAGATAAAGATGGAGTAACCGTGGCGGCAGGGAAAGGAAGGGCAAAGAGTGGCAATGGGGGAAGGGAACGGCGGAGGGCAAAGAGTAAGGGTTGGGGAGATAAAGATGGAGTAGCCGTGGCGGCAGGGAAAGGAAGGGCAAAGAGTGGCAATGGGGGAAGGGAACGGTGGAGGGCAAAGAGTAAGGGTTGGGGAGATAAAGATGGAGTAACCGTGGCGGCAGGGAAAGGAAGGGCAAAGAGTGGCAATGGGGGAAGGGAACGGTGGAGGGCAAAGAGTAAGGGTTGGGGAGATAAAGATGGAGTAACCGTGGCGGCAGGGAAAGGAAGGGCAAAGAGTGGCCATGGGGGAAGGGAACGGTGGAGGGCAAAGAGTAAGGGTTGGGGAGATAAAGATGGAGTAACCGTGGCGGCAGGGAAAGGAAGGGCAAAGAGTGGCAATGGGGGAAGGGAACGGTGGAGGGCAAAGAGTAGGGGTTGGGGAGATAAAGATGGAGTAACCGTGGCGGCAGGGAAAGGAAGGGCAAAGAGTGGCAATGGGGGAAGGGAACGGTGGAGGGCAAAGAGTAAGGGTTGGGGAGGTAAAGATGGAGTAACCGTGGCGGCAGGGAAAGGAAGGGCAAACAGTGGCAATGGGGGAAGGGAACGGCGGAGGGCAAAGAGTAGGGGTTGGGGAGATAAAGATGGAGTAACCGTGGCGGCAGGGAAAGGAAGGGCAAAGAGTGGCAATGGGGGAAGGGAACGGTGGAGGGCAAAGAGTAAGGGTTGGGGAGATAAAGATGGAGTAACCGTGGCGGCAGGGAAAGGAAGGGCAAAGAGTGGCAATGGGGGAAGGGAACGGTGGAGGGCAAAGAGTAAGGGTTGGGGAGATAAAGATGGAGTAACCGTGGCGGCAGGGAAAGGAAGGGCAAAGAGTGGCCATGGGGGAAGGGAACGGTGGAGGGCAAAGAGTAAGGGTTGGGGAGATAAAGATGGAGTAACCGTGGCGGCAGGGAAAGGAAGGGCAAAGAGTGGCAATGGGGGAAGGGAACGGTGGAGGGCAAAGAGTAGGGGTTGGGGAGATAAAGATGGAGTAACCGTGGCGGCAGGGAAAGGAAGGGCAAAGAGTGGCAATGGGGGAAGGGAACGGTGGAGGGCAAAGAGTAAGGGTTGGGGAGGTAAAGATGGAGTAACCGTGGCGGCAGGGAAAGGAAGGGCAAACAGTGGCAATGGGGGAAGGGAACGGCGGAGGGCAAAGAGTAGGGGTTGGGGAGATAAAGATGGAGTAACCGTGGCGGCAGGGAAAGGAAGGGCAAAGAGTGGCAATGGGGGAAGGGAACGGTGGAGGGCAAAGAGTAAGGGTTGGGGAGATAAAGATGGAGTAACCGTGGCGGCAGGGAAAGGAAGGGCAAAGAGTGGCAATGGGGGAAGGGAACGGTGAAGGGCAAAGAGTAAGGGTTGGGGAGATAAAGATGGAGTAACCGTGGCGGCAGGGAAAGGAAGGGCAAAGAGTGGCAATGGGGGAAGGGAACGGCGGAGGGCAAAGAGTAAGGGTTGGGGAGATAAAGATGGAGTAGCCGTGGCGGCAGGGAAAGGAAGGGCAAAGAGTGGCAATGGGGGAAGGGAACGGTGGAGGGCAAAGAGTAGGGGTTGGGGAGATAAAGATGGAGTAACCGTGGCGGCAGGGAAAGGAAGGGCAAAGAGTGGCAATGGGGGAAGGGAACGGTGGAGGGCAAAGAGTAAGGGTTGGGGAGATAAAGATGGAGTAACCGTGGCGGCAGGGAAAGGAAGGGCAAAGAGTGGCAATGGGGGAAGGGAATGGTGGAGGGCAAAGAGTAAGGGTTGGGGAGATAAAGATGGAGTAGCCGTGGCGGCAGGGAAAGGAAGGGCAAAGAGTGGCAATGGGGGAAGGGAACGGTGGAGGGCAAAGAGTAGGGGTTGGGGAGATAAAGATGGAGTAACCGTGGCGGCAGGGAAAGGAAGGGCAAAGAGTGGCAATGGGGGAAGGGAACGGTGGAGGGCAAAGAGTAAGGGTTGGGGAGATAAAGATGGAGTAACCGTGGCGGCAGGGAAAGGAAGGGCAAAGAGTGGCAATGGGGGAAGGGAACGGTGGAGGGCAAAGAGTAAGGGTTGGGGAGGTAAAGATGGGATAACCGTGGCGGCAGGGAAAGGAAGGGCAAACAGTGGCAATGGGGGAAGGGAACGGTGGAGGGCAAAGAGTAAGGGTTGGGGAGGTAAAGATGGAGTAACCGTGGCGGCAGGGAAAGGAAGGGCAAAGAGTGGCAATGGGGGAAGGGAACGGTGGAGGGCAAAGAGTAAGGGTTGGGGAGATAAAGATGGAGTAACCGTGGCGGCAGGGAAAGGAAGGGCAAAGAGTGGCAATGGGGGAAGGGAACGGTGGAGGGCAAAGAGTAAGGGTTGGGGAGGTAAAGATGGAGTAACCGTGGCGGCAGGGAAAGGAAGGGCAAACAGTGGCAATGGGGGAAGGGAACGGTGGAGGGCAAAGAGTAGGGGTTGGGGAGATAAAGATGGAGTAACCGTGGCGGCAGGGAAAGGAAGGGCAAAGAGTGGCAATGGGGGAAGGGAACGGTGGAGGGCAAAGAGTAAGGGTTGGGGAGATAAAGATGGAGTAACCGTGGCGGCAGGGAAAGGAAGGGCAAAGAGTGGCAATGGGGGAAGGGAACGGTGGAGGGCAAAGAGTAAGGGTTGGGGAGGTAAAGATGGAGTAACCGTGGCGGCAGGGAAAGGAAGGGCAAACAGTGGCAATGGGGGAAGAGAACGGTGGAGGGCAAAGAGTAAGGGTTGGGGAGGTAAAGATGGAGTAACCGTGGCGGCAGGGAAAGGAAGGGCAAAGAGTGGCAATGGGGGAAGGGAACGGTGGAGGGCAAAGAGTAGGGGTTGGGGAGATAAAGATGGAGTAACCGTGGCGGCAGGGAAAGGAAGGGCAAAGAGTGGCAATGGGGGAAGGGAACGGTGGAGGGCAAAGAGTAAGGGTTGGGGAGATAAAGATGGAGTAACCGTGGCGGCAGGGAAAGGAAGGGCAAAGAGTGGCAATGGGGGAAGGGAACGGTGGAGGGCAAAGAGTAAGGGTTGGGGAGGTAAAGATGGAGTAACCGTGGCGGCAGGGAAAGGAAGGGCAAAGAGTGGCAATGGGGGAAGGGAACGGTGGAGGGCAAAGAGTAAGGGTTGGGGAGGTAAAGATGGAGTAACCGTGGCGGCAGGGAAAGGAAGGGCAAAGAGTGGCAATGGGGGAAGGGAATGATGGAGGGCAAAGAGTAGGGGTTGGGGAGATAAAGATGGAGTAACCGTGGCGGCAGGGAAAGGAAGGGCAAAGAGTGGCAATGGGGGAAGGGAACGGTGGAGGGCAAAGAGTAAGGGTTGGGGAGATAAAGATGGAGTAACCGTGGCGGCAGGGAAAGGAAGGGCAAAGAGTGGCAATGGGGGAAGGGAACGGTGGAGGGCAAAGAGTAAGGGTTGGGGAGATAAAGATGGAGTAACCGTGGCGGCAGGGAAAGGAAGGGCAAAGAGTGGCAATGGGGGAAGGGAACGGTGGAGGGCAAAGAGTAAGGGTTGGGGAGATAAAGATGGAGTAACCGTGGCGGCAGGGAAAGGAAGGGCAAAGAGTGGCAATGGGGGAAGGGAACGGTGGAGGGCAAAGAGTAAGGGTTGGGGAGATAAAGATGGAGTAACCGTGGCGGCAGGGAAAGGAAGGGCAAAGAGTGGCAATGGGGGAAGGGAACGGCGGAGGGCAAAGAGTAAGGGTTGGGGAGATAAAGATGGAGTAGCCGTGGCGGCAGGGAAAGGAAGGGCAAAGAGTGGCAATGGGGGAAGGGAACGGTGGAGGGCAAAGAGTAAGGGTTGGGGAGATAAAGATGGAGTAACCGTGGCGGCAGGGAAAGGAAGGGCAAAGAGTGGCAATGGGGGAAGGGAACGGCGGAGGGCAAAGAGTAAGGGTTGGGGAGATAAAGATGGAGTAACCGTGGCGGCAGGGAAAGGAAGGGCAAAGAGTGGCAATGGGGGAAGGGAACGGTGGAGGGCAAAGAGTAAGGGTTGGGGAGGTAAAGATGGAGTAACCGTGGCGGCAGGGAAAGGAAGGGCAAAGAGTGGCAATGGGGGAAGGGAACGGTGGAGGGCAAAGAGTAAGGGTTGGGGAGATAAAGATGGAGTAACCGTGGCGGCAGGGAAAGGAAGGGCAGAGTGGCAATGGGGGAAGGGAACGGTGGAGGGCAAAGAGTAAGGGTTGGGGAGGTAAAGATGGAGTAGCCGTGGCGGCAGGGAAAGGAAGGGCAAAGAGTGGCCATGGGGGAAGGGAACGGCGGAGGGCAAAGAGTAAGGGTTGGGGAGATAAAGATGGAGTAACCGTGGCGGCAGGGAAAGGAAGGGCAAAGAGTGGCAATGGGGGAAGGGAACGGTGGAGGGCAAAGAGTAAGGGTTGGGGAGATAAAGATGGAGTAACCGTGGCGGCAGGGAAAGGAAGGGCAAAGAGTGGCAATGGGGGAAGGGAACGGTGGAGGGCAAAGAGTAAGGGTTGGGGAGGTAAAGATGGAGTAACCGTGGCGGCAGGGAAAGGAAGGGCAAAGAGTGGCCATGGGGGAAGGGAACGGCGGAGGGCAAGGAGTAAGGGTTGGGGAGATAAAGATGGAGTAACCGTGGCGGCAGGGAAAGGAAGGGCAAAGAGTGGCCATGGGGGAAGGGAACGGCGGAGGGCAAAGAGTAAGGGTTGGGGAGGTAAAGATGGAGTAACCGTGGCGGCAGGGAAAGGAAGGGCAAAGAGTGGCAATGGGGGAAGGGAACGGTGGAGGGCAAAGAGTAAGGGTTGGGGAGATAAAGATGGAGTAACCGTGGCGGCAGGGAAAGGAAGGGCAAAGAGTGGCAATGGGGGAAGGGAACGGTGGAGGGCAAAGAGTAAGGGTTGGGGAGATAAAGATGGAGTAACCGTGGCGGCAGGGAAAGGAAGGGCAAAGAGTGGCAATGGGGGAAGGGAACGGCGGAGGGCAAGGAGTAAGGGTTGGGGAGATAAAGATGGAGTAACCGTGGCGGCAGGGAAAGGAAGGGCAAAGAGTGGCCATGGGGGAAGGGAACGGCGGAGGGCAAAGAGTAAGGGTTGGGGAGGTAAAGATGGAGTAACCGTGGCGGCAGGGAAAGGAAGGGCAAAGAGTGGCAATGGGGGAAGGGAACGGTGGAGGGCAAAGAGTAAGGGTTGGGGAGGTAAAGATGGAGTAACCGTGGCGGCAGGGAAAGGAAGGGCAAAGAGTGGCAATGGGGGAAGGGAACGGTGGAGGGCAAAGAGTAAGGGTTGGGGAGATAAAGATGGAGTAACCGTGGCGGCAGGGAAAGGAAGGGCAAAGAGTGGCAATGGGGGAAGGGAACGGCGGAGGGCAAGGAGTAAGGGTTGGGGAGATAAAGATGGAGTAACCGTGGCGGCAGGGAAAGGAAGGGCAAAGAGTGGCCATGGGGGAAGGGAACGGCGGAGGGCAAAGAGTAAGGGTTGGGGAGGTAAAGATGGAGTAACCGTGGCGGCAGGGAAAGGAAGGGCAAAGAGTGGCAATGGGGGAAGGGAACGGCGGAGGGCAAAGAGTAAGGGTTGGGGAGGTAAAGATGGAGTAACCGTGGCGGCAGGGAAAGGAAGGGCAAAGAGTGGCAATGGGGGAAGGGAACGGTGGAGGGCAAAGAGTAAGGGTTGGGGAGGTAAAGATGGAGTAACCGTGGCGGCAGGGAAAGGAAGGGCAAAGAGTGGCAATGGGGGAAGGGAACGGTGGAGGGCAAAGAGTAAGGGTTGGGGAGATAAAGATGGAGTAACCGTGGCGGCAGGGAAAGGAAGGGCAAAGAGTGGCAATGGGGGAAGGGAACGGCGGAGGGCAAAGAGTAAGGGTTGGGGAGATAAAGATGGAGTAACCGTGGCGGCAGGGAAAGGAAGGGCAAAGAGTGGCAATGGGGGAAGGGAACGGTGGAGGGCAAAGAGTAAGGGTTGGGGAGATAAAGATGGAGTAACCGTGGCGGCAGGGAAAGGAAGGGCAAAGAGTGGCAACGGGGGAAGGGAACGGTGGAGGGCAAAGAGTAAGGGTTGGGGAGGTAAAGATGGAGTAACCGTGGCGGCAGGGAAAGGAAGGGCAAAGAGTGGCAATGGGGGAAGGGAACGGCGGAGGGCAAAGAGTAAGGGTTGGGGAGATAAAGATGGAGTAGCCGTGGCGGCAGGGAAAGGAAGGGCAAAGAGTGGCAATGGGGGAAGGGAACGGTGGAGGGCAAAGAGTAGGGGTTGGGGAGATAAAGATGGAGTAACCGTGGCGGCAGGGAAAGGAAGGGCAAAGAGTGGCAATGGGGGAAGGGAACGGTGGAGGGCAAAGAGTAAGGGTTGGGGAGATAAAGATGGGAGTAACCGTGGCGGCAGGGAAAGGAAGGGCAAAGAGTGGCCATGGGGGAAGGGAACGGTGGAGGGCAAAGAGTAAGGGTTGGGGAGATAAAGATGGAGTAACCGTGGCGGCAGGGAAAGGAAGGGCAAAGAGTGGCCATGGGGGAAGGGAACGGTGGAGGGCAAAGAGTAAGGGTTGGGGAGGTAAAGATGGAGTAACCGTGGCGGCAGGGAAAGGAAGGGCAAAGAGTGGCAATGGGGGAAGGGAACGGCGGAGGGCAAAGAGTAAGGGTTGGGGAGATAAAGATGGAGTAACCGTGGCGGCAGGGAAAGGAAGGGCAAAGAGTGGCCATGGGGGAAGGGAACGGTGGAGGGCAAAGAGTAAGGGTTGGGGAGATAAAGATGGAGTAACCGTGGCGGCAGGGAAAGGAAGGGCAAAGAGTGGCAATGGGGGAAGGGAACGGCGGAGGGCAAAGAGTAAGGGTTGGGGAGGTAAAGATGGAGTAACCGTGGCGGCAGGGAAAGGAAGGGCAAAGAGTGGCAATGGGGGAAGGGAACGGCGGAGGGCAAGGAGTAAGGGTTGGGGAGATAAAGATGGAGTAACCGTGGCGGCAGGGAAAGGAAGGGCAAAGAGTGGCAATGGGGGAAGGGAACGGCGGAGGGCAAAGAGTAAGGGTTGGGGAGGTAAAGATGGAGTAACCGTGGCGGCAGGGAAAGGAAGGGCAAAGAGTGGCAATGGGGGAAGGGAACGGTGGAGGGCAAACAGTAAGGGTTGGGGAGATAAAGATGGAGTAACCGTGGCGGCAGGGAAAGGAAGGGCAAAGAGTGGCAATGGGGGAAGGGAACGGTGGAGGGCAAAGAGTAAGGGTTGGGGAGATAAAGATGGAGTAGCCGTGGCGGCAGGGAAAGGAAGGGCAAAGAGTGGCAATGGGGGAAGGGAACGGTGGAGGGCAAAGAGTAAGGGTTGGGGAGATAAAGATGGAGTAGCCGTGGCGGCAGGGAAAGGAAGGGCAAAGAGTAGCAATGGGGGAAGGGAACGGTGGAGGGCAAAGAGTAAGGGTTGGGGAGATAAAGATGGAGTAACCGTGGCGGCAGGGAAAGGAAGGGCAAAGAGTGGCAATGGGGGAAGGGAACGGTGGAGGGCAAAGAGTAAGGGTTGGGGAGATAAAGATGGAGTAGCCGTGGCGGCAGGGAAAGGAAGGGCAAAGAGTGGCAATGGGGGAAGGGAACGGTGGAGGGCAAAGAGTAAGGGTTGGGGAGATAAAGATGGAGTAGCCGTGGCGGCAGGGAAAGGAACGGCAAAGAGTGGCAATGGGGGAAGGGAACGGTGGAGGGCAAAGAGTAAGGGTTGGGGAGATAAAGATGGAGTAACCGTGGCGGCAGGGAAAGGAAGGGCAAAGAGTGGCAATGGGGGAAGGGAACGGCGGAGGGCAAAGAGTAAGGGTTGGGGAGATAAAGATGGAGTAACCGTGGCGGCAGGGAAAGGAAGGGCAAAGAGTGGCAATGGGGGAAGGGAACGGTGGAGGGCAAAGAGTAAGGGTTGGGGAGATAAAGATGGAGTAACCGTGGCGGCAGGGAAAGGAAGGGCAAAGAGTGGCAATGGGGGACGGGAACGGTGGAGGGCAAAGAGTAAGGGTTGGGGAGATAAAGATGGAGTAGCCGTGGCGGCAGGGAAAGGAAGGGCAAAGAGTGGCAATGGGGGAAGGGAACGGTGGAGGGCAAAGAGTAAGGGTTGGGGAGATAAAGATGGAGTAACCGTGGCGGCAGGGAAAGGAAGGGCAAAGAGTGGCAATGGGGGAAGGGAACGGCGGAGGGCAAAGAGTAAGGGTTGGGGAGGTAAAGATGGAGTAACCGTGGCGGCAGGGAAAGGAAGGGCAAAGAGTGGCCATGGGGGAAGGGAACGGTGGAGGGCAAAGAGTAAGGGTTGGGGAGATAAAGATGGAGTAACCGTGGCGGCAGGGAAAGGAAGGGCAAAGAGTGGCAATGGGGGAAGGGAACGGTGGAGGGCAAAGAGTAAGGGTTGGGGAGATAAAGATGGAGTAACCGTGGCGGCAGGGAAAGGAAGGGCAAACAGTGGCAATGGGGGAAGGGAACGGTGGAGGGCAAAGAGTAAGGGTTGGGGAGATAAAGATGGAGTAACCGTGGCGGCAGGGAAAGGAAGGGCAAAGAGTGGCAATGGGGGAAGGGAACGGCGGAGGGCAAAGAGTAAGGGTTGGGGAGATAAAGATGGAGTAACCGTGGCGGCAGGGAAAGGAAGGGCAAAGAGTGGCAATGGGGGAAGGGAACGGCGGAGGGCAAAGAGTAAGGGTTGGGGAGATAAAGATGGAGTAACCGTGGCGGCAGGGAAAGGAAGGGCAAACAGTGGCAATGGGGGAAGGGAACGGTGGAGGGCAAAGAGTAAGGGTTGGGGAGATAAAGATGGAGTAACCGTGGCGGCAGGGAAAGGAAGGGCAAACAGTGGCAATGGGGGAAGGGAACGGTGGAGGGCAAAGAGTAAGGGTTGGGGAGATAAAGATGGAGTAACCGTGGCGGCAGGGAAAGGAAGGGCAAAGAGTGGCCATGGGGGAAGGGAACGGTGGAGGGCAAAGAGTAGGGGTTGGGGAGGTAAAGATGGAGTAACCGTGGCGGCAGGGAAAGGAAGGGCAAAGAGTGGCAATGGGGGAAGGGAACGGTGGAGGGCAAAGAGTAAGGGTTGGGGAGATAAAGATGGAGTAACCGTGGCGGCAGGGAAAGGAAGGGCAAAGAGTGGCAATGGGGGAAGGGAACGGTGGAGGGCAAAGAGTAAGGGTTGGGGAGATAAAGATGGAGTAACCGTGGCGGCAGGGAAAGGAAGGGCAAAGAGTGGCAATGGGGGAAGGGAACGGTGGAGGGCAAAGAGTAAGGGTTGGGGAGGTAAAGCTGGAGTAACCGTGGCGGCAGGGAAAGGAAGGGCAAAGAGTGGCAATGGGGGAAGGGAATGGTGGAGGGCAAAGAGTAGGGGTTGGGGAGATAAAGATGGAGTAGCCGTGGCGGCAGGGAAAGGAAGGGCAAAGAGTGGCAATGGGGGAAGGGAACGGTGGAGGGCAAAGAGTAAGGGTTGGGGAGATAAAGATGGAGTAACCGTGGCGGCAGGGAAAGGAAGGGCAAAGAGTGGCAATGGGGGAAGGGAACGGTGGAGGGCAAAGAGTAAGGGTTGGGGAGATAAAGATGGAGTAACCGTGGCGGCAGGGAAAGGAAGGGCAAAGAGTGGCAATGGGGGAAGGGAACGGCGGAGGGCAAAGAGTAAGGGTTGGGGAGATAAAGATGGAGTAACCGTGGCGGCAGGGAAAGGAAGGGCAAAGAGTGGCAATGGGGGAAGGGAACGGTGGAGGGCAAAGAGTAGGGGTTGGGGAGATAAAGATGGAGTAACCGTGGCGGCAGGGAAAGGAAGGGCAAAGAGTGGCAATGGGGGAAGGGAACGGTGGAGGGCAAAGAGTAGGGGTTGGGGAGATAAAGATGGAGTAACCGTGGCGGCAGGGAAAGGAAGGGCAAAGAGTGGCAATGGGGGAAGGGAACGGCGGAGGGCAAAGAGTAAGGGTTGGGGAGATAAAGATGGAGTAACCGTGGCGGCAGGGAAAGGAAGGGCAAACAGTGGCAATGGGGGAAGGGAACGGCGGAGGGCAAAGAGTAAGGGTTGGGGAGATAAAGATGGAGTAACCGTGGCGGCAGGGAAAGGAAGGGCAAAGAGTGGCAATGGGGGAAGGGAACGGTGGAGGGCAAAGAGTAAGGGTTGGGGAGATAAAGATGGCGTAGCCGTGGCGGCAGGGAAAGGAAGGGCAAAGAGTGGCAATGGGGGAAGGGAACGGCGGAGGGCAAAGAGTAAGGGTTGGGGAGGTAAAGATGGAGTAACCGTGGCGGCAGGGAAAGGAAGGGCAAAGAGTGGCAATGGGGGAAGGGAACGGTGGAGGGCAAAGAGTAAGGGTTGGGGAGATAAAGATGGAGTAGCCGTGGCGGCAGGGAAAGGAAGGGCAAAGAGTGGCAATGGGGGAAGGGAACGGCGGAGGGCAAAGAGTAAGGGTTGGGGAGGTAAAGATGGAGTAACCGTGGCGGCAGGGAAAGGAAGGGCAAAGAGTGGCAATGGGGGAAGGGAACGGTGGAGGGCAAAGAGTAAGGGTTGGGGAGATAAAGATGGAGTAACCGTGGCGGCAGGGAAAGGAAGGGCAAAGAGTGGCAATGGGGGAAGGGAACGGTGGAGGGCAAAGAGTAGGGGTTGGGGAGATAAAGATGGAGTAACCGTGGCGGCAGGGAAAGGAAGGGCAAAGAGTGGCAATGGGGGAAGGGAACGGTGGAGGGCAAAGAGTAGGGGTTGGGGAGATAAAGATGGAGTAACCGTGGCGGCAGGGAAAGGAAGGGCAAAGAGTGGCAATGGGGGAAGGGAACGGTGGAGGGCAAAGAGTAAGGGTTGGGGAGATAAAGATGGAGTAGCCGTGGCGGCAGGGAAAGGAAGGGCAAAGAGTGGCAATGGGGGAAGGGAACGGTGGAGGGCAAAGAGTAAGGGTTGGGGAGATAAAGATGGAGTAACCGTGGCGGCAGGGAAAGGAAGGGCAAAGAGTGGCAATGGGGGAAGGGAACGGTGGAGGGCAAAGAGTAAGGGTTGGGGAGATAAAGATGGAGTAACCGTGGCGGCAGGGAAAGGAAGGGCAAAGAGTGGCAATGGGGGAAGGGAACGGTGGAGGGCAAAGAGTAAGGGTTGGGGAGATAAAGATGGAGTAACCGTGGCGGCAGGGAAAGGAAGGGCAAAGAGTGGCAATGGGGGAAGGGAACGGTGGAGGGCAAAGAGTAAGGGTTGGGGAGATAAAGATGGAGTAACCGTGGCGGCAGGGAAAGGAAGGGCAAAGAGTGGCAATGGGGGAAGGGAACGGCGGAGGGCAAAGAGTAAGGGTTGGGGAGATAAAGATGGAGTAACCGTGGCGGCAGGGAAAGGAAGGGCAAAGCCCAGCGACGGTGGAAGGTACGTGCGTGGTGTACACCAAAAACAATTTGTTGTATTC
The DNA here is from genome assembly GCA_964019135.1 of Arenicola marina. Lineage (NCBI taxonomy): Eukaryota > Metazoa > Annelida > Polychaeta > Arenicolidae > Arenicola > Arenicola marina. The sequence goes on from OZ025261.1 coordinate 35,301,037, forward strand.
AAGATTATTATGAAAAGGGAACAAAGACGATAAGCCTAGCCACTTGCAGCAATCACAATACAACGTCTACAGATGTACATTACTATATTAGATCTGTTTGTGTTACTGTGTTATTCACCGAAGCCAGACAATTGAAAGACTACCCAAGAGAGTGCTTGATCGATTCGACCTCTATCCGACCCCATCAAAATTAATTGTCAGTTGCTTCTACGCGTGTTTATAATGCACCATAGGCTGGGTATACCAACATGTTGCACAGAGAGACACTACCACTACGATATGTACATATATATACTTATTTACATAGTCCAGTTCGGCTCATGTTTCACTTCCTGGAGTGACGCAACATGGGGGCGTCACCGTGACGGATGTAAGGAGTGAGGCATGAGCCAGGACAGGAACAGACCACTCTCATAGGACCTGACCAAACGCCAGGCTATGGGCTGAAGACAACCACCGCGGAGACCGGGGCGTCACACCGTGGGGTTTTATTGACGTCGGGGGTGGGGGGGGGGGAGGGCGAGGGCCAGGGAGGGGGCAGAGTTGGGGACAATGTTCGGAAGAGCGAACTGCTGGCTTTTGGCCTATAGTAACATATATACAGATTATGATATTAATACAATTAACTTAATTATGAAGGCAGCTTTGTGAAAACCGATCACGGAGATTTGTTGCTTGGTAGATGAAGCTTCCCAGTTCTGCTAGCTTAACAGGATTATCTGTTTAAAGTATATTTATTATTATATTTATACCATTCTGTATACAGTAGGTTACGACGTACTGACTGCTGATCGCTCGACACCCGATTTGGTCTCACGTGTTAGAACGGGACAGTGAAGGAATTGTGGGCCGATTAGAGGGGAGGGGTATGGTGTGTGTGTGGGGGGGGGGGGGGGGAGGGGGGTGTGGAGTGTTAGCATTCCGACAACGTGGCGACTAGCTGTATTGGATGCAGGGTGCAAGCTCCAGAGCAATAAGCCGTGAAGTGACTTTTGTTCGCATTATGCGGGATCGTGGATAACCTGACGAGCGCGACCCCCCCACCCCCCACCCCCCCAACCCCTTACCCTCCCATCTACCACATTCAACCTCATAAGTTCACAGAGGCATCGGGTATCAGAACGGGGTAATAAAACGCCGGTCGGCGATACGTTCACCCCCCGATGTCGATTACATCCTGTATGGGGTGAGTCATCGTTAGTGAGAGCGGGGGAAAGGGCAGAGGGGGGGGGGGGGTGAACGATCCATGACGGCCGGACCTCAGGGCAACAAACAAGGGGGGGGGGGGGAGGCACTCGCACGGAGCGACCCACCAAACAAGTAAAAACACTATTATTGCACCCGCGTGAAAGGCGGTCACTAAATTGGACTCCGGACTGATACCACGCCCCCCTCCCCCCACTGGTAACAGCACGACGTTGCCATGACAGCCAGTGCCCCGGGGTGGGGTGGAGAGTGGGAGGTGGCTACGAGACTTGTATGACGACGACAGATTTTCAGATTACATCCAGGAAGCCGTAGCCAAATTATTAAACCGCTCAGAGGTGAATGCGGCGGTGGGCTGGGTAGGGGTGGGGCAGGGAGGGGGCAGCTAATATCAGATAGACACGGATTTGTTCAATGAAACACGCAGCGCTAACGGTTCATAATCCCAGATCCCTCCAGTCGGAAAAAAACATGGGACCATAAATAGATCAACAGCGACGGGGGAGGGGAGGGGGGGGGGTGGGTGAAGTGGGGCTAGTAAGGTCCTAAGGGGTGGCGGTGGCAAGGATTGGGGGCAAATCTACATTACCCATGATCTGAATGGCGCTTGGCTTTTGTACATAACACGGGTTGGGAGGTTTACGGTATGGGCGGCCCCGGTGACAGCGAGTCTGACAGCATGAAGCATTGGTTAACAAACCCCCGCGACAAGGCCGACAGTTAATGTAGGGGACCATTGAGTTATGATCGCCGGCACTGATAGCATGTCACTCTGCTTGATGGATGGAGTGATGGAGGGATACAGGTTTTAGGCCACATGTTTGCTCCGATATTACCTCAACTGGCTCAAGCGGACCAAGAAATCCCCGGGGACATGGAAGGAATGGCCCTTTGTTGTTGCACGATCTATGGATGCAGTGGTACATCATGGGTTGTCCTAGCAACAATTATGGGGCGTGGGTTGTCCTAGCAACATTGGATGAAGCGTGGGTTATCTTAGCAACAATGATGGAACGTGGGTTATCTTAGCAACACTGGATGGAGCGCGGGTTGTCCTGTCCCAGCAACACTGGATGGAGCGTGGGTTATCCCAAGCAACACGGACAGAGCGTTTGATTTGGAAGCAGGATCGCTTCTGGGTGGACGGACTGTTATCTACCAACTCGGCCACCGGGAGGAATAGCGATCACCACGATCACAGCGCTGACTCACGTCACCGATACAAAACAGGGGGGGGGAGGGGGAGAAGGTTGCTTCTGGAGGCGCTTCAGACTTTAATTACTTCGGCTATCGGCTTGGCATCGCCTCCCAATCGGTTTTTTCTTTAAATCTCACAATGGCAAACTGAATCTACGTCAGGGTAAATAGAGAGCACTAAAATAACAACAGGGACAGTCTGTAAATACGGAATCAGGAGCGGCCCATCATCCACATCACTCCGTCCGGACACCCATGTCAGATCCTGAAGTTACAGCCTCCCATTCCCCTCCTCACCACACCCCGACCCTACTCCCAACTGGCCTCCCTGCTCCCCCCCCCCCTAGTCTCCCCACCCGCACCTCCACCCCACTCTCCCTCTCCTGTCCATCCTCTCACATCCCTCCCCTCCCCACGCTACTAGTTCGGCCCACCCTTCTCTACTGTACTCATATCACTCGCTCCAGTATCTTCCTTAACCCCCCCCCCCCCCCACCCACCCACCCTCCCCTTACTCCCTATCCTAATCCCGGGGCCCTCCATGGACCCACTGGTGTCGAGGTCAAACAACGTCATACACTCTCGAGGCTCCCATACACTCGAGGCACCTAGACGTCAACTGGAGTAAGCACACCAGAGACAGGGGAAGCCAAGCGGAGACAGGGGAAGGCAAGCGGAGACAGGGGGAAGGAAATAAAGATCAATAGAGCTGGGACATATTTCATCAAATTGTTCATAATTCTCTGAGGTTCCTTGACCTAATTTGGCTCATGTGTGCCGAATACAGACGTAAAACAACAGTGTACAAATGTCACTGTACACAGTGTACGTGTCACTGCACAGTGTACGAGTGTCATTGTACACAGTGTACGAGTGTCACTACACAGCGTACGAGTGTCACTACACAGTGTACGAGTGTCACTACACAGTGTACGAGTGTCACTGCACAGTGTACGAGTGTCACTGCACAGTGTACGAGTGTCATTGTACAGTGTACGAGTGTCACTGCACAGTGTACGAGTGTCACTACACAGTGTACGAGTGTCACTACACAGTGTACGAGTATCACTACACAGTGTACGAGTGTCACTACACAGTGTACGAGTGTCACTACTATGTCACTACACATTGTAAGAGTGTCACAATACAGTGTACGAGTGTCATTACAATGTTACTACACAGTGTACGAGTGTCACTGCACAGTGTACGAGTGTCATTGTACATAGTGTACGAGTGTCACTACACAGAGTACGCGTGTCACTACACAGTGTACGAGTGTCACTGCACAGTGTACGAGTGTCACTGCACAGTGTACGAATGTCATTGTACACAGTGTACGAGTGTCACTGCACAGTGTACGAGTGTCACTACACAGTGTACGAGTGCCACTACACAGTGTACGAGTGTCACTACACAGTGTACGAGTGTCACTACAGTGTCACTACACAGTGTACGAGTGTCACTACTATGTCACTACACAGTGTATGAGTGTCACTATACAGTGTACGAGTGTCATTGTACACAGTGTACGAGTGTCACTACACAGTGTACGAGTGTCACTACACAGTGTACGAGTGTCACTACACAGTGTACGAGTGTCACTGCACAGTGTACGAATGTCATTGTACACAGTGTACGAGTGTCACTGCACAGTGTACGAGTGTCACTACACTGTGTACGAGTGTCACCACATAGTGTACGAGTGTCACTACACAGTGTACGAGTGTCACTACACAGTGTACGAGTGTCACTACACAGTGTACGAGTGTCACTACTATGTCACTACACAGTGTACGAGTGTCACTACTATGTCACTACACAGTGTATGAGTGTCACTATACAGTGTACGAGTGTCACTACAATGTCACTACACAGTGTACGAGTGTCAGTACTATGTCACTACACAGTGTATGAGTGTCACTATACAGTGTACGAGTGTCACTACAATGTCACTAAACAGTGTACGAGTGTCACTACTATGTCACTACACAGTGTATGAGTGTCACTACACAGTGTACGAGTGTCATTGTACATAGTGTACGAGTGTCACTGCACAGTGTAAGAGTGTCATTACACAGTGTACGAGTGTCACTATACAGTGTACGAGTGTCACTGCACAGTGTACGAGTGTCACTGCATAGTGTACGAGTGTCACTGCACAGTGTACGAGTGTCACTACACAGTGTACGGGTGTCATTGTACACAGTGTACGAGTGTCACTACACAGTGTACGAGTGTCACTGCATAGTGTACGAGTGTCACTGCACAGTGTACGAGTGTCACTGCACAGTGTACGAGTGTCACTGCACACGTGGAGAAGGAATGCCAGCGATGTATTTATACCAGGTGCTTTCAATGGGAAGGAAACAAAGGTAGAAACGCACTAATTAGACGTTAATGGTGACCAACCTTCTCGCAACTGCTGATGCAAGAAGTACTGTTCCTCTAACTCCTCAATCTACAAAGAAAGACAACATTTTAAACATAGCCACAAGACTTTAGCACACGCAGCCATATTCAGAAAAACAACCAGCAATGTCACATGATCTATAGTCATATATTCGAAGCGTACAGATATCTGACAGTGGTAACCATGACTACTTTCTACTACTAGTTGTGACTACTACCACTGACCTTTGTGAGGTGAAATTCTAGTCGTTTTTGGTATCTCTCTGCAGCTTTAACCTGCTAAAAGTAAAGAGAGGCACCAATTACAGTCGATCGTTGGTTGTGTTTTTGGGAGGGGGGCGGGAGCGTGGTCATGTAATCTATGATGTAATTATGTGGTCCGCACTCTAACAAGCATTCGGACATCGGGGAATAACTTCCACAACGAAGACGCCTGTAGTTTTCATATGGCTACCACAGTAAGTAAGTAAGTAAGTTTACTGGCTACCACAGACTAAGCCATATACATTCATGGCATGTTATTAACTTTATGTCTTTAGAAAAGCTATAATGTTCTTCAAACAGTAATTGCATCATCCACTGAACAGAAGACGTCTGTCATTACCTTCTTGAAAGTCACCATTAACAGTCTTACATATAGATATGTCATTTTACTTAATGGTAAGCTCCCACTTCATAAGTTTCTGAGCGATTAATTACTTAGTGAATTTCTTAGTTCGCGAGGTAATACATAGGCAATTATGGCCACGGCAAGGTTTGCGCCATATCTGTACTTCCTACATATTTCGGCATATAAATATAAACATGCAGAACATTTTGCATGAGCAGGGAATTTATACGCGTTGGTTAGGCATAGAACAAATCATTACATTAAAATATATTGCAATAAGCATAATACGACATGCACTACTTGAATATTATTAGTCATAACAGAAGAAGAGGTGTTAGGTTTACCATAAAGTTAATGTCAGGGTCAGAGGGTATGGCAAAATTCAGGTAAAATACCATCGAACATAAACCAAGAACGTAATAAATAATACTGGTTATGGTAAAGGTTTAAACTTCAACGTTCAGGCAACAATGGTTCATGCGTGTCGAATAAAAAGGGATCGAGACACAATGAATTTACATGGGAAATAGGCCTAACAACACCCCACGTGACAACTGATGTATGCGTTACCTTTTCTATATCAAGGATTCTGGCCTAGAAAGGTCAAAGTTCAAAGAAAAACAACAAAGGTGGTAAATCTTTATAGAAATCTCTACAGTATTTTTGAGTACACGGAATTATGTTTAGAGATTAATAAACACAAATGAGCATACCTATGCGCCCCGTATATATAACCATGGTCCACCTAGACTTTCTAGTGAAGACCTCGCTTATTGTACCGAATGCTAGTCCTGAGTAATACGTGACCCATAATGACGCTTTAGTTCCAGGTAACATATTAGGAGGGCAATCATCACTCTACACAGTTTACACCTAACTTAGCCAATCCATGACGCAAAATACATTTCTGCTTTAGTAACGGGCGAATTTACTGCGACTCTAGCAGGGGCCAGTTTTGTATGCGTGACAATATTCATTTTTTGCTTTGTTCCGAGTCGCCGGAAATTGCCCCTGTCCGTGTGGCTATCAGTGGGGATCGGCCTGAGGCGCACTAGCACACGGCAGCCAGCATGAGAGAGGACGCCAGAGACCCGCGGGAGGCTGGGGCCTGAGCCACAGTCCGCAGCGGTCGGTTCGGGCTGGTCCGGGCCGCCTTGTCAGGGAGTGCCCCCCAGGCTTGACGTATCACCTGGCTACCTGGCCTGCCTCCTAATCACCATACCTGTCTGCCCAGGACCATTTGTAAATGGCGTGTCGGGGGGTCAGATCAAAAGGAACCTACCTCCCTCCCCCCTCAACGGGTGTTACTGCCAGGCTTAAACGGCTCAGCCCGAGTACAAACTACTCCCCACCCCTTGGGTTTATGCAGACCATTGAAATGGGTTCGACGAACGAAGATGATTATTTGCCCTATAATATATATATAATCACCCATTGACTAATCGGGAGGTGAGCTGCCAGAGAATACCTCCCGCGGGCCTATTATCAGGCCTATTATCATAAATCAATACTTGTCCTCATTTCATATTTTTATCTTATTTGTAGGACCACCATGATGACGGTGAGAATGTCCGCCCATCATTCCACGGCAGTAACGACCACTCCCCACTCCACGACGCCGCCGCACCTGGGCAGTCGCTACTTACACGGGTGCGGATCAACACTGTATTACACTTCCGTCATTGAATGAAGCCGACATGGTTTCACTTATTTCATTACAGAAGGCGGGGCGGGCACGAACTAACGGTCCCGTGACGTCACCGATAATCAAATTTGGGCCCGTTGCCAACGGCGACGTTAACGCAGTTCCCAGGCAACGTCCAGGTGAAGCGCGCGCCACGACGGAAATCGACATCCTCCCCCATATATGGCAACAACAATGAGACGACCTCGCTCGCGTCCCATTGAAAGCGGCAACACAGAATGTGTCACGTGGTCACGTGTGTAGGTTTCCGCCGAGGACGGCGCCGCCGTTGGGCAGCTGACCAAGCCTTATTAAGAGGCAAGGTCATCAGCTTGTTGATGTTCATGCAAATCACATACATGTTATGTCCGGGGCCCCGGTAAACATGGTGGGGGATGGGGGGCGGGGGAGGGGGGCGTTTAGGTACAGAGCCCTACTGTGAACATGGTGGAGAGAGGGAGGGGGGGGGGAGGCGTTTAGGTACAGAGCCTCACTGTTAACATGGTGGGGAGGGGGGGGGGGGCGGTTAGGTACAAAGCCCCACTGCGAGCATAGTGGGGGAGGGAAGGGGGGGGGGGGGGCGTTTAGGTACAGAGACCCACTGCGTGTAGCAGACGGCCGACCCGTCGGACCGCCGACCTACCGACTGGCGGGGAAAACATGACACGAGGTTAGTCGCGTAGTAATAGATGACCTGTGGTCACTTGGTCCGTGATATTATGCAAAGGCTTTACTCTCTGGCCTTCACAGTCGAAATGCTATCCATGGATGCGGCAGTACAGCCGAGTTATGACCATGCCAAATGTTTTGTAGCGCCATCAAGACTATACACGCAGTCACTTTTTATCATAAAAATTGAAATGATTTGCATTCTTTTTTCTACACTAACAAATACATTCACATACATGTTATCTTCCCTGTATTACCCTAATTTAAATTAATATCGTTACACGCCTAATACATTATACACGTATTGATACAAGTTTGCTATTGAGTTTAGTTGTATGAATTAATCTGTAACGCTCGGCTGACACGGCTCTGTCATCGGTCGAAGTGGATACATCTGTGAGATAGAAACCCTCTTCATACAGTATATCCCATGTTAAACACTAAACTAAGCTCTAAACCAGACGGTCCAGCAATGCTGTCAAACTGACACCAAACAGCCATGATCCGAACATCTAACAAAACCGTCCACTCATCCCCCTCCACCCCACCTCCCCCCTCACCATGCCCACCCGCCCGGCCTAGTTGTACCATCCGGCCGCATTGATTTCCGTCAAGGCAGTAAATAAGACCGATGAGAATTGATAGAGAGGCTGGCTGGGAGCCGGGTGATGAGGAGGGGATGGGGGCGGGGTAGGTCAACAGACAACTCCCTACAACCGCAGGGCAATCAAGGTTCGTCCGGTCAAATGTCAGACTCGTCAGCGAGCAAGGCCGCCGCTATACGCAGCGATGTATATTTCATTGAAATAAACGATGATGTCGCGGAGTGCGCGTCACGTGGGCTCACCGGATGGGGTACGTACGTTCGCATTCCGACACACGCTCACGCAAGCGCGCTCAACGATTACCCCTCGACTGAGTAGCGACAGCTAGCGGTCGACAGAGACACATCCTGTACTCTCGACCTATTCGGAGACATAGTCCAGGCAATGAATATTTAACTACGCGAAGTTCGACGCGTTTTGTCGACGGCGGAACCTACCCTGGCTGACCGTATAGTACACTATAGCAATGTTTAAAATTGATTCTTTTTACATCAGGTTTCGCGGTTTGAGCCATTGGGTCGTAAGTGAACAGTGGATTGGCGCTACTGCAATAATAAAGTATCAGATTTTGTCTCACGGACGGGGTGGTAACAAAAGTTGATTCATAATAAGTATTGCAGGTTTCATTTCATGGGAAGCGGTCGGTGCAACACGGAAAGGTATCTGTTTCGACTCCATGGTCACAGGCCCGCTGGTATCTCGAGTCCTATTACTAGCTACTAAACTGACAAGATAGACTGATTGGTCGGTTTGAGAAGACAACTTACAAGACCATAAACTTATGAAGGTTATATGTCGAGTCAAGGGGTGGAGTGGAGTCATGTCCCTGGGGGTAAACCCCAAAGCTATTCCAATAGGGACATCGGATCGTTATCTCCAGCACCCAGCATCGCTATTCGCAGAGTGGGACGCGAACTCCTGAAGCCAGACCTAATGGCTGGGCTGGCCGAGTTCACTAGAGCTCGCTAACCACTGGATTTTTTTTAGGACGATCTGATATTCGGGTGTTTTGACATGTGGGTGATTTGTGGGCGATATGACATTTGGAAGAATCGGGTTATCTCATAATCTGTGTGGGTAATTTGTGGGCAACCTGATATTCGGGTTATCTGTGTGGGTGATTGATGACACCTACCTGACCAGTGGAAGACGTTGTATTCATTTCCTCGGAAGACCGCAGACAGCTAATATCATCTTCTGTGGCCAGTATACACTCCCTGCAGGAGACAAGGTAACACCGTGTCAACACTACACCAGCAACGGGCCAGGCATGGTTACATGGCATTATACACTAGCAATGGGCCAGCCATGGTTACATGGCATTATACACTGGCAATGGGCCAGATATGGTTACATGGCATTATACACTAGCAATGGGCCAGACATGGTTACATGGCATTATACACTAGCAATGGGCCAGCCATGGTTACATGGCATTATACACTAGCAATGGGCCAGACATGGTTACATGGCATTATACACTAGCAATGGGCCAGACATGGTTACATGGCATTATACACTAGCAATGGGCCAGACATGGTTACATGGCATTATACACCAGCAATGGGCCAGCCATGGTTACATGGCATTATACACTGGCAATGGGCCAGATATGGTTACATGGCATGATACACTAGCAATGGGCCAGACATGGTTACATGGCATTATACACTAGCAATGGGCCAGCCATGGTTACATGGCATTATACACTAGCAATGGGCCAGACATGGTTACATGGCATTTTACATTTCATATTTCTAAAGTTTACGCAGTGAATAATGTTCAATTGGCAGTTTGTCAGTTATAAAACTGATTGGCTCTGAGTGACGTCATCCCCCGACCATGTGACGTCACCAGGGCGACGCACTACAACCCCAACTGACTAATCTGAGGTCACAGGATTATAATCCCCGTGACGTCATCCCCCGACCCTATGACGTCACCAGGGCGACTGACTGACCTGAGGTCACAGCATTATAATCCCCGTGACTTCATCCCCCGACCACGTGACATCACCGGGGCGACACCCTATAACCCCCGACTGACTGATCTGAGGTCACAGCATGATAACCCCCGTGACGTCATCTCCAGACCCTGTGACGTCACCAGGACGACTGATTGACCTGAGTTCAGAGCATTATAACCCCCGTGACGTCATCCGCGGACCACGTGACGTCACCAGGGCGACACACTACAACCCCCGACTGACAGACCTGAGGTCACAGCATTATAACCCCCGCGACGTCATCCCCCGACCATGTGACGTCACCCTGGCGCCTGACTGACCTGAGGCCTCGCTTGATGCTCTGGAAGATGATCATGGTCCGGTGCGGCCGCGGCACCTTGGGCAGCTTGATCCCTGCCTTCTTGAAGCTGGTTCCCAGCGCGGACTGGGCGCGGCGCAGGCCGGGGCGGGTCTGGCGGGCAGGCCTGCACATGTCGCCCAGCACGGGGGTGCCCCAGGGCGCCTCCTGGGGCGACGACCGGGGCCCGCCCGGCGACATGACGGGGGCCGAGTAGGGGGAGGAGGCCGAGGAGGAGGATCCGCCGGATGGTGAGGGGGAGGCCGGTGAGCCGGGGGAAACGGGCGGCGGGGGGTGGTAGCCTGAGAACGACTGGCTCCGGCTGGGGGTAGCCTGCATCCTCAAGCGGGGTTGTCGCTCATTGAACGACATGGCCGGGCGTGGTGCTGGTTACGTCATCACGGGGTGGGTGACGTCATCCCGGGGTGGGCTACGTCATCACGGGGTGAGGGCCGCCGTGGCTAGGGCCTGAAAGGACAACGGTCAGACATCAGGCACCGTCTCACCACGTCTAACACATCATACAGGAAGTTTTGCGCCATTCATTAAGACAGAGTGTAACACATAATACATTTAGAATAGTTTAGTGACTTGATCAGGAGACCCTCATTAACACCTGTAAGGTCGCTTTCATGAGGGCCATCTCTATTAGGATAAATACATTGACAGTCTAAAATGGTCTTAATGAACCTTTTTTAACGTGAAGCACAGACTGCCCAACACGCTTCCTTATCACTGAAACAGACCTCAAGTGACATCCACCACACTCGCTCAGGCAGTGCAGAGAGCAACTTCCAGCAGTTGGACATGTACACCCATTTAACGGAATCAATTCCACAGTAGACTTTGCCCCAGTAGCCGCTCTAGCTCCCTTGAATGATCGGTCAGACCGTCCATTGCCTAAGGCCAAAGGCAGTAAAATTTTCCTTCCAGTCACACACTGATTTGTGAACGCCAATAAAACATACGTGGCTATTGAATATACCGTCTGCATTGACTGCAAATAACTGGCGCGGAGTCATTTCCCTTCATTAATTTCGTATTGGCGTGTCAAACGCCGCACGTGCAAACAGAAACACGAACCGTTTTCTCTTGGCCTTCTGTTCAAAAGCATCAGGCACGCGACGTCACTGGAGGATACCGACCGCTGTACGTACGTCGATCTTCACATTGATAAACTTACAACCGTTTCAGTTCAATTTGCACGGCTTGATCGCGCACAAAAAATTCGTGCCGCTCATAGCCATGACTCCACCCCGGGCTCTACCCCAAAGTCTGGCGAGCAGTGATCTATATGTATTACAGGGACATGAATCATCGACTGAGCTGCGGATGCATATCGCGGCATTGTAAACCTTAAAACATACAGTCATTGATTGAGCAGGATGTATGGCTTTCCGCGTCTGGTACCACACTTTGTCAGTGAATACAGCAGGATGTAGGGAGTTTTGCATCTTGTACGACTCTCTGTCATTGAATATAACATTGTTAAATATAAATATCGCATTTTCATTATCACGTACAAGCGTATAAGCTTCGGCTTCAGCTTTTGTCATATTTTATATAGTGTAATTTTACCGCTACAATGTATGCAACATCTTTATATGACAATAACGATATTATCATGTAGGGACTTCTACAATTTGTGGCAGACTTTGATTACAACATGATATTAGAATTCTAAACTTGCCGCACACCGGCCTCGACCACAGCAGGCATTGGGTGCGTCCCTTGACCTACCGCACACGGTGCAGCCTCGGAGGTTACCCAGACAACAGCCCAGGGAGGAAGCCTCTGAGATGTCAGTAATAGGATTATGGAAGTGTGAACTGTACCTGCACCACATGAGAGGGTTGTCGGCGTCCTTTCAACTCCAGGACACGACACACATCAATACGGACACCTGGACCCACACTGGCGGACACTACACGTGGTCTCGTTGCCCCAGCGAACATCTATCCCGATCATAGCGCGCCACTCTGCCACTCCTGAACTCAGTGATCACGCGTGATAACGGTCACTGACCTAGATTAACGCTATAGTAATGTTAAGGCGAGAGCGAACGAGAAATATACGTGACCACTGCGAGTCTATAGTGAGATCACATTGAAGCTATAGCGAGACCACAGCGAGATCACAGCGAGGGTATAACGATGTCACAGCGAGAATATGGCGAGATCACAGCGAGGCTATAGCGAGATCACAGCGAGGCTATAGCGAGATCACAACGAAGCTATAGCGAGATCACAACGAATCTATAGCGAGGCTATAGCGAGATCACAGCGAGGCAATAACGAGATCATAACGAGGCTATAGTGAGATCATAACGAGGCTATAGCGAGATCACAGCGAGGCTATAGCGAGATCACAGCGAGGGTAAATATCGAGATCACAGCGAGAATATAGAGAGATCACGGTGAGGGTATGACAAGATCACAGCGAGGCTATAGCGAGATCACAGCGAGAATATAGCGAGATCCCAGCGAGGCTATGACGAGACCCCAGCTGGGCTATAACAAGATCACATCCAGGTTGTAATGAGACAAAAGCGACAGTAAGGGGACCCTAGCGAGGTTTGTAACGAGAATAGAGTAAGCTTATAAACGATATCAGAGCGAGAAGCTATATATAACGAGGCATCAGGTTAACATGTTGGCGACAAAGAAGTCAAAAGCGACCATCGCTTCCGTGTTATCACCATGGTTACAGGGAGGCTGGCTGACACGAGACGCCTGCTTCAGTATAGAGTCTTCCCCCCTACAGGGCAAACACGGTCTTCTTCACTGGGCTCGCCGCAAGCAGCTGTAGACCACACTGACCTGCCCGTATGTATAGCCGATCTAATGACAAAGCCCCCAGGCGTCAAGGCACCTCTTTCACCGGGTAATCGGTGTACATCTCTCATGGGTAACGAGATGCTAGAAGAGGGGGCCGCCTCGCGTTCTGTATCAACAGCAGTAACCTTATACATAATGGCAGGGTTTTTGGACGTCTTTGACGCGCAGCGAAGAAGGCGGATTCCCTTGATATGAAAATCAGGCGAGCGACACAAACAGAAAAGAAATCAAACGTTGCTGTTTGAAGACGCTGCTGCGCACATGAAGGCAAGAAAACTCGGGATGCAATGGGGTTGGACATAACTTGCCGCAGATACAGGTGCCAGGGTTCGAACCCACGACCTGCAGATCTGCAGCTAGGGAGGCTCCAGGGTAAACGACAACTGCGCGCACATTATATGTAACAAGTGCCCGATGGCCCCTCCAGGCAGTGTTTGGCGGACCACGGTAGGTTATGGGGATTTGAGTAGGACAGATAGATGAAGGTCAATAAGGAGAATCAACGATAGAGCTGAGCCATGTCCCCCGGGGTAACCCTTTATTCTTATCGAAGAAGGCCATGGGCTTGCTTTAATGCTTTAAGGCTATAATGCACGGCTATGGGCCTTCGCAGATCGGTGTGAAAGTGGCAGCGGTTTCTACGCGTGTTCTATCGTTTAGTGCAGAAAAAAACACTCTTACTCAGCCCGCCCCGCTTAGCACGGCACCAACGCCAGGGAGTCTGCTGTCGGTTAATTGGCAGCGCTCGCTTCACAGTCAAGCACCCTAACCACCAAACCAGTCCCACGCCAGTACACATCCCCGATGGATCACCCGATGACGGATAATCCGACAGGATAACCCTACGGCGCCCAACACCAGCCCCCCGTCTGGGCTGGGTGTTAATCCTTGCGGCATATTGACTCGAGTGATTGTTGCACAACGTTACGTGCGAGGCCTTGGTATGTTCAGTCTTTCCTTTCAATGGCTCAGCGATTCGTGAGCTGGGTTTGGCAATAAACCACAAATACACATATATACAGAAGAGGAAGCGCAATAACATGAATAACATGACAGGGAAGGCACGCCGGTGATTCAGATTAACTAGAACACGAACTCCGTGACGCCAGGTTTACAATGTGCCCGCCTTGGGCCGGGGATCATCGGGTTACCAAACACATTCCACATTGCATTGTTCACGGTCAGGGTATTGTCGGGACTTATGTAAGGCGATCATTATTGTTGCGAGCCGCTATCCCTGTCCCACAGTGCAAAGCTCGGCATTTGTTAAAGCTCAGTAACACTACCCCCCTCCCCCTCCTCCTCCCACCCACCCCCAGCCGATTCTGGGTGCAGGAGTACACTATTACATGGACTATTTAACGCTCATGTTATAACTGCGAAGGGCAGAATAAACTTAATCCAAACCAAGCCAATTCCCACCCTTGCATTTCGAACTGCTCCCCTAGCCCCCTCCCACCGTCCTTCCCTTAGCCTTGATCCCACCACCTCACCGCCACCAACAACCTCCTCCCAACCAATGACTTGAAATGGATCCGCGAGCGATGAGTAGCTTTAATCAGCCAACGACAACCAGACAAGCACTGCCGCCAGTCTCCAGCGCAGGGGGCAGGTGGGGGGTCGGAGTGCAAGGGGGAGATCCGGGCCCCGTGATCTACCTACAGCCCCCCCCCCCCTCCCCAAGACCCAATCCCCCATGACGTCACGTAGGACAGACCCTCGCCGATGAAAATGGGGTCATGTCACCCATCTGAGGTCACCGCCCGTGGCTAGACGAGATCACCCCTATGATGATCACCCCCACGCCCCAGCGCGCCCCACCAGCTCATGGTATGTGATCCCGACATTGCCTACCCCTGTCCCGTGTGTCCGTCCGCCCAGCGCACGAACACGGATCAGCATCCACCCAGGTGCTACACCTACCCGACCCCCACCCCACACCCCCCATACTCACCATACAAATTCCCTAATCATAGCGTGTAGTGCAAAGTGATACATGGATGGCGAGGGGGAAGGGTAATCATAGGCGTGGGTGTGCTACTACGCCATGCACGGCCCGCCCTCATACAACATCATTATAAAAACTGACAGCGCCCGCCCCTTGTATGGTACCCCCCCCCCCCCCCCGCAACCCTACCCACCCACCGCCCTCTGCTCCAATACAGCCATCAATCAACCCTGATTATAACCAGGCCGACTGCAGACAGGTAAAGTGACCAATATGTAATCAGGCCGTGTAATGTGCCTGCCCGGCCCACGTGTCTTCAGTGATTACACCACACTGTGTGGCCCACTCCTCACCATCCCAACCCAGGCGGGACGTCACAGAAATATCCATTCCCTTGTATGTATGTATATATATATATATCCTAATGAATAGGCGGAGGGAAGAATTAATGGGGTTTTATGGGGTTTTCATGGACACGTCTACTATACGTCATTATATGACAGGACGGCATACCGCAGCCCATCGCAGGGATAAACCTATACTCCTGAGCGCCTTGTAAACAACAACAGGCTTTTCCAAACATGCGCCCATACCCCAGGAAACATCAAAACTCATACCTCATTGTATAAATCTAAACCCCCAAGCCAACCAGCTTACAGTGTAAGCAAAGTGCACGCACCATGTAGCGAAACTAAGCGCTCTGCGTCCTTATGGGAATGGCTTGTTATGTGACGGCCATAGTGGCCATGGTAACCATAGTGACCGCGTGGCCATGCTAACTATAGTGACCGAGTGGCCATGGTAACCATAGTGACCGAATGGCCATGATGACAAAGTGGCCATTGTAACCATAGTGACCGAGTGGCCGCGGTGACCAGTGGTCACTGAAGACAAATAATAGGTGTAAGTAATACGTGAGCTATACTGGGACAACGGTCACCCCTAGGATGTGAGAACAGCCGTTACATCAAAATACATCAACATTCAGATGAAGCCATGTGCCCTGGGAACCAGCTGTACTCTATGTTCTTTCTCAAAGAAAGACGCGTGGTATTCAGCCTGCACATTACATATATAACATGCACGGCAAGGTTCGAACCCCACACCCCAATACCATGTCTGGTCCTTCACATTACTCACTTGGATGGCCAAGGGTGTGTGTGAGGCGGGGGGGGGGGGGGGGCGGGGGGCGGCCATTACATCTTCATCAGGAACCACGTGGGTTCAGTTAGCGTCAATTTGGAAAAAAACATGCTTGATTGTAAAAGTGAGAACACGAGACGAGAACACATCTACCTACAATATTATATGTGTCTGTTCCCCGTCTGAACGGTCACCGCAGCTCCCGGTACCGTGGGTACACCAGGCAGCAGTGTACCCCCCCCCCCCCCGCACACCAGGGCTGGTAATGAATGGCGGCCCGGGGAGGCCAACAGATGAGGCTCGGGGCCCACCAGTCAGGCGATGGTACACAGCCCATGGGATGCATCAAATCCAGCACTAATAACTTATTCCGGTATTTTTCTCTTTGGGTGAGAGAGAAAAAGCAAAAGCTTTTAGCGCCGAGCAGCGAGCAGCGATCACTTGGAGTTAGCGTCACGTGGTCAGACAACAAAACTGAGGGTGGCTGGCTATCAAACATATCAAGCTAATATAAGACAATTTTGTAATGTATTATCTACCTACATACAGCACACGAGGTATAAATCCCATAATAACGCCCACATAGCTTAACGTCCGTTACGTGAAGACATGCAGAAGTTCACAGACTCTGGCAAAGTTCACCGATACATCATTCGTGTCTGAGCGATTGTGGTGGTAAATGCAATGTGTGAGCAATACGTGAGTTATTTGTACGAAATATACAACTAGTACATTGACTAGAACATTCTCCTCGTTCTGCTGTAAAAGCCAAATGGCGAGCGCTATTCACTTCCCAGGGTTTGAGACTGATTGGATGGTTGGTTATTCGGGACGCTTTAACCACTTTTGGTCATATCGCGTCAATGGGAGAAGGGAGGGTGAGTGGAGCCATGTCTCCGGGGTTACCCCCTACTTTTTACGAAGAAAGACATGGGATCTTTATCCTGCGACCACACAGACATGGGATCTTTATCCTGCGACCACACAGACATGGCCACAGCAGGGCTCGAACCCCCGACCCACGTGCCGTTAGGCTCTCAGGTGACCAGAGCACTCAATGCGAGCGCTCTAGCCTACTGAGCTATCGCGCCGGCCCCGGGTTTGAGACTGACGAGCGAATGAACGACTGAATTGTCGTTTAAAGCCACCTTTATGAACACATGGGCTAGAGTGGCCCGAAGAACCTTCCGACATAATCATCCCGAGAAAAAACTCGAACACGAACTCCGGATTAAATCATTGTAACGCAGGTGCTTTGATTTTACGTACGTATGGTAGGTACCACAGTTACAGCGGATGACAGGGGGTGTCTGTCTTCACAGTCTTGACAGACGGCCGGGGGAGGCCAGCGAGACAGTGTGCGTGTACTACACGGCAGGTGGCTGGGGCCGCCTCATTAACACCCACCCACAGGTGAGACTATCCCACGCCCCGCCACCCACCTGCAACCAGGGTGTGAGGCGGGCCTCCGCTGACCAGTGGTATCTCCGATACCGGCGCCGCTCAGGTGGGGGGAGCAAGGTGCGTGAGGCAATTCGGTGCCCACACCGTAATGACGTATTGCAGCAGGATTTGTACTAGTAGTAATAGTTCACTACAGATATCCAACGGTATTCCAACGGTCGTCCATGTAATCCGGTTACGTTCTGATTATCCACACATATATAACATCCTGGATGAATGGGCGATGGCTGTGAGAGAGGGGAGGGGTCCCAGTGGAGTGTTTGTCCGCCTGGCGCGCTGGTTCGGTGGTGTCTCGGGAGGTAGCTGCTACCGCCACCACCAATCTGCTGCGTCCTGCTCGCAGGCCAAGAACCCTTCTGAACTGCCGCCGAAGCCCGCGGATACAGGCCAGAAACAGCCCAGTGACCAGGCAGGCAAGGAGGCAGGCTGGCGGGCGGGCGGGCGGGCGGTGAGGTGCGGCTGGGCTGGGCTGGGCCGGGCCGGGCTGCGCTGGGCTGGGCTGAGGCAGGCCAGGCCACAGCGGGCTGGGCTTGTCAGTCAGCGTTGGCCGTCAGCGTTGGCCGGTGGAAGACTGTCGCCCCCGTCCTCTCGCTCAGGCTGGCATGGTCAGGTGGCGCGTCACCGTCGCCGTCACCATCGCCACCGCCGCCACCGCCACCGCCGATCGCCGTCAGCGCGGTGAGGTGTTGTTGTGGTTGTGGGCCGCCGAGAGGGTGGCGGGTGGGCCGCCGAGAGGGTGGCGGGTGGGCCGCCGAGAGGGTGGCGGGTGGGCCGCCGAGAGGATGGCGGGTGGGCCGCCGAGAGGATGGCGGGTGGGTGAGTGGGTGGGCAGGTCGGTAACACCATCAACAACAGCCGCGATACATATTCCCGGATTATAAGAACTTTATGGCCATAGATAACACCGGAGTACCTCTAAGTCACAACAACCGCCGGCCTCCCTTTATATATCCTCCTTTCTCTGTCTATCTATCTGTACCTTTCTATATCTGACTGCCTCTGTTTATATCAACTTTCTCTGTCTATCCACCTCTTCCCTTCTCTATCTCCGCCTGTCTCTGTATATATCCCCCCTTCTCTGTCTATCCATATGTAACCTTCTCTATCCCTGCCTGTCTCCGTCCCTGTCTCTGTATATATCCCCCCTTCCCTGTCTATCCATATGTAACCTTCTCTATCTCTGCCTGTCTCCGTCCCTGTCTCTGTATATATCCCCCCTTCCCTGTCTATCCATATGTAACCTTCTCTATCTCTGCCTGTCTCCGTCCCTGTCTCTGTATATATCCCCCCTTCCCTGTCTATCCATATGTAACCTTCTCTATCTCTGCCTGTCTCCGTCCCTGTCTCTGTATATATCCCCCCTTCCCTGTCTATCCATATGTAACCTTCTCTATCTCTGCCTGTCTCTGTCCCTGTCTCTGTATATATCCCCCCTTCTCTGTCTATCCATATGTAACCTTCTCTATCTGTGCCTGTCTGTCCCTGTCTCTGTATATATCCCCCCTTCTCTGTCTATCCATATGTAACCTTCTCTATCTCTGCCTGTCTCCGTCCCTGTCTCTGTATATATCCCCCCTTCTCTGTCTATCCATATGTAACCTGCTCTATCCCTGCCTGTCTCTGTGTATATCGGCTTTTTCTGTCCTTATCCCTGCCTGTCTGTCTAACTCTCATTCTCTGTCATACTATCTTTCTCCCTCTATTTTGACGTTCTGTCTTTACATATCTGTCTGTCTCTGTCCCTCTCCCGTTGTCTGTCCTTCTATTTCCCCCGTCTTTTCCGTTCTCTTTCTGCACTGTCTATCTTTCCCGTTCTCTGCCTCTGCCGTTCCCTAGGTCTGTCTGTCTCAGCCTCTGACCACCTCTGTCTGTCGATCTCTCTCTGAGCCATGCTTGCGGTGTACATCTCCAGGGAAGCCAGCCTGTTGTTCTATGAGGACGACGGACGGGAAGGGAATTGGAGGGGCGGCAAGGGAACGCCTTCGTTTGCTTTATGGAGGGCAAACAAGGCTGGGGAAACAATGCGGTCATATGGGATATATTGATTGATAGTCCAGAGCACGGCCAACCCAGGCCTGGGGGGCAGAGGGTGTGGGCGTTAGGGCCGGGGGCGACGGGTCCCTAACGGGGGTCCCACGGCCTACGCACCGTACGTGACGGGGTGACGTCCACGTGCGGGGAATTCACCCCATGAGGGAACTAAACTTACCCTCTATCCACCCACACCCCCACCCCCTCCCCAAGCCCTCTCCGCACCGATTCCCAGTATATCGATAACTCAGGAAGCCTCGCTTACAATACGCTGATTACTATCACAAGCTCTTCGTATCTTTGCTATCAAGGAAACAAAGTCCGCGACAATATACATCGTCATCCCCCCCCCCCCTCCGCTCCCCCCATCTTACCACTAACGCCGACGACACGTCACCCCCCCCCCCACACCACCCACCCACACACGCAACCGACGGCGTACAGTCAGGTTGCTTCACCACCATATGCCCCACGGCAGTTACGTCATCGCACGGTAAATGAATATTCATGAACTTCCCTGCCACAACCGTCGTCAGGTAGCAAGCAGCTTGCCACGGGGGCGGACGGGTGGACAAGTAACACAGTGTAATACTAATTACCACCCGGTCTTAATCACGGCAGAGGACAGGTATTACCCAAACCACACGCCGACATTTAAAACCCGTCCAAGGAAAGGTATTGCGAAACCACACGCCAACACTTAAAACCCGTCCAAGGAAAGATATTGCGAAACCACACGACAACATTTAAAACCCGTTAATGGAAGGGATTTTGCGAAACCACACGCCAACTTTTAAAATCCCTCCCAGGAAAGGTATTGCGCAACCACACGCCAACATTTAAAACCCGTCCAAGGAAAGGTATTGCGAAACCACACGCCAACATATAAAACCCGTCCAAGGAAGGGTATTGCGAAACCACACGCCAACATTTAAAACCCGTCCAAGGAAAGGTATTGCGAAACCACACGCCAACATTTAAAACCCGTCCAAGGAAAGGTATTGCGAAACCACACGCCAACATTTAAAACCCGTCCAAGGAAAGGTATTGCGAAACCATACGCCAACATTTAAAACCCTTCCAAGGACAGGTATTGCGAAACCATACGCCAACATATAAAACCAGTCCAAGGAAAGGTACTGCGAAACCACACGCCAAATTTTAAAACCCGTCCAAGGAAAGGTATTGCGAAACCACACGCCAACATATAAAACCCGTCCAAGGAAGGGTATTGCGAAACCACACGCCAACATATAAAACCCGTCCAGGGAAGGATATTGTGAAACCACACGCCAACATTTAAAACCCGTCCAAGGAAAGGTATTGCAAAACCACACGCCAACATATAAAACCCGTCCAAGGAAAGGTACTGCGAAACCACACGCCAACATTTAAAACCCGTCCAAGGAAAGGTATTGCGAAACCACACGCCAACATTTAAAACCCGTCCAAGGAAAGGTACTGCGAAACCACACGCCAACTTTTAAAACCCGTCCAAGGAAAGGTATTGCGAAACCATACGCCAACATTTAAAACCCGTCCAAGGAAAGGTATTGCGAAACCATACGCCAACATTTAAAACCCGTCCAAGGAAAGGTATTGCGAAACCATACGCCAACATTTAAAACCCGGACAAGGACAGGTATTGCGCCACCACTACACCAGGGAGGCCTCCATCGTCGAGTTTGACAAGAGATTGACAATCGCATTTGTATGTCAGTCGTTGAGAGCGTTTTATGCACTCATATCGACTGCCTCGGTCTGTAATTGAGGCAACCATGGCAACACCACCATCTCATTAAGGCGCCAACAACATGTGGCCTCCCAACCCCCATTCACCGTGTCCCCAACGCACGTGCTCCGTTCCTTCGTTATGGCGACCCCATTAGAACAGTCCCCCCGAGCTCATGGGTTCAGGAGAGACAAGGGAACTCCATTATTGATGGCGCAATAAGTACTAATAACACCCAGCATAGCGTGGTGGTCTCCAGTTTGTTATAAGCTATGATCTCCCCAATGACGAGACATCCGCCCACCCGAATCGACAAGTCATGACACATCATTCATTATCCATGAAGCAAATCATATTAAAGATGACTTCCTAGCTGGAAAAGGCAGACATCCCGATGAGCTTCCTTACGAAAACATCGTCTGCGGGAGGGGGAGGGGGGGGGGGGGGGGGTATGGGGCAAGTTGGTGCACAAAGGCTTATAATATTGTCTGGGAGTGAATGATTAAGCGATTGGCGGGCAGCTCTTGCACCTAATAGTCTGACAAGTGTTCTGAATTTACGTCAACTAAAGCCGACCACCAATCAACATTGCACAAATAGGCTTAACAGAAAAAAACTATTGAATGTGTTAACGTCAAAGCCAATCCAGTCTGTATTTCATGGTAGACATTGAGAGGTCATTGTTGGCTAACCTTCGGAATAACGTTATCAGAAGGCGCGGATATTACGTTGCTGGCTGCAGCAGCTGGTACAATCCTCTTACGGGGTAATCCTGAAGGTTTTATAGCGATACCCATCTTTAACAACGGCCATGCCGTCCAGGCACTGACGGATGAAGCCGCGTGTTTTCTTGACGTAGAGTCCTGGGGCCGTATTCATAATCGCCACTTACGGCCCCTGGCGTATTCATAATCGCCACTTACGGCCCCTGGCGTATTCATAATCGCCACTTACGGCCCCTGGCGTATTCATAATCGCCACTTACGGCCCCTGGCGTATTCATAATCGCCACTTACGGCCCCTGGCGTATTCATAATCGCCACTTACGGCCCCTGGCGTATTCATAATCGCCACTTACGGCCCCTGGCGTATTCATAATCGCCACTTACGGCCCCTGGCGTATTCATAATCGCCACTTACGGCCCCTGGCGTATTCATAATCGCCACTTACGGCCCCTGGCGTATTCATAATCGCCACTTACGGCCCCTGGCGTATTCATAATCGCCACTTACGGCCCCTGGCGTATTCATAATCGCCACTTACGGCCCCTGGCGTATTCATAATCGCCACTTACGGCCCCTGGCGTATTCATAATCTCGTCGTAAATTACGCACGCCAAGTGCCGTTTCGCCATGACCTCATCATCTCGTTGTGGGGGTGTTCATCATTAAGATATATGCCCGGATGTGGGGGAATATCCCCGCTGCCCCCACAGGCATCGCTCGCACTGACCCATTCCCCTCTCTATGCTGTAACGGTTTATATCGCTGAAGTGGGATGTGGGAGCCGCCGTGGTCGAGCGGCAGCGACCCACAGTGTGCGGTTTCCCATGTGTGCACAAAGGCCGCCTAAAACACCTGCCAATGAAGTCGGAAAAAAGAGCGTCTGACACTTCCTTCAATCTCCCAAGTTATTAATTAGGTTGCATCAACTGTTCACCTGGTTCCAATTTGTGGCGTTTATCACAAAGCGTTGCTGTTAATAAGGCCCTAAGCGTCAGCGGCTGAAAGGTGGGTGGGTGCGTGGGGGTGGGGGGGGGGGGGTGCGGCGGCCCCTCGTCCTTATCTGCGGTTTCTGTCGGCCGTTTTTAAGTAGGACGCTTGAGGCGACAGTGGGAAGGTAATTAATTGAGACAGCCTCCGGTAACCCATGGTTACTACTGTGTTCCGGAGAAACAACACAGGGACATCCTGCACACGGATAGGGGTGGAAGCCAAGCGATAGGTCCCATGGTTACTACTGTGTTCCCGAGAAACAACACAGGGACATCCTGCACACAGATAGGGGTGGAAGCCAAGCGATAGGTCCCATGGTTACTACTGTGTTCCGGAGAAACAACACAGGGACATCCTGCACACAGATATGGGTGGAAGCCAAGCGGTAGGTCCCATGGTTACTACTGTGTTCCGGAGAAACAACACAGGGACATCCTGCACACAGATATGGGTGGAAGCCAAGCGGTAGGTCCCATGGTTACTACTGTGTTCCAGAGAAACAACACAGGGACGTCCTGCACACAGATATGGGTGGAAGCCAAGCGGTAGGTCCCATGGTTACTACTGTGTTCCGGAGAAACAACACAGGGACGTCCTGCACACAGATATGGGTGGAAGCCAAGCGGTAGGTCCCTTGGTTACTACTGTGTTCCGGAGAAACAACACAGGGACGTCCTGCACAAAGATATGGGTGGAAGCCAAGCGGTAGGTCCCATGGTTACTACTGTGTTCCGGAGAAACAACACAGGGACATCCTGCACACAGATATGGGTGGAAGCCAAGCGGTAGGTCCCATGGTTACTACTGTGTTCCGGAGAAACAACACAGGGACGTCCTGCACACAGATAGGGGTGGAAGCAAAGCGGTAGGTCCCATGGTTACTACTGTGTTCCGGAGAAACAACACAGGGACATCCTGCACACAGATATGGGTGGAAGCAAAGCGGTAGGTCCCATGGTTACTACTGTGTTCCGGAGAAACAACACAGAGACGTCCTGCACACAGATAGGGGTGGAAGCCAAGCGGTAGGTCCCATGGTTACTACTGTGTTCCGGAGAAACAACACAGGGACATCCTGCACACAGATAGGGGTGGAAGCCAAGCGGTAGGTCCCATGGTTACTACTGTGTTCCGGAGAAACAACACAGGGACATCCTGCACACAGATAGGGGTGGAAGCCAAGCGGTAGGTCCCATGGTTACTACTGTGTTCCGGAGAAACAACACAGGGACGTCCTGCACACAGATAGGGGTGGAAGCCAAGCGGTAGGTCCCATGGTTACTACTGTGTTCCGGAGAAACAACACAGGGACGTCCTGCACACAGATAGGGGTGGAAGCCAAGCGATAGGTCCCATGGTAACTACTGTGTTCCGGAGAAACAACACAGGGACCTCCTGCACACAGATAGGGGTGGAAGCCAAGCGGTAGGTCCCATGGCTACTACTGTGTTCCAGAGAAACAACACAGGGACGTCCTGCACACAGATAGGGGTGGAAGCCAAGCGGTAGGTCCCATGGTTACTACTGTGTTCCGGAGAAACAACACAGGGACGTCCTGCACACAGATAGGGGCGGAAGCCAAGCGATAGGTCCCATGGTTACTACTGTGTTCCGGAGAAACAACACAGGGACGTCCTGCACACAGATAGGGGTGGAAGCCAAGCGGTAGGTCCCATGGTTACTACTGTGTTCAGGAGAAACAACACAGGGACGTCCTGCACACAGATAGGGGTGGAAGCCAAGCGGTAAGTCCCATGGTTACTATTGTGTTCCGGAGAAACAACACAGGGACATCCTGCACACAGATAGGTGTGGAAGCCAAGCGGTAGGTACCTGGTTCCAATCCTGGTCTGGGTCATCTAACATGGGCCATCCAACCTGGGTCATCTAACCTGGGCCATCTAACCTGGGCCATCTAACCTGGGCCATCTAACCCAGGGGAGAGTGCGGCATACCACAGAGAACTCCACCTCACACCCTCCCGAAGGAGGGAACGGGTGGGGTGGGAGGGGCGGTGGCGCAGGGGTAGAGGACACCAAGAGTCCGCCCATGTTTATCGATAAACCTAATGATTACAGCTACACCTACCAACAAAACCAACAGACTTTCGCTCTCGATTTACATCCCGGAACAAAAAAGCAATATGCAGATCCAGTTATCTCCCGACTGCCATGGCAACCAGTCGGGTGGAGCCTCCTCCCGTGGCCTATCCACCGATCACTGCGTCGCTCAGGGTAATGTTCCCTCGATAGGGGGGGGGGGGAGACGTAACGTTCTCTCCATAGGAGGGGGGGGGGCGTAATGTCCTCTCCATAAGGGGGGCGGGGGCGTAATGTCCTCTCCATAAGGGGGGGGGGGGGCGTAATGTCCTCTCCATAAGGGGGGGGGGCGTAATGTCCTCTCCATAAGGGGGGCGGGGGCGTAATGTCCTCTCCATAAGGGGGGGGGGGGCGCGTAATGCCCTCTCCACAGGAGGGGGGGGGCGTATGTCCTCTCCATAAGGGGGGGGGGGCGTAATGTCCTCTCCATAAGGGGGGGGGGGCGGGGGGGGGGGGGGCGTAATGTCCTCTCCATAAGGGGGACGGGGGGCGTAATGTCCTCTCCATAAGGGGGGCG